>OY728157.1:2046365659-2046815280 GCA_963277665.1 Viscum album | reverse complement strand
ATAGGTAGATACTTCGACTTTGTGGGAAACGGTTCATTGTCTTTAACAAAGTGATTTAGTGCTATAATGACGCGCAAATTATTCATCATGACATAGAATGAAATGATGGATAATTTGTGTGAAAATTAATATACTATCTAACATCAGAAAATGAGACCATATAGTATTTTGATTAAATTTGGAATCAATGATAATTGAATAAATAAATATTCAAATGTGGGAATTAAATAATTGGCATTGTATGCACCTGAACGGATGTCATGACTCTGACATTTCCATCTTCGCTAGTTTCTTCTATAGCTTAATTTAGTTCACTTAGATAGTTTTAGTTAATTTAAAAAGTCATTTTTAAATAGTCATTTAGTTTTTAGAACTTCTTAGTTGTTAATCACATGAAAAAATCATTTGCCTGAACATTCCTCTAAGAGGATATTTCTAGTGCTACTCACATTCGCTTTGTGGTTTGACCCTTCTAGTTGCTTCTAGAGTAGTTTGTAGGTAAATAAATATTGAAAATTGCAAGAATTGTGACGCGCATTCCAAATTTATGTCACTGTTTCCAGGGATAATATTAGCATTAGAGATTCTTATAAAAGAGTGATTTAGGTCAAAAATAAAAAATAATAATAAAAACAATAAAAATAGTTTACTACCATGGGAATTTTTCATTGTAGGAATTGTCAAGATACCCAGAAGCTCAGAATGGTATGGGATTCACCACGGAGTTACAACCAACACCTTCCCTATGCAGCCACAGCTCAAGGAATGATGTATAATGATTCACCGCACACAAGATTTCTAGGTAATCCTATTTATTTTAATGATCTTTATTTAAGTCCATATTATGATCCATATGAGAATGCTTCACCATGTTATGATACATGTCATTATCCAACATATGATCATTCTCAAATTCAAAGCATTTCTGAAAATTTGTAACTTGATAATTCATGTAAAACAAATGATTCAACAATTGAGCACATGTTGCAATCTTCTATCACTGAGACAAATAGGATGTTTGAAATTCAAGATAAACATAATGAAAAGTTACTTTCTTCAACGAAAGACTTATAAAATCAAACAAAAGGTTTAGAAAATTCAACGAAAGATTTAGAAAATCAAATAAAAAATTTAGGAAATCAAATGACTTGTCTTGTTCAACTTTTTGCCTCACTTCCACTTGATGATCTAATTCAGAATAATCTCTTTGAGGAAAGTGCATTAGAGGTTCCATTTTAACAACATACATGTCCTGACTCTGATAATGATATTGATCCACCTTCTTTGTGTCATACCATTGATGACTCCTCTCCATCAGAAATTAATTCTTCTAATCTAATCACATTTCAAGAATATGAGAGATTATTCTTCCACCCCGTTGAACATAATGGTCCCTTAGAAAATATGATTTCACATCCTTTTGTGAGTTCTCAAACCAGACATCCCAAAGAGAAAAAGGAAACATTCAATGTCTATAAAATCACACCTTTTGAGGATGAAGAGGAAATTTAATTGGGACTCTTCTTTACCATGATTGATTCAGAATTGAACCAAGACACAGTGGATTTCCACTTGCAAGAGGACATCACTTTAAATGACATTGGCTCGCCTCTATCTGAAAATATTTGTGAGTTCGAAACTTTTTCTAAAATAGAGACATCTGAAACATTTCTAGAGTCAAAGAATCAGTCAACATTAGTGGTGGAAAACACTCATAATTTGTTAGAAACAATGGAAGAATGCCATTTCCTGGAGGATCCTAAGTTTTTGGTGACACGTGTTCCAATGGAGAATTATGATGAGGAATATATAGAATAAAATTTTGAAAAATATTTCATTCTTGACACAATGGAGTCATCTTCTCTAATTGATCCCACACCACTTGTTTCATGAGCCGAGGTTAAAAACACTTCACTTGAAATACCCACATATTCTGACAATATTGTTGACCTCGACACAATCAATGAAACAATTGAGCATGAATTGAGTTGGAAACCAATAGATTACCCTGTGGTAGTGGTTGGGTGTGAAAATGAATTGGGATACATCATCAACCCAGATACTACATTCAAGGATGTGATGGATATAAGATGACCACTAAAGGAATCTAGTAAAGGCACTTTTTCACCTGTGTATGTTCAAGGAGGTAATCTTCTTGATCTTTCTGTTGATGACCTTTTCCCAAAATTCAATTATTTGATGAGTCTTTCTTTAGGCGAGGTATATTCATTCCCTTATGAGTTTACATATTTTCATTTCATTCTACACATTCATTTTTCTAATAAGATTCTATTGAGATATTATGCAGCTTTCAAGATAAACTCTTCTTTAATGAATGGATTCCACATTTCTACTAAAAAAGAAGCAGATGCATGGTTTACATTTTCATTCGATCCTGGTGGAGTTTCAATAATGTCTGGATGAAGATGAATTAAACTTAGCACTCAATGGGAGGCAACCCATCATTTTTTTGTTTTATTTTCATTGCATTTAATTTTATTTCATTTAGTTTTATTTAAAAATAAAATAAAATAAAAAGGTATGCATTTACCATAATCTGTTTTCTACTGGAACTACAGTGGATTTGAATTCATCATACATATTTTTATCATCCACATGCTTTTGATTATGGTGTGACTTATTTGATATGATTCGAGTATGTGATGTCAATGTGTAGGTTTTACAGGTATACTATTTATGGAGCTTCATCGGATATAGACAGCCTTTCCGCATCTATCTACATTTACACAAGGAAGTGTTTTATTTTTTTCATATTTTACGCTTCCAAAACACACCATATAAAACAAATAAAAAAAATAACATTCCTGTCATTGATGAAACCACATGAAAGACACTAGATTTTTGTCGTAACACAGTCGGGGGCATACCACTTGTGTCCCTAGGAAGTTTGAGAACCTGATTCTTGTTTGGAATCATTTGATCCTTGATCTCATGACTTAGATGATTATTGATATTATTTCATGCTTCAAAAATGTTTTTCCAAAACTTGTATATTTTTTAGAAACTTATTTTCACTCATTCTCATCTGTGATATCCAACATTATATTTCCATACTCATGAGGAATCTGGCCCATTTTATATCATCTTATGTTTCTCTTTTTCTTGAGATAATCTTGACTATGTTTTTTCTTATATAACTTTCCATGTTTTCCATCAAAGTGATATGAATTTTGAAAGTTACACTGAAATGAATGAGGCATCTGTTTGATTCATTAGCCCCTTTGACCCACCGAGGCACCCATACATTTTCTCCATCGTATATCCCTTAGAAATCATGAAGAATCCTATTAGGATGAGCTCATAACTGATACCCTTCCCTACACATTTCTTGAATATTTGCATGATAATTTTCAATCTAAGTGCGGGGGGGAGATTTACTCATGGAGAGGGTTATTTAAGGGTTAGTGAGTCATTTGATGCACATGGATTGAAATCATCTCATCCTGATCATTTGTGTTATATTTCACAATAGCCTCATTCATTACATGTTTTTTTATATGGGCATGTTTATTCTTTTTGGTTCCAAAAATTAGTACATTGGTGGTCATTATGAGCTAACCCTCACTTTTAGGGATACCTATAAAAGTGATGATCCATTAATTTAGGAGCTAGAGAGTTTTTTATATGACCTACTTGTGTACCATTCTTTGGGATTATTTCTAACATTAATTTCATGGGGTTTTAGAGTTGATACTCACTAGTTTTTCCTGACCATATTATTTAAGTGAGTTGTTTCTCAAAAAAAGAAAAATAAAAAAAAGAGCGAAACATTAGTTTATCATATGCTTGGGGACAAGAAATGTTTTATGTGTGAGGGAGAAATTTTTTGTGGGACACATTTGGATTGACATTTATCATGCATTTATTTCAAGATTTAACCCTCCTTTTTACCAAAAAGCTGTCAATTTTTTTTACCCATTGTCCCGTAGCCTCAGATACATTTGAACCAAATGTAAATTCCCCAAGATTGGTGCATTATTTTGATTTCCACTAGTGGAGATGTGAAATTCATGTCAAGCCTATGGAAAGCATGCATGTGTAAAATAATTGAGCATGACTTTGATCAAATATTTTTTAGAGATGAGAGTGATAGAGAGGTAGGTCACAAGATACATGAGTGCAAGTACTTGTTTTGGAAATAATGTGAGTCGAATAAAAATGGTTATGAAAATTGGATTTTTAAATGAAGCATGATATTTTATGGGTAAAAGAGATTGAAAAATCTTGAACTTGTAATTTTGATGTTTTGATTTGTCTACGGCCACTTGTGTTTTCTTTCTGATTGTTTTTCCCATGAGTGAAAAATTTTAAGTGTGGGGGATTTTATGTACATGGATTTCACTAGTATTTTTATAATTTTCTAGCATAGTTTTAATATATTAGTTTAACCATTTTTTATATTTTTAGTTTATTTTTGTAGTTTTGTAGTAATTTAGATATTTTGATAATTTTTAGTTAATTTATATACTTATATTAGTAATTTAGTATTTCTATTAGTTATATTAATTTTATATATTATACTTAACACTATATTATTATTATTAGTTTCACTAATTTTATTTTAGGTTATTTTATTAATTCTTATTAGTATGCATATATTTTAATTCTCTATTTATATTTTATTTTATTTCATTATTTTTATAGATTAATAACATAGTATCTTTTTATTCGTTTATTATTTTTATTATATTTAATAGTAGTATTATATTTAATTTCATATGCATAAATAAATAAATATATATATATATATATGTATGTATATGTATATGTATTTTAATTCTTATTACTATTTACTATTATTATTATTATTTAACTTAATTATATAATTAGTTTTTTTTTAATTTGAATTTAACTTTCTTTTATTTTCTTTTTATTTATTTTTTGAACTTATCCCCTAAATACCCACGCATACCCCACCTCCCCTTGACCAGTTCACCTCCCCACCTCACACCTCTCACAATTCTCCCCCTCTCTCTAATCCCCCTCATATCTCCTTCTCTCTCCAATCCTCACCCCCTTATCCCCACTCACTCAGTGCTCCCCACCCCCAATCTCTCACCCCCACATCCCCATCCCCCTGGCCCTACCCCCGTACCCCCATCCCCCATCCCCCTGGACCTACCCCCACTTCCTCATCCCCCCATCCCCCTAGCCCTACCCGCCGCCCCTTTCCTCACCCCTGGAATCATCACCCCTCATTCCCCTTACCTCTCTCCAATCCCACTCTACTCCCCAATTACCTGGCCACCCCTCCACTCACCAGTTGCCTCACCCACTCACTAACCCTCCGCCTCTCCCCTTGGATACCCAGCACCCCACCTCATATCCCTTTCCCCTATCAACTACACCTGCTCACCCCATATTCCCCCTATTAGGCAGGTAAAAAATAGGCCACCGTCAACACCGACATCTTATGCTACTCAGCACAACAATCGGCGACCACGCCTCCTCCATTCTAGAAGTACAGCGGTGGTTCGGGTTCTTCATAGACATACACAGAGGTTCACTTTAGCTTCTGAATATTGACTTTGCATAGCGAGAACAAGCGCAGATCTGATAATATTTTCAATAGCATGGTGGTTTGATTTGGGTGTGGCATCAACGAATGCACAGAACATAGATATGATTATTATTTTGTGATCATGGATGACATCTTGCGGTGGTCCTCACGTTGACATGAACACAGTGACTTCATTTATTTATTTTTCATGTCGTTCTTGCACAATGGTTGGGTAATTTCATTAGTGCTGGAGTTGTGATAAATTTGATGGTGAATGCATGTCTTTAATTTATTCTCATGTTTTATTGCCTTTTAATTAATTTTTGTTGGATTTTTATTTAATTAATTATATTTTCATTTAAATTAATTTTTATTTGAGCTCTGAAAACATGTTTTGGTTCCCGTTCGTGTGATATCTAATAAGTAATCACAAATAGGAGTTCATCAGAAAATTTATTTATCCAGAATTCGATCACATGCACGAGTGAATTCTAAATAAATAAATATATTAATTGAAAAAATTAATATTTTATGTGTGCACTCCTTCAAACTTGCATGAGTGATACCAAATAATTAATCTCATGTGAGTGAACCCGACGTAGGTAGATTCTTTGACTTTGTGAGAAACGGGTCTTTATCCTTCACCAAGTGATTTAGTGCTATAATGATGCACTAATTATTTATCAAGACAGAGAATGAAATGACGGATAATATGTACGAAAATTAAAATACTTTCTAACATAAGAGAACGAGACCATATATTATTTTGATTAAATTTGGAATCTATGATAATTGAATAAATAAATATTCAAATGTGGGAATTAAATAATTGGAATTGCATGCACCTGAACGGACGTCACGGCTCTGACATTTCCATCTCCACTATTTTCTTTCATAGCTTAATTTAGTTCACTTAGATAGTTTTAGTTAATTTAAAAATTCATTTTTAAATAGTAATTTAATTTTTATAACTTCTTAGTTGTTAATCACATAAAAAACTTATTTTCCTGAACATTCCTCTAAGAGGATATTTCTAGTGTCTACTCACATTCTCTATCTGGTTCGACCCTGCTTGCTGCTTCTACATTAGTTTGTAGGTAAATAAATATTGAAAACTACATGCGTTGTGATGCACGTTCTAGATACATATATAGAATATTTTCTACAACAAACCAACCTAAATCAACATGACCTGTCACCCAAGATAGATCACCACAAGGCCTAAAGTGTGTTCCTAATCACTACATGCTAGTAATAATCACTGAGGGTATCAAATATAACTATTGGTAATGATTTCACCTGATCACCATGGGATAACAATAAGCATGAGGGTATCAAATACAACTGTTGGGAACAATTTCATGCTTGAAAACACATAATCCTACCTAGAAATATGGAATGATGTAACCATAACTTGGATATCCATGTGCATCAATAAGTAAAAACAAGTAATAAAAACATCCAAACAGAGTATAATGAAATATAAATTATAACAAAACAACCAATACAATTTTATAAGCTTATAATAAAGTGATTCACAACATCACATATATATGATAACCCAAATAAAGTCATTATTGGTATGGATTAAACATCAATACCTCAAAAACCAACACTAGAGGATCCCAAAAATACTATATACGAGACAACTCTATTTGATCCACAATCACCACCAACCATCAAACTGAGAAGGATTATGAAGGAATCAAGAATCATAACCATAATATGTATCTATTTTCCCTTTAATTTTTTCATACATAAGAAAGTCTACAAACATACAATGTATGTATTCATGGTGTGAGTAAAAGTCTCATTAGGATACCACCATAAATCTATATAATATCTTTCACTAAAAATAACATTCGTTCTATTTGAAAAAAGTATTTTAGAAATAAATTTTTTGTTTCATAATACAAGAAGTAGAAATAATTTTACAAATCCTTCATCCAAATAAAGAAGAAAAATATAAAATAAAAACATATCTTATTAGTATAAAATATAAATAATATGGTCCATAACCTTGGGTTTAATAAATAATATAAAATTTGTAACTAGGACTCATTCACATAATACTATTAGACCTATATGAACCTAAAAAAATCACCCTAGTAGATCTCCCTATCACACCAAACCAAAAAACCTTTAATAGTGAAATCATTCCTTCGTAATTAGCCAAAGTACAATATATACTAGTGTATCACCCATCCAGGTTACCTAAAAAGACACCCAAGGATTCCCATGTGCAACCTACCAATATGTAATTTCAAAAACATAGAGAATATCATCAATCAAATAATCAAGAATCCTTATTAATAATCCAAGGCTTATAAATCAAGGAAATATCATTCAAAAAATGATTACCTTTTTGAAACCTCTTTTAAAATCCATTTTTAACTAAAATATCTTTAAAAATTTCTCAAACACCTCATAGGAAAAAATATGTTTTTTGAATTGAAATGCAAGTGGAAGCACCTCATGTCCAACATGAAGTCAATAATAATAATTAAAAAGCATAAGACAGTACTCAATAACTCATTCCAAGCATAATATTGCAATTAAAACCAAAGGAAACTCAATAATTAAAGGTATTCCAAAGAAAATATCCAATATTTAGTAATACCTACCTCAAATTAGAGTCACACCCATAACCTTCATTAAATACCATAATAATGGAGTATGGGTACTCAAAATCCTAGAAACCAAGAGAAACCACTTAGAAACCCATCCCTAATTGTAATCTAAGCCACCATGGACAATTAAGGCGTGATAAATTGAAGGGAGAGGAATAAAAAGATAATAAAAGGGTAGATTTGAGAAAATCCAAGAGAAAATGAGAGTTTTCCTTGAAAAATCCACCTAAAACTCAAAAGAGAATGCCAAGGAAGATTGGAGGAAGGGAACCACATAGCTGGAGGCCCTAGGGAATGAAAATAGAAGAAAAGGTGAGGTCATTACTCCTGTATCAAGGACTCAAACTCCCTAATCTCATAGATATCTCTATCATGATTCCTAACACATGAGCTAGAGAAATGTATTTACCCCATAACACTCTATCCTGATGATCCGTGATATGAACATGCTTTTCAACAATGGTTTGGTTAGGTTCCAAGTCTAAACACTTCCACTCAACCACATGATATGAATATGGATCAAACTTCTTCAATTGAGACATGAGAAATACATCATGAATAGAATTCATCTAGGATGGTAAGGTCAATCATTATGCATTTTCTCAAGATTATCAATGATCTCAAATGGCCTAACATATTGTGGAATCAACTTACCACTATTTACCAACCAATGATATCCCAATTTGAGGATAAAATTGGAGAAACACTTGATCACCAATGAAAAAATTCTAAGTTATGGTAAAAAAAGGTTGACATATGATTTCTAGTGAATTTGAGCTATCACCAACCCCTTCCAAATTAGTTTAACCTTACTCATCATCTCCTGAATGATTCTCAGTCCCAATAAGGAGCACTCACCCAACTCTGACCAAAAAAATAGGGGAATATAATGGTTTTCCATAATGGGATTCAAATTGATCCATATTTATTTTGTCTTGATAACTATTATTATATGGAAACTCAACCAATGAAAACCGTTTTTTCCAAGATCTACCAAAATCAAGTATTCATTATAAAAGTATGTCCTTTAAATTTTGAATATATTACTTTGTCTTACCATCCATCTATGGATTATAAGTTGTGCTCAATTTTAGCTAAGAATATATCACATCCTGAAGATCCTTTTATTTTTTTTTAACAATAACAATAGATTGTATACCCATAGATCACTTTTATGGTTTTAAACCCAAAAATAATCCTCAAACAGACCTTCGGAATCATCATGTTCCCTCTCAGAATCAAGAGCTGACTCAGACACGAGACCAGATTGGCGGCTGATGGAGCGAGTACGCATCCTACCCAACCTGCCTCCCACCTCCTGGCTGCTAATGACCTGTGAGGAAACACCCAAGTTGAAGAGTTCCCTTGCCCTTCCCCGTAATTTTGGCTTTCTTTTTGGATGATTGGTGTTCCCAAGGATATAAAACTTGTTATGGATGGCCACCGTGGCATCCAGTCCAGCTTGAATCCCCACTCCACCAATCCGCCCATCATTAGGCAAGTGGGTCATAGAGACGGCCACCACATGTTCCCCAACCGAACCGACAGTAGCAGTGACACTCCCTTTGGCTCCATCAACCATCACGATGCTCTATAATGATGGGTCATCCCTTCTCCCATCAGGAGAAGTCATCATACCATGAACTACATTGGCATAAGAAGGACCGGCACTTCCAGAAACCACAACAACAATTCCCTTACCTTTCTTGTCTCCCCCTGACTCGATTGCCTTCGGCACAAAGGGAGGTGCATGGGCGGCAGAACCCGGTAGGCCAGAAGTAGATGTGGATGGTTTGCCAGGGCTTGAAGTGGAAGCCTATTGGACGCCCGAAGGGGAGTGATGACCACCCGACGGAGATCTTGGACTCATCCTGGCCCCAGACTGAGGCATTCCAATAGCATCCTGAGGGACTGTGGGAGCAAGGGTATCATTAGGCTGAGACTCTGATCCTTTGTAACCTCGCCTCCCACGTCGAGAATTGAAGCATGGGTTTCGATCATATGCAATGGATGAAGGAATACCATGAATCTTCAAATATCTTGTACATATAGTTGTACAAGTTCTTCCACCTTTATTGACTAATTGATAGGAAGGAAATATGTTGATTTCATCAACTAGTCAATAATAACTAATATCACATTCTCCCCACTAGGGACTGAGGAAATCCAGTCACAAAATATATATAAATCTCATTCCACTTCTACATCAAAATGGGAAAATGATATAATAAACCTAATAGATTTTATTTCTTGGATTTGATCCTCTAGCAGGTAGGGCATCGAGACACAAAATCACTAATCACACACTTCATCCCAAACCACCAATACCAGTATTCTATATTATAAAACATCTTAGTAACCCCAAAGTGCACCACCCAACTAGAATTTTACCCACCTTTTATCACCTCCTACCACAAGGCTAAGGGAACCACTAACCTATTTTTGAAACAAATGATACTATCAAGCGACCAACACCAATCACCCAGGGTCTTCCCACAATTTACAATTCCACTTATCCACTATAAATTAGGATCTTCTACCTACTCTATCCAAATATGATCATTCAAGGAGGGTGTGGATTTAACACTAGATTATAACACCTGGTTATCTACCTCTTTCATATCCAAATTCAAATTTTTTAAATAAGATCATAAAGTTTCATTCCTCCTCTAATTTATTCACCACCTGAGTTGATTACTTCTTTCTTAGGTCATCAACCACCATATTTCCTTTACCAGGGGTGACAAATCAAAGTTAAAATCTTTGAGATACTCCACCCATCTCCCATTTCTAATATTCAAGTACCTTTGGGAGAAGACATAATATAGAATTTTATTACTAGAGTAAAGGGATAACCTTTCCCCTGAAAATTTAGTGGCTCCATGTTTTCAAAGAATGCATCACATCTACCAACTCTAGGTCATGGGTGGGGTAGTTTTTATCATGATGGAATAAATATAAATATCCATAAGCCACAACATGGGGACACTTCATTAACACACACCACAACCCCATACTAAGGCATCACAAGACACTAAATAAGCCTCACTATAATCTGGAAGAATCAAAACAATATTAAATCTCACCTTCAAATATTATAAGTATCTCTAGTGTTTCTCATCCAAATAAAATCTCACTCCCTTTTGAGACAATATCGTCAATGGAAGATGTCAGACTATAGAAATCTTGAACAAACCACCTATAATATAAAATTAGGCCTTGAAAAATTCTAATCTTAAAAACATTCTTGGCACATTCCTAGGAAATCACTTATTGTACATTATTAGGATCCATAGAAATTCCTTTCTCAAATTCCACATGAACCAAAACGTTCGCATCTTAGATCCATCACTGGAACTTAGAAAACTTTGAATACATGTGATGTTCCTTTAAAACACCCAAAACAATATTCAAATGGCCACTATGATCCTCTATAATCTTGGAGTAAACTAAGATATCATTTATTAATACCACAAAAAAGTTAACAAGATACTAATGGAAGATTTTATTCTTCAATACCATGAAAAAAACATATGCATTAGCAAGGGAAAATGGAATAAAAAGATACTCATAATGCCCCACCTACTCCTAAAAGTGGTCTTCAGAATATCTACTTCCTTCACACTTAACCAATGATATCCTGGCTAGAGGAAAATCTTAGAAAACCATATTGCTCCCCTGAGTTGGTTAAATAAATTTTTGATTCAATCCAATGAGTACTTATTATTGATAGCTACCTGATTGATATTTTGGTAATCATTGAAAATTCAGAGACTTTCATTCACCTTATTTAAAAATATAATTAATGACACCCCTGGTGACATACATGGGAAAATAAAACCCTTGAGCTAGATATTCTCTAACAATATTTTCAATTCCTTAAGCTTGGTAGGGGACATTTGATAGGATGGAAAGGAATCTCATCCCAAGAACTATATCAATAGACAAATATACCTCCCACTAGGGTAGAAACCTAGATAAATCTTTCAGAAAAACTTTGAGATACATGTCCACCACCATCAGAAACTAACCATATAAACCTCTTTCAACAACATAGAAAAGAAAAATTGATATCTAGCATAAGATAAATCTTATATCTAGAAAAATAATTATTGTCCTACTTGATATTGGATTCCACTCTCCCTGTAAGATGTAAGTGTTTATATAAAGAAACAAAACCTTCATATAGTAGCAATCAATCTAAAATTTAGCACTAAAAAACCAATACATGCCAAAAATAATATCAAAGATATCTATGCTAAGAACTAGAAAATCCCACACAACCTCAACATCACTAACTATCACTCAACACTCAGGGAACTTGAAACACTTCTCTCTCATCTTTCCTAAATGGTTGGAAAGATCCATGACATACGAAATCAACTTGGATCTCAATCCCAGTGCCTTAATCAGATTGGATGAGATAAAATAATGGGATTTGCCTATGTCAAACAAATATAAGGCCATAAAAGATTCAATAAATACCATGCCTCTCATGATCATTGGCCCGACATCATAATGAACTAGAACATTCTATGTCATATATAGACACCAAAATATGGGGCCAATATAATAATTCTTGGAAGAATGAGAGTCCCCTATCATCTGAGGAAAGGATCTCTCTCTCTTAGATGTGTCTAACTGCACCTGAGGGCCTCTGGTGTGAGAAGACCCAACCTTAATACTCTAATGAGGTTACCTATAAAAACACTATAGATGTACCAAGTTCCCACACTAGTGGTAAGTTTTTGGATCTTACTAATAATCCTACTTGGTGTGACCCATCCTCCCACATTGAAAGCACACCCATGACCTATACCTTGAAGGTTTCATGGGAATAGAATCATAATGGCATTGGACACACCCATTAACACCTCTGTGGGATTCCTTATGCTTCCTATTTTGACTTGAAGATGAACTTTGACTTCCTCCTATAATAGTAGAGGTACTAACCAAAAATATTGATACTTCCTAATCTATCTCACCCATCAAATCTCTATTGACCACCTCAACATAGGTTGGAAGGAAAAAAACAACAACCCACAATCTCACCTATGGGATCAACCCCAACTCAAACCATCAATATTTCAAATAATCATTCATGATTATCATGGGGGGAAGGTGAAACAGCTTAGAAAACTAATAGGCATAATTCAACACTGAATTAATATCATGATCCAAATTCATGAACTCTCTTTCGTTCTCTACCCTTAGAGTCTCAGGTAAAATTATTGGTTTGAGACTAATTTAAACTTTTCTCAAATGAGATACTCATATGGATTGGGATACATGATGGATTCCCACCATTTCTAGAATGGTCCATCTATATTATATGTGGAAAATATACCCTTGAAATTATCTAGAGTCTTAAAAAATCCAAAGATATGTTCAACCTTTCCATCCATTCCTTGGGCTCCTGAGATCCTCAGTTTATAAGTAATATAGGTGGATTATGCTTCATAAACTATTTAGAAAGATCCACCACACAATATTAAAATTTCACACCTTATTTACCTATATATTGGATGGTTCTAATTACTATCTCAATAAGGATGGGATCTATGAGAGGGTTATCCTATGGTGTATGTTCCACATCTCCCTCTCTATGATTCACTGAAGTGCTTTTGGGAGGCACGATCTATAAAACATGAAACATAAAAATTTATCAATACATAATTCAACATGGATATCACATAAAATTCCACCCAATTACTCATAAAAGTGTTAAATCACATAAAACCATATCAAAATACCCCTAGAAAAATATCTAATCAAGAAAAAATTCACAACCGCCCATGGTAACACGAGGTTTGGTACAAAGAATGGCTAGATAGGCACTCCCCAACACCTAACTCTTGAGATATGATGGTCTTAACTTCATACTATTATTACTCCCCAAAATAGTTAGATGCATTTGATACTATTTTGTATCAAACTATCCTGGGTCGACCCAACTCGTCACCCGAGTCAGCTCGCCACAAGACCTGAAGCATGTTATTGATCACTACGGGCTAGAGATAAATACCAAGGGTATTAAATAAAATCATTGGGAATTATTTAACCATTGAAAACACATAAACCATCACATGGATTAAACCTATAAATATGGCATGATGTATTTGTGACTTAGATATTCATGCACATAAATAAGTATAAACGAGTAATAAATAACATTCAAATAGAGTATAATCCAATAGAAATAATAATTGAACAACCAACGTCACTTTATAAACTAATAATAATGTGAGTCAAAACATCACATATACATGATAACTAAAATAATGTCAAGGTGAGTATGGAAAATACATCAACATCTCAAAAACCAACACTGAAGGGTCCCCAAAACACTCCATAAAATCCAACTCTATGTGACCCATGATCACCACCAACCATTAAACCAATAAGGATGATGAAGGCACTGAGAAGCACCACCATAATATTTGGATCCTTTCCATTTACCTGTGTAAGACATAACCAAGTCTGTATACACCCATTGGTGGTATATTACGAGTGAGTCAAAGACCCAGTAAGATACCTCCATGAATCTACATGATATCTTCTTATATACAAACCCTTAGTTATATTTTAAAGAATCCATTTTAGAAATACCCTTTTATATCATAAAACAAGAAGTGGAAATCATTTTAAAAATCCTTTGGTTTTATAAAAACAATACAAGTTCTGAAATAATCATGAATACGGAAAGTAAAGCATGAAATTAAGAGTAACATAGAAAAAAACATCATCACGATATCCAAATAAGGGAGAAAATAGTAACTAGAAATATATACCAATAATTCATAAAAGACACAAAATAGGCTCTAATTTCTGTGTTAAACAAATGATATAAAAGTGGTAAATAGGAATCACTCAAGGAACACAAGTAGGCATATATAAGCCTGACAAAAATCCATCTCAGTAATTCTCTCAGTATCACCAAGCCACAAACCCCTAGATAGTGAAATAATGTATTGAGCACTAGCTAGAGTACAATCTATGAAAATTTAACACCCGTATTGGTTACTCAAACACATACCCAAGGTTTCCCATTTACAACCTACCAACATGTAATTTTCACATCATAATTAACATCATCAATAACATAATCAACAAGTCTTATTAATAACCCAAGGATTATAAATCAAGGAAATATCATTCACAGACAAATTATTTTTTTAAAACCTAATTTAAAATATATTTGGAATAAAAAATATCTTTAAATCATTTTATCAAACTCCTTATAGGAATAAATTTATTTTTTAAGTGAAACCCAAGTGGAACCATCCCATGTCAAACATAAAGTCAATAAAAAAAGAAAATCATAAGGCAGTACTTAATAACTCATTCCAAGTATAATATAGAAATTAAAACCAAAGAAAACTCAAGAACAAAAGGTGTTTCAAAGGAAAGATCCAATATATTGAGATACCTACCTCAAATTCAAGGAAAACTCATCCCCTTAATTAATACTACAATAATAGAGAAGGATGGTATAGTGACCCAATCCTTAAACATATATTATACCATGATTCTTAACATAATTTTTTAACAATTAAAATCCAAGGATTAAGAGGTCTAGTGTCTTTGTATGATTATACATATAAGTTCATCATCTTAAATATAAAAACATCATCTTTATTTAAAACTCCACATTATGATCCTAACTCCCATATTATATTTATTTAAAACTCCACATTATGCTCTTAACTCCCATAGATCTTTTAAAACTATATAGGATACCATGTGGAAAAATATATAAGGAAAAGGGTGGGAAAGAAAACTTGGTAAGGGGTTAAACATGGAAATAAAGCATAACATGAGTTTCAATATATAACAACTAGGCCCCAATGATAGTACAGACACCCCTCCTTAACATGGTCGTTAGATCCTAGCCCGATGGGTGCCACCAGTTTCCCTGTAGATACGTGGTCCCCTCCCTAGGGCCCACCCATGTGCCTAAACGGGTCATATGACTAATGATTTTCCCCACATTCTGACACATGTTTTTTCAATTGTCCTTTTTCCTCACTCACACACACCCTAGTAAACTTCTTAAAAGGTCTCATCCTGATCACTACTCTATGCCAAGCATGATTAACTGTGGAATTATAATCAGGTAGGCTCCTAAAAAGAAAGGTGCACCTTTTTTACATGAGTCTTATCATTTAGTAATTTAACCCTTTATCATTCTAGGGTTTCATATTCACCCCCCCCCCCCCCTTAGAGCACAACGTCCTCATTATGGACCCTATATCTCAACCCAAGTTGTGCACTGAACTTAAGGCTAGGTTCCTACTCTAATACCATTATAACAAATGGGCCTCATTGATAACAAAAATACACTACCTTAACATGGTTGTCAGGTCTTGGCCCATCTGTTGAAACCAATTTCCCCATGGACACATGGTCCCCTCCTTGGGGCCCGCCCACATGCTCAAATGGTTTATATAACTAATAACTATCCCCACAGGCCAACACATGTTCTTTCTAGTTTTTTTTTGTCCTCACTCGCACACACCCTAGGAAATTTCCCAAAAGGTCACCCATCCTGATCACTAATCCAGTCCAAGAACACTTAAATGCGGAGTTATAATCATGTAGGGACCTGAAAATAAAGGTACACCTTGTTGACATGAGTCTTATCATTTAGTCATTTAACCCTTTATCATTCTAGGGTGTTACACAAGAGTCATAACATGATATTATAAAGAGAATGATCATAAACATAGAAAAATGGAATAAGAAAATGAAATAATAGGATCATGGAGTCATGGAATATGTGGGAACAACGTAAGATATGACATCATAAACATAAGTCAAGGGTCACTCCCAAGACAATCATCATAAAGTTGACAAAGTTATATGGTGGTCTAGGTTCACTCCCTAATTCCTTACATAGCATCTCATGATATATAAATATTTACCCAATTCATTGGAGGGATATATAATTATGGGTCCACCCATCACATAACATAATATGTTTAGGGTAACCACATGTGCACCATACATGGTGGACAAATCCCCATAGTGGATTTGGTTCACTCCCTAATCCATACTGTAAGAACCCGATTCTTCTTCTTGAGGTACGATTTTCTTCTTTTCCTTTTTCCTTTAGTGTATTTGAGAAAAAAAAAAGAAAAATGGGGGAAAATCCCAAATTTTGTGGGTATACGCCATGTACTTTTCCAAACGCTGTGTACTTTGGCCGTGTGGGATTAGTACACAGGGCGTGTAGCCCTGTCGGCGATGAAAGGTGTAAAAACCGACTACACGCTGTGTAGTGGGTATTTGCAGGCTGTGTAGTCAGTCGGTAGGTGAATAGTAAGGTGGTGGAAGCAACCGCTAGCTGAGAGACCATACATGCCGTGTATTCGGCAATACACGACGTGTACTCATGTCAGCAAGTGAACAGTTCGTAGGTGAAAAGTATCCACCAGAGGAACAGTTAAATGATGAAAATTACACGTCGTGTACTTTAGAGTACATGTTGTGTAGTTTGTTTTTTTTCGCTTAAAACGGGCAGTAGCCTCCTATGTTCACAGAGGAAGCCTAGAATACTAGAGGAGAGTGGGAGAGACGGCCGGAGCTTGGAGGATCTTCCGAATGCACACCGGGAACTCGATTCCTACGCCGTCAATCTCCTTAGAACCGCACGGGTAATCTCTTCCTTCTCGTAGATCCTTTCTTACTAATCATTTCCTGAGGGAAAGTTATTTGAGTTTGAACGGGATTATTTTCATCTCAGATCTGCTCTGTTCTTGTTTGTTTTGGGAGTCTTTGTTTACATATAACGATCAAGGGCGATCGAGGTAGGTGGTCTGGTGTTTAAATTCCAACTATTATGTGTTTTTGTGTATCTTTGTGCTACGAACCCATGTTTGGGGTGTCATATGGTTGTGGCCTTTGCTGAAAATTATCTAGAACTGCATAGATAAACTTTTGATAAGTTAAAACTGATGTTTGGGATCACTGCTTGGATCCAAGACCACCCCTAGGGTGCATTCCTCTGTTTAACCGTTCGGCCAGGTTACCTGAGGGTATACTGTAAAATTTATCATGATTTAAAATATACTTGAGAGTAATTGTATATAATTTATTGCTTATATGTTGGGATCGGCACGATTACTTGTATAGCCTGAGGGTAGTGTCTCGTTTAGACTGCGGGAAACCTTTCTCATGCTTGTGGGCAGTAGTTCCTAAGCCTGTGGGCAGTAGATTCTGTGCATGTGGGCGACACTTCGTATGCTTGTGGGCAATATCTGTTATGCATGTGGGAAATTACCTACGGGTTTCAACTCTGCTTACCTGAGGGTAAGGTTTGTATGTATCAGGACAGTGTTATCATGAATGTTCACCGTGGTGATTTTTTATATGTTATACCTATCGAGTTAAAGCACAGTCTTGGCATGGTTAAATGAATATTAAAAATGGAAATATAACAAGTAAGTTAGTTAATTTTGAGTACTGCTTAGTTTATTGCATTTTACTACTACACACTGTTGTTGAACATTCTCACTAACAGTTGGGCACGGGCCTTTTGTGGTTGCCTACTGGGATTTTTTTCTCACACCCTATTTGGGTCATGTCTTCGGCCCAAACAGACTATATTATTGCAGGTGTCAATAGGGGAAAGGGTCCCTATAAAGGTACATGATTGTTGCAGAGGATTAGGAGAGCATGGGATCGAGCTTAGGCTCATGATGTTGCTGAGTTCCTGTTGCACTGTTTCGTTTTGTTTAGCTATACCTTGTACTTTGAGTTGTATTGTATTATATTGTAGTGTATCTTGTTCTGGCTGTTTTCGTAGAATTTGTGACATGCTGCATCACTATATATATGACTTATGGTTCTCTTTTACTTTAGTTGTATGTTGTTTAATGCTTCTGTTGTTGCATTTTGCATGTTGTACGTTATTTATCTTTTCCACTGCGCTACACTTTGACAAATGAGGTTATAGTTTCCCCACTATCAGACCTGGGCCCTCGCTGCTAGTCGGTAGCCTCCGGCATTTGGGGAAATGCGCTTGAGGTCATGTGAGCAACCGGATTCAGGGAACCCGTGGTGTGACACCCAGATCTGGTACGTTACAAAGTGGTATCAGAGGGAGATTATTTTCTTTAACTTACTATTTGGAGCCTTAGTCAGGGAGAGGACAGAAATGGTAGTTGGTAATAAGTTTTGCCCGGGAGTAGCTAACCTGTGTATAGGGAAAAGCCATTCTACCTCATTATCGTATTTATTCTGATTTTTCAAATTTTACAGTTGATTTGATTTTCATCGTTGGGTGACGCACTTGTGATTTTGCTGTTTATATGTGATACATGGGTTCTATTTAGTTGCAACTCGATGAGATGAGGGTATGTCATCTCATGCATCATTTAGGAACATGCTAGAAATCACATGTCATGCATTCTCCCATGCCATGTAGGTGCATTATAAATTGCATGTTGTTGTGATAGTTGTTGTGTTAGAAAAGCATGTTGTTGTGATAGCTGCTTTGATAAATACCCGCTATTTAATAGGGTATTGTTGTGTGAGGTTGCTGATAGAATGAACACCAAACTTTGGTTTTTTGGGAGTATGGTCCCTCAATGACCATAATTTGGTGGACCATTAACGTGTTTTCCTTATTATAACATGTATAAGATGCCAATCTTTGATTCGCGGGGAGTATGGGCCCTCACGGATCGGAATTTGGCACTTAGGTGTTTGTTCCGTGTTTTTCTCGGTTCCGGGGTAGTTTCTGATGCATACTGTCTGGAAAACCCAGAAGACATGTCGTGTAGTTCTATGGACACACGCCGTGTGTTCTTCTATTCGGGAAGAAATGAAAACTTTTTAAGTACATGATGTGTAGTCTCTTCCCATGTCATAGACCATGTGGGTGGGGACACGGGGTAGAGAATGGCTTGGGGATAACACGCCTTGTACCGATTGTACACGTCGTGTAGTGTTGAATCGGTGTCCGCTCGTGTAATTAACAACATGGAAGGAGGAAACCTTAAGACATACACGTCGTGTATACCTTGAACACGCCATGTAATCTGACCCAGGTTTCCGGTCGTGTCATGAACAACACGTGTTGGTGTTATCTTTCTTTGTACACACCGTGTCCGCTTGAAACACACCGTGTAGTGTCATATATGTGGTCGGCTATGTAGCGATCTACATGGGTCAGTCTGGGGCTTCTCTGAACACGCCGTGTCTTTTTGAAACACGCCGTGTAGTCGAACCTGGGTACACAGGTCGTGTCACGAACAACACTGGTCAGTGAAAGCTTTTTGAGTACACATCGTGTACCTATGGGACACGCCGTGTAGGTTTTTTTTTTGGAGAGTTGGGTGGCTTAAGCCGTGTAGAAGGACCCGGGAAGGGAAGGAGGATTCAAGTACACGTTGTGTAGTCCAAGGACACGTCGTGTGTTTGGGGTATTACATGACTAGTTTTAGCTGGAGTACACACCCATGTGAATGTCCTGCGAGAACATGTCGTGTACTATTTATACACGCCATGTAGTCAAGTTTTGTAAATATCGAATGCTTTCTTTCTCTTGTTCCCTTCTTAGTCTCCTTGTTTTCATTCTTTTATAATCTTGATCTAAGGTGTGCATTTGAACTTGTAGAGTCATGCCAACGAGACGACCACCGGTTGTTCGCCAAAAGAGCGGTGACGATTATACTCCTGAGATGGTATGCCATGGGCTACCAGTGGATCCTCCAGCAGTGCCAGATTTGACGTCAGCCGTTATACCGGTCATAGGCATGGAGGCGCAGTTCTGTGAAAGTTTCATGCAGTTAATGAAGACCTTCCAGGGAAAACCGCAAGCCGCCACATCTATGTCAAAGCTGACGCATATATTCCAGCAGCAGCATCCACCTACGTTTTCAAGGGATGGAAGACCACAGGCTACGGAGTCATGGATGGATTCAGGGAGGACTATTTTCGAGCATCTCGAGACGCCTCCAGAGTGGAGGGTCAAGCTCGCGACTTATATGCTGCGTGATTTCACCAAAAGGTGGTGGGATGTTACCACCCAGTCCAAGAATCACCGTGACATGGCACGGGAAGATTTTCAGGCAAATTTCTATGAATTATTCTTCCCCGAGACGCTGAGGGTAGATCGATCTCGAGAGTTCATGAATCTGCAGCAAGGTGCCATGTCAGTTATGGATTATTCTGATCACTTCAATGAGATTCAGCGTTTTCACCCGTTCTGGTGGGTGATGAGACGTTGAGGGCCAGAAGCTTTGAGGATGGTCTTTGATATGACATATGAGCACTGGTGAATGTTTTCAGGTTGCCTACACTGCATGCTATTGTGAACTAGGCACTGATTACTAAGCAGAACCTGTGGGAAGCTAGTGGTGTGGGCTTGGGCGGTTCAGAACCAGTTTTCGGTACTATTTCTACCAGTAAGAGGAAGAGGCAGATGGATTTATCTCATAGTGTTAGTACTAGCCAGAGGAATAATTCAAGTGGCCAGGTCATGTGCTACCAGTGTGGTAAGGAGGGGCACAAGAGACCGTAGTGTCCACATGACCCAGTGGAGTGTCGAGCTTGCGGCAGGATGGGTCATCTTCAGCGTTTTTGCAGGGTTTTTCCACCAGTGGGTAGTGAGAGGGGTTCTGTGCAGACTCCGTGTGCGGGAGTAGGACCAGCAGCTTCTTACCAGTCAAGAAATTGGGGTACGTCAGGGCATGCAGGCAGAGATGGTGGTCATGGTCATGGTAGCCAGACACCAGGATCTCAGAGGCAGCGGGGCAGGATAGCTCAGGGTAGTCAGGCTGTGTCGCAGGGCCGCGGAACAGGGTAGGAATATGTAATGCAACAGACCCAACTGGAGCAGGATCCCAGAACTTCTACTGTCAGAGGTACTATTTTAGTAGGTTTTGTTTTATCTTCTATACTTTTCGATACGGGTGCTACACATAGCTTTATATTTGTGCCCGTTGTGAAGAGCCTTGGGATCTGTGTTTCTTCTCCTCCTGGTGTTTTGACGCTAGACACACCGTTGGGAACTAGAACGGATGGTGTGCGTCAGTGCAAGGAGTGCCCTTTAGAGGTTGGTATGTGTCACTTTCTATGGGACCTCTATGTCTTGAAGATGACGAGCTATGATGTCATTCTTGGGATGGACTGGTTGGTACATTTTCGAGCCTTTGTGGATTGTTATCGTCACAGGGTGAGTTTTATGTCACCAGAGGGAAGAGAGTTTCTATACAAGGGCGAATGGGATGTCCAGGCGAGCCGAGCTGGACCCGAGCATTGTGGGTGAGGTGGAGTGACAGCCTAGATTGTGAGTTTATATCTGGATGATCAGGGGACTTGTCAGAAGATTTCCCTCCAGTAGTTGATCATTTCAGGGATGTCTTCCTGGAACACTTTTCAGGTCTACCTCCGGAGCGAGAGGTAGATTTCTCTATCAAGCTTGTGCCAGGAGCGACACTGGTGTCCATTCCTCATTATAGGATGGCTACACCTGAGTTGCAGGAGCTCAAGAGACAGTTAGAGGAGTTTCAGTCAAAGGGTTTCATTCGACCCAGTACTTCTCCTTGGGGTTTTCTGGTCCTTTTTGCAAAGAAGGAAGACGGTACCCTCAGACTCTGTGTGGATTATCAAAATCTGAACCAACTGACGGTTAAGAACTGATATCCCTTACCAAGGATTGATGATCTTTTCGATCAACTTCGAGGTGAATGAGTGTTCTCGAAGATTGGCTTGAGATCCAGATATCATCAGTTACGCGTTAGACCATCGAACATGATGCTTATAGCTTTTAGGAGTAGATATGGTCTATACGAGTACTTGGTTATGCCGTTTGGACTCACGAACACGCCAGCAGTTTTCATGGCTCTAATGAATCGTGTGTTCCACCCTTATCTGGACTCTTTTTTAGTAGCCTTCAGGGACGAAATCTTGGTGTACTCTCACACTCAAAACGACCATGCCATACATCATGAGATCATTTTGAGTACACTAAGAGAGCATCATCTATATGCTAAGCTCTCAAAGTGCCACTTTTGGATGGACCAGATACAATTCCTAGGTCATATTATCTCAGAGGCAGGAGTTGAAGTAGACCCAGAGAAGGTGAGAGCAATAGTTTCTTGGGAGTATCCTAAGAACGTGTTTGAGATACGGAGTTTCTTGGGGATGGCTAGTTATTACAGGTGTTTTATTCAGGACTTATCCCGCTTAGCAAAGCCGTTGACGAGTTTGACTAAGAAGGGTTTGAAGTTCGTTTGGTCAAAATCTTGCGAGACATCCTTTCAGTAGCTGAAGGGATGATTTACATCAGCACCAATCCAGATAATTCCAGAGAAAGAGAAGAGATATATAGTATAATGTGATGAATCAGCTATTGGGCTAGGAGCGGTGTTGATGCAGGGCAATCGAGTAGTTGCATTCAGGTCTCAGCAGTTGAGGCCACATGAGAGGAATTACCTGATGCATGACCTCGAGTTGGTTGTAGTTGTTTATGCGTTGCGCTGTTGGAGACATTATCTCTTGGGAGAGCATTTTGTGGTTTTCACCGACTAAAAAAGTCTCAAGTACATCTTTACTCAGCGTGACTTAAATTTTAAATAGCGAAGGTGGGTTGAATACCTTCAGTCCTTCGACTTTGAGCTTGCCTATACACATGGTAAGGGTAATGCAGTTGTTGATGCACTGAGCAGGAAGACTCGGACATAGGTAGTTCATGAGGCTGGTGGTGAGTGGCAGCTTATGGCTTTGTTCTCTGAGATGCATTTAGAGGTGCACGATAGTCAGGGGAAAACCTATCTTTCATCCTTAGCTATAACTTCTACCCTCCTGGATAGAGTGAGGATGAGACAGCTATTGGATTCAGAAGGCCTGGTTCTATGGGATTCGGTGGCAAGTGAGGACCCTCCTCCTGGTTGGATGATAGACGATGATGAGGTACTGTGTATCCATGGATGAGTGTGGGTTCTAGGGGATATACGTGAGGAGCTGATGCGGGAGTTTCATGCTTCATCTTGGGAAGTGCATCACGGAGTTACCAAGATGTAACGTGACTTGAGATGTCAGTACTGGTGGCTGGGTATGAAGAAAGAAGTAGATGGTTTTGTTACGAGATGTTCCACCTGTCAGCAGGTGAAGGCGGAGCATCAGAGGCTAGATGGACTATTATAGTAGTTACCCATTCCGGAATGGAAATGGGATGTTTTCATGATGGATTTTGTGACCGGATTGCTGAGGTCACCTCGAGGCAATGATGTCGTGTGGGTCGTTGTGGACAGACTTACGAAGGTAGCTCACTTTTTGCCGATCAAGGAGACATTCGGTGTTAACGAGCTCAGGAAGCTGTATATCCGAGAGTTCGTACGTCTTCATGGGGTCTCTTATTCTATCATTTAAGATAGGGACGCCCATTTTATATTTCATCTCTAGTAGAGTTTTCAGAGGGCACTGGGTACATATGTGCTTCTGAGCATAGCTTACCACCCTCAGACTGATGGTCAGTCAGATCGTACGATACAAGTGCTTGAGGAAATGTTGTGTGCATGTTTCCTAGACTTTGGGGGATCTTGGTAGAAGCATATACCCCTGGTTGAGTTTTCCTAGAATAATAGTTTTCAGGCAACTATTGAGATGGCACCATATGAGGCTTTATATGGTAGGTCATGCCGATCACCTTTGTGTTGGTTGGAGGTAGGTGAGGTAGCTTTACTGGGACCACATCTCGTGCAGGAAACTTCAGAGTAGGTCTATTTGATACAGAAGCGGGTGGCTACTGCGCAGTCTCGTCAGAACTCTTACGTTGATCGCCACAGACGACCCTTGGAGTTTGTGGTCGGGGATCAGTTTTTCTTGCGTGTTTCACCGAGGTTGGGACACAGGCGAATCAGGAGACAGGATAAAATTTCACCGAGTTATGTGGGGCCGTTTGAGATTATGGAGAGAGTCGGGTCGCACTACTGGAAAATAGGTCTATACCCACAGTTTTGCAAAAAAACTTGTGTATAGGGAAAGTAGGTGAACCTATACCCACGGTTTTCCAAAACCATGGGTATAGCCCACCTATACCCACGGTTGTGCCAAAAACCATGGGTATAGTTTTCTTTTAAGACCTATACCCACGGTTTTGGAGAAAACCGTGGGTATAAGGTATTTTTCGAAGACCTATACCGACGGTTCTTGAAAACCGTAGGTATTGCGGTTTATTTTGAAGACCTACACCCACAGTTTTGGAGAACTGTGGGTATAGCTTTCCCGCGTTATGGCGGGGAAGTAAAATTAGGCGGGACACGGAAAAAATTTGGCGGGAAGGAATTTTTTCACGGTTTAGATAAATATATTTATATACATATAAATATAAACTTTCAAAAGTTATTTATCTCGGTTGGTCCGAAGGAGGTGAGCGGTCATTAGTCTCTGTACAAGGTGTGGGTTCGAAACCCAGCGCCCATTTTTTTGAAAATAACTTCCGAATATTAATATATATAATCATATATATGTATATATAACATATAAAAAGTTCAGCTCGGTTGGTGGCGCGGTTGCGAGGCAGAGCGCGAGTCCTGGGTTCGAACCCCCACATTCTCTTTTTTAGAATTTAAATACCGAATATTAATATATATATATATATATATATATAATCAGATATATACACTTATAACAAATAAAATGCCCAGCTCGGTTGGTAGCGTGGTTGTGAGGGTTAGCGCGAGTCCTGGGTTCGAAACCCCCTGGGTGAATTATTTGAACTTAAATACCCCACAGTTTTCAAATTGTGGGGTCTGTTGTGTGCCACGCTGGAACAGCCGGTGTGCCACATGTGACTCCCCTATACCCACGGTTCTCCAAACCATGGGTATAGGCTGAGACCCCTATACCGACGTCATTCCAGCCCACGGTTCCCAAAAACGTGGGTATAGGCTATACCCACGGTTTTGGGGGCTATACCCACAGTTTTGAACTGTGGGTATAGGTCGTTTTTTCAGTAGTGTCGGTTGTCTATCAATTGCAGTTACCACAGAGGTACCGGGCTATGAACGATATCTTCCATGTATCTCAGTTGCGCCGTTATCATTCAGACCCATCTCACATATTTCAGCCTTAGGAGGTTGAGATTCAGATCGATATGTCCTTTGAGGAGTATCTAATTCGTATTGTTGATAGGAGCACGAAGGTTCTCCGAGGTTGGTCAGTTCCTCTCGTACGGGTGTTATGACAGCATGGCCGAGTTCAGGATGAAACCTGGGAGCGGGAGACTGACGTACATGCTCAGTTGCCAGAGTTGTTCTGAGCTTTATCTTTGCCATCCTTGGAAGGGAAATTCGGGGAAGAATTTATTTAAGGGGGAAGTTTGTAAGAACCTGGTTCTTCTTCTTGAGATACGGGTTTCTTCTTTTCCTTTTTTCCTTTAGTGTATTTGAGAAAATAAGGAAAATGGGGAAAAATCCCAAATTTTGTGGGTACACGCCGTGTACTTTTCCACACATCGTGTACTTTGGCCGTGTGGGATGAGTAGTAGCACTGTCGGTGATGAAAGGTGTAAAAACCGACTACACGCCATGTAGTGGGTATTTACACGCCGTGTAGTCAGTCAGCAGGTGAATAGTAAGGCGGTGGAAGTAGCAGCCAGCTAAGCGACCATACACGCTGTGTATTCATCAATACACGCTGTGTACTCATGTCGGCAAGTGAACAGTTCGGTGGTGAAAAGTAGCCACCAAAGGAATAGTTAAATGATGAAAAGTACACACCGTGTACTTGAGAGTACACGCCGTGTAGTTTTTTTTTTTTTTGCTTAAAATGGGCAGTAGCCTCCTCTATTCACAGAGGAAGCTTAGAACGTCGGAGGAGAGCGGGAGAGACGGCCGGAGCTTGGAGGATCTTCTGACCGCACACCGCGAGCCCGATTCCTACGTCGTCGATCTCCTTGGAACTGCACGGGTAATCTCTTCCTTCTTCTAGAGCCTTTATTACCAATTATTTCCTGAGGAAAATTTATTTGAGTTTGAACAGGATTATTTTCATCTCAGATCTGCTCTGTTCTTGTTTGTTTTGGGAGGCATCGTTCACATATACCAATCAGGGTTGATTAAGGTAGGTGGTTTGGTGTTTAAATTCCAACTACTATGTGTTTTTGTGTACCGTTGTGCTATGAACCCATGTTTGGGGTGTCATATGGCTATGGCTTTTTCTGAAAATTATCTAAAACTGCATAGATAAACTTTTGATAAGTTAAAACTGCTATTTGGGATCACTTCTTGGATCCAGGACCACCCCTGGGGTGCATTCCTCTGTTTAGCCGTTTGGTTAGGTTACTCGAGGGTATATTGTAAAATTTAGCATGCTTTAAAATTTTCTTGAGAGGAATTGTATATAATTGCTTGATTATATGTTGGGCTAGACCCGGTTACTTGTATAGCCTAAGGGCAGTGTCTCGTTTAGCCTACGGGCAACCATTCTCATGCCTGTGGGCAGTAGTTCCTGAGCCAGTGGGAAGTAGATTATGTGCATGTGGGTGACACTTCATAAGCCTGTGGGAAATATCTGTTATGTCTGTGGGAAATTACCTGCGGGTTTCGACTCTGCTTACCTAAGGGTTAGGTTTATATGTCTGAGGACAGTGTTATCATGAATGTTCACCGTGGTGATTTTTTATATGTTATACCTATCAAGTTAAAGCACAGGCTTGGCATGGTTAAATGAATATTAAAAACAGAAATATAACTGGTAAGTTAGTTACTTTTGAGTACTGCTTAGTTTATTGCATTTTACTACTGCAAATTGTTGTTGCACATTTTCACTGATAGTTGGGCACGGGCCTTTGGTGGTTGCCTACCAGGATTTATTTCTCACACCCTGTTTGGGTCATGTCTTCTGCCCAAACAGACTATATTTTTGCAGATGTTGATAGGGGAAAGGGTCCCTATACAGAAACATGATTGTTACAGAGGAGTAGGAGAGCATGGGACCGAGCTTAGGCTCGCGATGCTGTTGAGTTCTTGTTGCACTGTTTTGTTTTGTTTAATTGTACCTTGTACTTTGAGATGTATTGTATTGTATTGCAGTGTATCTTGTTCTGGCTGTTTTCGTAGAATTTGTGACATGCTGCATCTCTATATATATGACTGCTAGTTCTCTTTTACTTCAGTTGTAGTTTGTTTACTACTTCCGTTGTTTCATGTTGCATGTTGTACGTTATTTATCTTTTCCTCAGTGCTGCACTTTGAAAAATAAGGTCATAGTTTCCTCACTATCAGACTTGGGCCCTCTCTGATAGTCGGTAGCCTCTGGCGTTTGGGGAAATGCGCTTGAGGTCATGTGACCAACCGGGTTCGGGGCACCTATGGCGTGGCACCCGGATCCGGGACGTTACAAAGTGGTATCAAAAGGAGGTTCTTTTCTTTGAATTACTGTTTAGAGCCTTAGTCAGGGATAGGACGAAAATGGTAGGTGGGTGAGCTCCACCTAGAAGACCCTCACTTGTCCCTTCGGAGTTCTCCCTGTTGGTAGTGGAATTTTGTCAGTTATGATATACGGGCCCTGTTTATATGCTTGGGTTGAATTCTCTCGCACAATTGCGGTATCGAGCATCATGCAGAGGTGATGACTCATTAATTGGGTTCCTGTCGATTTGGAAAGACGGTTTGGGCTTAGTTGGTAATAAGTTGTGCCTAGGAGTAGCTAACCAATGTACAGGGAAAAGTCAGTCTACCTCGTAATTGCGTTTATTCAGATTTTTCAAATATTGAAGTTTATTTGATTTTCACCGTTGGGTGACGCACTTGTGATTTTTCTGTTTATATGTGATACATGGGTTCTATTTAGTTACAACCCGATGATATGAGGGTATTCCGTCTCATGCATCATTTAGGCACATGCTAGAAATCACATGTCATGCATTCTTCCATGTCATGTAGGTGCATTATAAATTGCATGTTGTTCTGATAGCTGTTGTGATAGAAAAGCATGTTGTTGTGATAGCTATTTTGATAAATACCTACTATTTGATAGGGTATTGTTGTGTGAGTTTGCTGATAGAATGAACACCAAACTTTGGTTTTTGAGGAGTAAGAGATCCGGATATCATCAGTTACGCGTTAGATCATTGGACATACCGCTTGCAGCTTTTCAGAGCAGATATGGTCTATATGAGTACTTGGTTATGTCGTTCGGACTCACGAATGCGCCAGCAATTTTCATGGCTCTGATGAATCGTGTGTTCCACCCTTATCTGGACTCTTTTGTGGTAGTCTTCGTGGATGACATCTTGGTGTACTCTCACACTCGACACGACCATTCCACCCATCTTGAGATCATTTTGAGTACACTGAGAGAGCATCATCTATATTCTAAGATCTCAAAGTTCCACTTTTGGATGGACCAGATACACTTCCTGGGTCATATTATCTCAGAGGCGGGAGTTGTAGTAGACCTAGAGAAGGTGAGAGCAGTAGTTTCCTGGGAGAAACCTAAGAACGTGTTTGAGATAGGGAGTTTCTTAGAGCTAGCTAGTTACTACAGATATTTTATTCAGGACTTCTCCTACAACGGGTGCCCCGAGCCCTGTTCGCCACATGACCTCAAGTGCATTTCCCCAAACGCCAGAGGCTTCCGACTAGCAGCGAGGGCCCAGGTCTGATAGTGGGGAAACTATTCCCTCATTTATCAAAGTGTAGCGCAGCGGAATTGAAATCAAACATACAACAAACAGCAGAAGCAGTAAACCATACACATATGAAATAAACTACAGCATTAGATATAACCAACAGTATATAAATGATGATGCTACATGTTTCAAGTTCTAAGAAAACAGCCAGAACATGTTATACATCAATGCAGTGCAACAAAAGCAGAGTACAACAAAGCAAAACAAACAGCTGGAAACGGCATAGTGAGCCTAGGCTCGGTCCCATGCCCTCCTACTCCACAGCAATAGTCAAGTACCTGTATAGGGACTCTTGCCCCTATCCACACCTGCAGAAATGTAATCTGTTTGGGCTGAAAAGCATGACCCAAACAGGGTGTGAGAAATATATCTCAGTAGGCACCCACCAAAGGCCCGTGCCCAACTGCGTGTAAGCATGCAACAAAAGTGTGCAATGGTAAAATGCCATAAAGTAAGCAGTACTGAAAAGTAAATAACTTAACAGTCAAATTGGCATTTAATTATTCATTTAATTCATTAAATATTAGAAATCACCAGAGTGCATTTCTAAGTAAACAGTCCACATCCTCAGACAAGAAAAATCTTACCCTCAGGTAAGCAGAATCCAACCTGCAGGTATAGCCCTCAGGCATAATAGAAGTTTCCCTCAGGCGTAGGAAGTTTTGCCCTCAGGCACAGAGTCTATTTCCCTCAGGCACGGAAGAAGTTGCCCTCAGGCCGAAAATATCTACTGCTCTCAGGCTAAATAGTGCAGTGCCCACAGGCTAATCACAACAATTCCCTCAGGCTAAACAGGTAACCGGGTCATGCCCAACAGGTAAACTAGCAGTAACAAGCAATTCATCTCAAGGCAATTCTACAATTACTACTTTAAAGGCATACCCTCGGGTATCCTGGCCAAACGGCTAAACAGTGGAACACACCCCTGGGGTGGTTCCGGATCCAAGAAACGATCCCAACCAGGAATTTAATATCATAATTAAATACCTAATCAATTCTAGGTGTTTAATATAGCAATGGCCTCAGCCACACGACACCCCAATATGGGTTCGTGGCGCAAAAACGCACAAAACACACGGCAGTTGGAAAATAAACACTAACCCACCTACCTTATATGCCAACGAGCGTTATACCCAAACGCTGACTCCAGAAATGCCCAAGAAAGGCGTAGATCTGACAAAGAACAAAACTCAAACAAACGTAAATAACTCCTGTTAGAAGAAGAATTGGTAAGAACCAGCCAAGGAGGTGGAAGCTCTTACCCGTGCGGTTCCAACGGGATCGTCCGAGGTGGAAACTGATTCCAGACGAACACCCGGTGGATCTTCAAAGGTCTGGCCTCCTCCTTTGGCTCCAAATCGGCTCAAGTGTCTCCTCTGCCAAATGAGGAGGCTACTGCCTGTTTTAAGCCGAAAAAACAAAGTACACGGTGTGTACTTCTGAGTACACGGCGTGTACTTCTTTCATTTAACTGTTCCTCTGGCGACATCGCCACACTATTCATCTGTCGACATGAGTACACGGCATGTACTCCCAAGTACATGGCGTGTACTGTCGCCCAGCTGTCGGCTGCTCCACCGCCTTACTATTTAGGCCTGCCGACTGACTACACGGCGTGTAAGGTACCACTACACGGCGTGTAGTCGGTTCCTACACCCCTCGTCGCCGACAAGGCTACACGCCACGTGTACCCATCCCACACGGCCAAAAGTACACGGCGTTTGGAAAAGTACACGGCGTGTAGTTCCAAAATTTAGGATGTTTCCCCCTTTTCCATATTTTCTCAAAAACACTTAAGGAAAAGGAAAAAGAAGAAGCCCGTACCTCAAAAATAAGAACCGGGTTCTTACAATCTTCCCCCCTTATAGCAATTCGTCCCCGAATTGCCCTTCCAAGGGTGGTGAAGATAAAGCTCAGAACAGATCTGTCCACTGAGCACGTACGTCGGCCTCCCGCTCCCAGGTCTCGTCCTGCACTCTCCCATGCTGCCATAGCACCCGTACGAGAGGAACTGACCGGCCTCGGAGAACCTTCGTGCTCCTGTCAACGATACGAATCGGATGCTCCTCAAAGGACGCATCTGCCTCCAGCTCAACCTCCTCAGGCTGAAAGACGTGAGACGGGTCTGAATGATAGCGACGCAACTGAGACACATGGAAGACGCCGTGCATGGCTCGGTACCGCTGCGGTAACTGCAACCGATAGGCAACCAGCCCGACTCTCTCCAGAATCTCGAATGGCCCCGCATACCTCGGTGAAAGCTTACCTTGTCTCCTGATCCGCTTGTGTCCCAGCCTCGGCGAAACACGCAAGAAAACCTGATCCCTGACCACGAACTCCAAAGGTCGTCTGCGACGATCAGCATATGACTTCTGTCGAGACTGCGCGGTAGCCATCCGCTTCCGAATCAACTGGACCTGCTCAGATGTCTCCTGCACGAGCTGTGGTCCCAGTAAAGTTGTCTCACCTGCCTCTACCCAGCACAAAGGTGATCGGCATGGCCTACCATATAAAGCCTCGTATGGTTCCATCTCAATAGTCACCTGAAAACTATTGTTATAGGCAAACTCGACTAAAGGTATATGCTTCTCCCAAGATCCCCCAAAGTCTAGGATGCATGCACGCAGCATGTCCTCAAGCACCTGTATCGTACGCTCTGACTGGTCATCTGTCAGAGGGTGGTATGCTGTTCTCAGAAGCACCTGTGTACCCAGTGCCCTCTGAAAACTCTTCCAGAAATGAAACGTAAAGCAGGAGTCCCTATCAGAAACGATAGAACGAGGGACCCCATGAAGACGTACGATCTCTCGGATATACAGTCTTCTGAGATCGTCCACACCGAAGGTCTCCTTGATCGGCAAGAAGTGAGCTACCTTCGTGAGTCTGTCCACAACAACCCACACAACGTCATTGCCACGTGGTGACCTCAGCAACCCCGTCACGAAATCCATCGCGACATCATCCCATTTCCACTCTGGAATGGGTAACTACTGTAATAGCCCAGCTGGTCTCTGATGCTCTGCCTTCACCTGTTGACAGGTGGAACACCTCGTAACAAAACCAGTTATCTCTCTCTTCATACCCGGCCACCAGTACTGACGCCTCATGTCACGGTACATCTTGGTAACCCCAGGATGAACTGCCCAAGCCGAAGCATGAAACTCCCGCATCAGCTCCTCGCGTATATCCCCTGGAACCCACACTCATCTATGGAAATGCAGGACCTCATCATCGCCTATCGTCCAACTGCGAGGAGGGTCCTCACTTGCCACCGAATCCCGTAGAACTAGGCCTTCTGAATCCGATAGCTGCCTCATCCTCACTCTATCCAGGAGGTTAGAAGTCACAGCTAACGAGGAAAGATAAGTCTTCCCCTAACTGTCGTGCACCTCCAGATGCATCTCAGAGAACAAGGCCATGAGCTCCCACTCACCACTGGCCTCCTGCACCGCCTGTATCTGAGTCTTCCTGCTCAGTGCATCGGCTACTGCATTATCTTTACCAGGTGTATAGGCAAGCTCAAAATCGAAGGACTGTAGGTACTTGACCCACCTCCTCTGCCTCAGATTCAGGTCACGCTGAGTAAAGATATACTTGAGGCTTTTGTGGTCGGTGAAAACCACAAAATTCTCCCCCAATAAATAATGTCTCCAACAGCGCAACGCATTAACAACTGCAGCTAACTCGAGATCATGTGTCGGGTAATTCCTCTCATGTGGCCTCAACTTCCGAGACCCGTACGCAACAACTCGGTCGCCCTGCATCAAAACTGCTCCCAGCCCAATCCCTGATGCATCATAGTAAACTGTATAGCTCTTTCCCTGCTCTGGGAGTATCAGGATCGGTGCTGAAGTCAACCTTCCCTTCAGGTCCTGAAAAACTGTGTCGCAAGCTTCTGACCAAATGAACTTCACACCCTTCTTAGTCAGTCCCGTAAATGGTGCTGCTAAGCGGGAGAAGTCCTGTATGAAGCGTCTGTAGTAACCAGCCAGCCCTAAGAAACTCTTTATCTCAAACACGTTCTTAGGCTGATCCCAGGAAACTACTGCTCTCACCTTCTCTGGGTCTACTGCAACTCCTGCCTCTGAGATGATATGACCCAGGAAGTGAATCTGGTTCATCCAAAAGTGGCACTTCGAGAGCTTAGCATATAGTCGATGCTCTCTCAGTGTACTCAGTATGATCTCAAGATGGGTGGCATGGTCATGTCGAGTGCGAGAGTACACCAAGATGTCGTCCACGAATACTAGCACAAAAGAATCAAGATACAGATGGAACACACGATTCATCAGAGCCATGAAAACTGATGGCGTGTTCGTCAGTCCGAATGGCATAACCAAGTACTCGTATAGACCATATCTGCTCCGAAAAGTTGTAAACGGGATATCCGATGGTCTCACGCGCAGCTGATGATATCCCGATCTCAAGTCAATCTTTGAGAACACTCGTGCTCCACGAAGCTGATCAAATAGATCTTCAATCCTCGTCAAGGGATATCAGTTCTTAACCGTCAACTGGTTTAGCTTCCGATAATCCACACAAAGTCTAAGGGTACCGTCCGCCTTCTTCGCAAAAAGGACCGGAGAACCCCAATGAGAAGTACTGGGTCGGATAAATCCCTTTTACTGTAACTCCTCTAACTGTCTCATGAGCTCCTGCAGCTCTGGCGTAGCCATCCTATAAGGAGGAATGGACACTGGTGTCGCTCCTGGCACAAGCTCGATAGAGAAATCCACCTCACTCCGGAGGTAGGCCTGAAAAGTCATCCGGGAAGACATCCCTGAAACGATCAACAACTAGAGGGAAATACGTCTGAAAAATCCCCTGGTCATCCAGATATAAACTTGCTATCTGGGCTGTGACTCCACCTTTCCCATGATGCTCTGGTCCAGCTCGACTCGCCTAAACATCTCATTTGCCCTTGTATAGAAACTCTCCGCCCTATGGTGACGTGAAACTCACCATGCGATGATAGCAGTCTACAAAGGCTCGAAAGGGAACCAACCAGTCCATCCCGAGAATGACATCATAGCTCGTCATCTCCAAGGCATAGAGGTCCCAAAGGAAGTGACACCCACCAACCTCAACGGGGCACTCCTTGCACTGACGCACACCAGTCGTCTTAGTCCCCAACGGAGTGTCTAGCGTCAAGATATCAGATGAAGTAGAAACATATAGCCCAAGGCTCTCCACAACGGGTACAGATATGAAACTATGTGTAGCACCCGTATCGAAAAATACTGAAGATAAGACAGAAGATACTAGAATAGTACCTCTGACTGTCGAAGGTCCGGGATCCTGCTCCTGCCGGGTCTGTTGCACTGCATATGTCTGCCCAATGTCGCGGCACTGCAACACAGCCTGGCTACCCTGAGCTGTCCCGCCCTGCTGCCTCTGAGATCCCGGTGTCTGGCTACCACGGCCACGACCACCATCTCTGCCTGCACTCCCTATCGTATTCCAGTTCCCTAACAGGTAAGAAGCCACTGGTCTTGCTCCCGCACACGGAGTCTGCACATAACCCCTCTCACTAGCCACTGGTGGAAACACCCTGCAAAAGCACTGCAGATGACCCATCTTTCCGCAAGCTCGGCACTCCACTGGTTCTCGTGGACACTGCGGTCTCTTGTGCTCCTCTCTACCACACTGGTAGCACCTGACCGGACCACCTGAAGAAGTTGTCTGGCTGGTACTGCCACCCTGAGAGAAATCCATATGTCTCTTTCTCTTGCCAACAGAAATAGTACCAGTAACTGGTGCTGAACCGCCCTGGCCCACACCACTAGATTCCCGCAGGTTCCTCTCAGTAACCAGTGTCTGGTTCACAATAGCGTGTACTGAAGGCAACCTGAAAACATTCACCAGCGCTCTGATGTCATAACGAATACCATCCTCAAAACATCTGGCTCTCAACGTCTCATCACCCACCAGCACGGGTGCAAAACGCTGAAGCTACTTAAAACGAGCAGAATAGTCCATCACCAACATGGCGCCATGCTGCAAATTCATGAACTCTCGAGCTCTATCTGCCCTCAGCGTCTTGGGAAAGAAGAAGTCATAGAAGACTTCCTGAAAATCTTCTCACGTCATGTCTCTGTGATGCTCTGAGTGGGTGGTAACATCCCACCACCTCTTGGCGGAATCACGCAGCATATACGTCGCGAGCTTGACCCTCCGCCCTGGAGGCGTCTCAAGATGCTCGAAAATAGTCTGCATCGATCCTAGCCAAGACTCTGCAGCCTGCGATCCGCCATCCCCTGAAAATGTAGGAGGATCCTGCTGCTGAAAGATACGCGTCAGCTCAGCCATAGATGTAGCAGCCTGCAGTGCTCCCTGAAAGGTATGCATAAACCGCATAAAGCCTTCACGGAACTGCGCCTCCGCGCCTGTGCCCGGTATAGCAGCTGGCGCCGCATCTGGCTCTGCTGGAGGATCAACGGGTAGCCCATGGTCCACCATCTCTGGAGTATAATCGTCGCCGCTCTCCTGGCGAACAACTCTTGGTCGTCTAGGCGGCATGACACTACAGGGTCAAAAACACGACTCAGATTCAAGATTATTAAGACCGAAAAGCGAAGAAAACTCGAAGGAAACAAGAGGAAGAAGGCATTCAAAATTTTCAAAACAAGACTACACGGCGTGTACACTGACTACACGGTGTGTACTTGACTTCTGTTCCCCTGCCCGGGTCCTTCTACACGGCTAAGCCACACGGCTTCCGTTCAACAAAAACTACACGGCGTGTATGCTGTTATTTCCCAACTGCCCGTGTCGTCTGTGACACGGACGACTACTTGGCTTGACACTACACGGCGTGTTACACCCGCACACGGCGTGTACACCATCCCGCTTCCCAGCCACACGGCTAACACCACACGGTCTGTCCTCGGACAAGACTACACAACGTGTCCCAACGGTACATGGCGTGTTCAGGGAGAGGTAACACCAGCCCGTGTTGTTAGTTACACGGCCGAGTCCCCAGGTCACACTACACGGAGTTTTCATCATTGAAACGGCGTGTTCTGTACAGGAGTTCACCGACCCGTGTTGTTAGTTACACGGCCGGACTCCAGGTCACACTACACGGCGTGTACAAACGCTACACGGCGTGTTTTACCCAAGCCTTTCCCTACCCCGTGTCGCCGCCCACACGGTTTGTGACACGGGAAGAGACTACACGGTGTGTACTCTGGGTACACGGCGTGTACTCAAAAAGTTTATTTTTCTTCCCGAACAGAAGAACATACACAGCGTGTATAAAAATACTACACGGCGTGTATACCGGGTTTCCGGATAGTATGCCCCATAAACTTCCCTGGAACCCAGAAAATACTGAAACCAACACCTAAGTGTCAAATTCCGACTCGTGGGGGCCCATACTCCCCACGAATGAAAGTTTGACATCTTATATGTGTTATAACCAATAAACAGTCAATGATCCACCAAATTCCGGTCAATGAGGGTTCATACTCCCCTAAAACCAAAGTTTGGCGTTCATTCTATAAACAGGCCCACAACAGGTATTTTTATCAAGCAGCTATCACAACAGCATGCTTTATTAGCACAACTATCACAACAACATGCAATTTTTAATGCACCTACATGGCATGGAAACTATGCATGGCATGTGTTATCTAGCATGTGCCTATATGATGCATGAGACGGCTTACCCTCATCTCATCGGGTTGTAACTAAATAGAACCCACAGATAAGATATAAACAACACAATCCAAGTGCGTCACCCAATGGTGAAATCAAATCAACTGTAAAATTTGCAAAATCACAAGAATTGCAAAATATGAGGTAGACTGGCTTTTCCCTGTACACGGGTTAGCTACGCCCGGGCACAGCTTATTACCAACTATTGTTCGTCCTATCCCTGACTACGGCTCCAAACAGTAAGTCAAAGAAAAGAAACTCTTTGATACCACATTGTAACGTCCCGGAACCGGGTGCCACGCAACGGGTGCCCCGAGCCCAGTTCGCCACGTGACCTCAAGCGCATTTCCCCAAACGCCAGAGGCTGCCGACTAGCAGCGAGGGCCCAGGTCTGATAGTGGGGAAATTATGCCCTCATTTATCAAAGTGTAGCGCAACGGAATTGAAATCAAACATACAACAAACAGCGGAAGAAGTAAACCATACACATCTGAAATAAACTACAGCAGTGGATATAACCAACAGTATATAAATGATGATGCTACATGTTTCAAGTTCTAAGAAAACAGCCATAACATGCTATACATCAATGCAGTACAACAAAAGCAGTGTACAACAAAGTAAAACAAACAGCTGGCAGCGGCATCGCGAGCCTAGGCTCGGTCCCATGCCCTCCTACTTCACAGCAACAATCAAGTACCTGTATAGGGACTCTTGCCCTTATCCACACCTGCAGAAACGTAATCTGTTTGGGTCGAAAAGCATGACCCAAACAGGGTGTGAGAAATATATCTCAGTAGGCACCCACCAAAGGCTCGTGCCCAACTGTGTGTAAGCATGAAACAACAGTGTGCAATGGTAAAATGCAATAAAGTAAGCAGTACTGAAAAGTAACTAACTTAACAGTCAAATTGGCATTTAATTATTCATTTAATTCATTAAATATTAGAAATCACCACAGTGCATTTCTAAGTAAACAGTCTATGTCCTCATACAAGCAAAATCTTACCCTCGGGTAAGCAGAATCCAACCCGCGGGTATAGCCCTCAGGCGTAACAGAAGTTGCCCTCAGGTGTAGGAAGTGTCGCCCTCAGGCACAGAGTCTATTGCCCTCAGGCACGGAAGAAGTTTCCCTCAGGCCGAAAATATCTACTGCCCTCAGGCTAAAGAGTGTAGTGCCCACAGACTAATCACAACAACGCCCTCAGGCTAAACAGGTAACCGGTCCATGCCCAACAAGTAAACTAATAGTAACAAGCAATTCCTCTCAAGGAAATTCTACAGTTACTACTTTAAAGGCATACCCTCGGGTATCCTGTCCAAATGGCTAAACAGTGGAACACACCCCTAGGGTGGTTCCAGATCCAAGCAATGATCTCAACCATCAATTTAATATCATAATTAAATACCTAATCAATTATAGGTGTTTAATATAGCAATGGCATCAGCCACACGACACCCCAATATGGGTTCGTGGCGCAAAAACGCACAAAACACATGGCAGTTGAAAAATAAACACTAAGCCACCTACCTTATACGCCAACGAGCGTTATACCCGAACGCCGACTCCAGAAACGCCCAAGAACGGCGTAGATCTGACGAAGAAAAAAAACCAAACAAACGTAAATAACTCATGTTAGGAGAAGAATTGGTAAGAACCATCCAAGGAGGTGGAAGCCCTTACCCGTGCGGTTCCAACGGGATCATCCGAGGCGGAAACCGATTCCAGACGAACACCCGGTGGATCTTCAAAGGTCCGACCTCCTCCTTTGGCTACAAATCGGCTCAAGTGTCTCCTCTGCCAAATGAGGAGGCTACTGCCTATTTTAAGCCGAAAAAACAAAGTACACGGTGTGTACTTCAGAGTACACGGCGTGTACACGGCGTGTACTCCCAAGTACACGGCGTGTACTGTTGCCCAGTTGTTGGCTGCTCCACCACCTTACTGTTTAGGTCTGCCGACTGACTACACGGTGTGTAAGGTACCACTACACGGCGTGTAGTCGGTTCCTACACCCCTCGTCACCGACAAGGCTACACGCCCCGTGTACCCATCCTACACAGCCAAAACTACACAGCGTGTGGAAAAGTGCATGGTGTGTAGTTCCAAAATTTAGGATTTTTTCCCCTTTTCCATATTTTCTCAAAAACACTTAAGGAAAAGGAAAAAAAAGAAGCCCTTACCTCAAAAATAAGAACCGGGTTCTTACAGATGAATCGTGTGTTCCACCATTATCTGGACTCTTTTGTGGTAGTCTTCGTAGACGACATCTTGGTGTACTCTCACACTCGACACAATCATGCCACCCATCTTGAGATCATTTTGAGTACACTGAGAGAGCATCATCTATATTCTAAGATCTCAAAGTTCCACTTTTGGATGGACCAGATACACTTCCTGGGTCATATTATCTCAGAGGTGGGAGTTGTGGTAGACCTAGAGAAGGTGAGAGCAGTAGTTTCCTGGGAGAAACCTAAGAACGTGTTTGAGATACGGAGTTTCTTAGGGCTGGCTAGTTACTACAGGTATTTTTTTCAGGACTTCTCCTGCTTAGCAGCACCGTTGACGGGTTGGACTAAGAAGGGTGTGAAGTTTGTTTGGTTAGAAGCTTGCAAGACAATATTTCAGGAGTTGAAGGGATGATTGACATCAGCACCAATCCTAATACTTCCAAAGAAAGGTAAGAGCTATACAGTCTACTGTGATGCATCAGGTATTGGGATGGGAGCAGTGTTGATGCAGGGCGATCGAGTAGTTGCGTACAGGTCTCAGCATTTGAGGCCACATGAGAGGAATTACCCGACGCATGACCTCGAGTTGGCTGCATTTGTTTATGCGTTGTGCTATTGGAGACATTATCTCTTGGGAGAGCATTTTGTGGTTTTCACCGACCACAAAAGTCTCAAGTACATCTTTACTTAGTATGACTTGAACTTGAGACAGCGAAGGTGGGTTGAATACCTTCAATCCTTCAACTTTTAGCTTGTCTATACACCTGGTAAGGGTAATGCAGTTGTTGATGCACTGAGCAGGAAGACTCAGACACAGGCAGTTCATGAGGCCAGTGGTGAGTAGCATCTTATGGTTTTGTTCTCTGAGGTGCATTTGGAGGTGCACGATAGTCAGGAGAAAACCTATCTTTCATCCTTAGCTGTGAATTATACCATCTTGGATAGAGTAAGGATGAGATAGCTATCGGATTCAGAAGGCCTAGTTCTACGGGAGTCGGTGGAAAGTGAGGACCCTCCTCCTGGTTAGATGATAGGCGATGATGAGGTACTGCATATCCATGGACGAGTGTGGGTTCCAAGGTATATATGCGAGGAGCTAATGTGGGAGTTTCATGCTTCAGCTTGGGAAGTGCATCCCATAGTTACCAAGATGTACTGTGACTTGAGACGTCAGTACTGGTAGCCGGGTATGAAGAAATAAGTAGTTGGTTTTGTTACGAGATGTTCCATCTGTCAGCAGGTGAATGCGGAGCATCAGAGGCCAGCTGGACTGTTACAGCAGTTACTCATTCCATAATGGAAATGGGATGATGTCGCGATGGATTTCGTGACCGGGTTTCCAAGGTCACCTCGAGGCAATGATGTTGTGTGGGTCGTTGTGGACAAACTTACGAAGGTAGCTCACTTTTTGCCGATCAAGGAGACCTTCGGTGTTGACGAGCTCAGAAAGCTATATATCCGAGAGGTCGTACGTCTTCATGGGGTCCCTCATTATATCGTTTCAGGTAGGGATGGTCGTTTTACGTCTCGTTTCTGGAAGATTTTTCAAAGGGCACTGGGTACACAGGTGCTTCTGAGCACAGCTTACCACCCTCAGACCGATGGTCAGTCAGAGCGTACGATACAAGTGCTTGAGAACATGCTGCGTGCATGTGTCCTAGACTTTGGGGGCTCTTGGGAGAATCATATACCCCTGGTTGAGTTTTCCTATAATAATAGTTTTCAGGAAACTATTGAGATGGAACCATACGAGGCTTTATATGGTAGGCCATTCTGATCACCTTTGTGCTGGATGGAGGCAGGTGAGGCAGCTTTACTGGGACCACGTCTCATGCAGGAGACTTCAGAGCAGGTCCAGTTAATACAAAAGTGGATGGATACTATGCAGTCTTGTCAGAAATCTTACGCTAATCGCCGCAGACGACCCTTAGAGTTCGTGGTCGGGGATCATGTTTTCTTACATGTTTCACCGAGGTTGGGACATAGGCGAATCAGAAGACAGGGTAAACTTTCACTGAGATATGTGGGGCCATTTGAGATTATGGAGAGAGTCGGGTCGGTTGCCTATCGGTTGCAGTTACCACATAGGTAACGGGCCATGCACGACGTATTCCATGTATCTCAGTTGCGCTGTTATCATTCAGACTTGTCTCACGTCTTTCATCCCGAGGAGGTTGAGCTTCAGATTGATGTGTCGTTTGAGGAGCATCTGATTCTTATTGTTTATAGGAGCATGAAGGTTCTCTGAGGTCGTTCAGTTCCTCTCGTACGGGTGCTATGGCAGCATGGCTGAGTGCAGGACGAAACCTAGGAGTGGGAGACTGACGTACATGCTCAGTGGCCAGAGTTTTTCTGAGCTTTATCTTCACCACTATTAGAAGGGAAATTCGGGGACGAATTGATTTAAGGGGGGGAATTTTGTAAGAACCTGGTTCTTCTTCTTGAGGTACGGGTTTCTTCTTTTCCTTTTTCCTTTAGTATATTTGAGAAAAGAAGGAAAATGGGGGAAAATCCCAAATTTTGTGGGTACATGCCATGTACTTTTCCACACGTCGTGTACTTTGGTCGTGTGGGATGAGTACATAGAGCGTGTAGCCCTATCAGCGATGAAAGGTGTAAAAACTGACTACACGTCGTGTAGTGGGTATTTACACGTCGTTTAGTCAATTGGCAGGTGAATAGTAAGGTGGTGGAAGTAGCCGCCAGCTGAGCGACCGTACATGCCGTGTATTCGGAAATACACGTCGTGTACTCATGTCGGCAAGTGAACAGTTCAGCGGTGAAAAGTAGCCGCTAGAGGAACAGTTAAATGATGAAAAGTACACACCGTGTACTTGAGAGTACACGCTGGGTAGTTTGTTTTTTTTTTTTTGCTTAAAACGGGCAGTAGCCACCTCTATTCGCAGCAGAAGCTTAGAACACCGAAGGAGAGCAGGAGAGATAGCCGGATCTTGGAGGATCTTCCGACCGCACACCGGGAACCCAATTCCTATGTCGTCGATCTCCTTGGAACTGCACGGGTAAGCTCTTCCTTCTCCTAGAGCCTTTATTACCAATTCTTTCCTGAGGGAAATTTATTTGAGTTTGAACGGGATTATTTTCATCTCAGATCTACTCTGTTCTTATTTGTTTCGGGAGGCGTCGTTCACGTATACCAATCAGGGGCGATCGAGGTAGGTGGTATGGTGTTTAAATTCCATCTATTATGTGTTTTTGTGTACCATTGTGCTATGAACCCATGTTTGGGGTGTCTTATGGCTGTGGCTTTTTCTGAAAATTATCTAGAACTGCATAGATAAACTTTTGATAAGTTAAAACTGTTGTTTGGGATCACTGCTTGGATCCAGGACCACCCCTAGGGTGCGTTCCTCTGTTTAGCCGTTTGGTCAGGTTACCCGAGGGTATACTATAAAATTTAGCATGCTTTAAAATTTCCTTGAGAGGAATTGTAAATAATTTCTTTCTTATATATTGGGCTTGGCCCGGTTACTTGTATAGCCTGAGGGTAGTGTCTCGTTTAGCCTACGGGCAACCTTTCTCATGCCTGTGGGCAGTAGTTCCTAAGCCTGTGGGCAGTAGATTCTGTGCTTGTGGGTGACACTTCATATGCCTGTAGGAAATATCTGTTATGCTTGTGGGCAATTACCTGCGGGTTTCGACTCCGCTTACCTGAGGGTAAGGTTTGTATATATGAGGACAATGTTATCATGAATGTTCACCGTGGTGATTTTTTATATGTTATGCCTATAGAGTTAAAGCACAGGCCTGGAATGGTTAAATGAATATTAAAAATGTAAATATAACTAGTAATTTAGTTCCTTTGAGTACTGCTTAGTTTATTGCATTTTACTACTGCACATTGTTGTTGCACATTTTCACTGACAGTTGGGCACGGGCCTTTGGTGGTTGCCTACTGGGATTTATTTCTCACACCTCGTTTAGGTCATGTCTTCGGCCCAAACAGACTATATTTCTGCAGGTGTCGATAGGGGCAAGGGTCCCTATACAGGTACATGATTGTTGCAGAGGAGTAGGAGAGCATGGGACCGAGCTTAGGCTCATGATGTTGTTGAGTTCTTGTTGCACTGTTTTGTTTTGTTTAGTTGTACCTTGTACTTTGAGCTATATTGTATTGTATTGCAGTGTATCTTCTTCTGGCTGTTTTCGTAGAATTTGTGACATGCTGCATCTCTATATATATGACTGCTGGTTCTCTTTTACTTCAGTTGTATGTTGTTTACTGCTTCTGTTGTTGCATGTTGCATGTTGTACATTATTTATCTTTTCCGCTGCACTATACTTTGACAAATGAGGTCATAGTTTCCCCATTATTTCCTTTATCATTTCATTATTACAATACTTCTACAGTTTCAAACGTTATCCCAAGAATAGTCCCAAATAACAATGGTACCTTAATAAGTCCATTTAAGGTTGTTAAAGTTACTATGACCATTTCTTGTTAATAAAACATATAGAATTCACTATATTATTCTTAAAAATATTATTAGTGTCAAAAATATCATATTAGTTAATTAAATTACCATTTTTAACCTTCCATTTAAGGTTATGATGGAAAAGGGAACACATCATTTGTGGAGGCAGTAGTTCGTACACACGCATGATGATATTTTCATTTTTTCAATTATTTTGGAGGAAGATATAAAATGGATATTCCATTAGTATAATAACACTTTAGTTTATTAAAAATGTTGCTTTTATCATACATTCATGGATATAGGGTACTTTAGGGGTGTATAAGAAGAAAAGAAGTTATAAGATTTGGGTTGAGAGAATTACCTCTATTAGAAGTTCTCCCTTTGGTTAAGACACCTTAGCTTGGTACTTTAGTGAGACTATGTCTTCAAAGGTGTGGGGAGGTTGTTTAAGAGAGACCGTGATATAATTTTATTTGATCCAACTCTTTTTAATGGGTTGATAAATGTGGAGGAGGTGGTCTCCTTTTATAAGTGAAGGAAAGGGAACTTTTGTAAATACTAGTTATTTTTCAATAATATCACTTCGTTATTCAAGGTTAAAGGCTAAAAAAATAGAAAACAATGGTGTGGGGAATGATATAAGATCTATAATTTCTCCACCATCCAATATAATACATTTTTTCACATGTATTAACCTTTTTCACTATGTTAAACCATTTTACCCTAATTTACCCTTACCGCAGAAACTCCATTTTCACCCTTGGAAACTAATTTTAATGAAAAAAATTAAAATTAAAATTAAATAATAATTTTAAAATTATGATTTTAAATATTGAAATAATATTATAAAATAAAATGTCTAATATTTATAGAAATTAATTTTTGTATTAGCACACATAGCGTGTAAAACTGTTTCTTTGAAAAAGTTCATTTTAAGCTTAAATTTAAGTGTGGGAAAACATTATCAATTAATTTGATTTTAAATAAATATATTGGATTATCATAAAAAAATTATATAGCTTTCAAATCAATAAAAACTGAATTTATCAAAATAATTTTTAAATAAATGAAAACCCAAAAACAGTTTTCTATTATAATTGAATTATTATTTTTGGTTTAAAAGGTTAAACATAGTTTTTATAAATTAAAAAATATCTTTAAAATACATAAAAATATTCCTTAAATACATATTTTATCAATTAAAATGTTTTATAAAATTATATTTCTCTCTTAAATACTCATAAATTAATAAAAGTCACAATTTTGGTAAAAACTGTATTTTTTCACTATTCCTATAAAAATTAATTATTTTAGAAAAATCCCAAAAATTAATCCTAAACTTAATTTCACATGATGAATACAAAAATGAATATAATTTTTTTATATTCAACTTATATAAGTGATAAAAATTGGTTTTATATATAAGTGCTTAAACTACAATAAAAAATAAATTCTTTTTAAAGCATGAAATATATCTATAAACATATTATGTTATAAATAAGGTTAGTTTTTATCATCAATATTACCTTATATGGCAAAAATATATGTTTATAAGGAAACATTTTATATATAATTTATGGGTCATTACATTCTTCTCCCCATAATAAATTTCACCATTGAAATTTTATTACATACACTAGGGTGAAAAAAATGTGGGCACTTCAGTTTCATTATATCTTCAGGTTCCCATATTTCTTATTCATACTTATGATTTAACCAAAGTACCCTAACTAAGTGAGCTATCTTGTTGTGCAGAACTTTGTCTTTTTGGTCTAATATCTTCATCGGATACTCTTTATATGAGATATCATCCTCCAGCTATACCACCTTTGGATTCATTACATGTAAGGGATTTAGTATATACTTCCTCAAGAGGGGTATGTGGAATACATCATGTACTTTAGAAAAGTTTGGTGAAAGTTCTAGCTTATATTCCACTACTATAACGTGATCAAGAATCCCAAAGGGGATAATGTATCTAGGACTTAACTTCCCCTTCATTCCAAACCTCATGAATCTCTTCTATGGAGATATATGAAGGATCGCTTTTTCACCAACCTTCAACTTGAAGTCTCATTAACAATTATTAGTGTGACTTTTCTGTTAAATTTGATCCATCTTGATGTGTTTCTAAATAGTCTTGACCTTTAATACCATTTCTTAAACTATCTCATATCCTAGAAAATTTTGTTTTCCATCTTTATCCCAACATGGAGGTGTTCTACATCTCTTACCATGTAGGGATTCATACGGGTCCATTTGAATGCTTGAGTGAAAACTATTGTTGTATGAGAACTCAGCCAGTGGAAGATGTTGGTCCCAACCTCCCTTGAAGTCTAATGAGAAATATCTCAACATATCCTCAAGTTTATGGATATTTCATTCATATTTTTCATCAGTATGAGGGTGATAGGTCGTACTAAAGTTCAATTATGTGTTTGGAGATTGATGAAGTATCTTCTAGAACTTTGAGGTAAACCTTATATCTCATTCAGAAACAATCGATAGTGGTTTTCCATGCAGCCTTCCCACTTCTCTAATGTATATCCTTACACATTGATTGAGTGAGAAGACCTATTGAATGTAAAAGTGAGCAATCTTTGTAAGATGGTGCACCATAACTCATATAGCATTATTCCCTTTCGATATCTTTGGAAGACCTGTGAAAAAATCCATAGTGATGTTTTCTCATTTCCATGTAGATATGGGAAAATTGTTATATCGTCCCTTTATATTTTTATCTCTCAACATTCACCTGCTGACACACCAGACACTTTGATGTATATTCTGTAATCTCATTATTTATATTGTCCCACTAATATTTTTCTTAGAGATCTCTATACATCATCATGTTTCCTAGGTGGATGGATAATGTAGAGTTATGATAATCATTTAGTAACTCCTACTTTATCTCTAGTATTGATGGAATGCAAAGTCGTTTCCAAAATCTCAAAAATCATTCATCATCAATATTAAACTCAAAGTATTTTCCCTTTCACATAGCATCAACCGTATTTTGTATCTCTACATCATATCTTTGAGTTTTCTTAATTTTATCCAAATGGGGTGGTTGAGAAATCAGTTAAGAAAGGTTAGATGACGTTCCTTTATTTATGACTATCTTGTCCATCCTTTTCATGTCCAAGAAAATTGGATCCTTATCAATCATCATCATAGATAATGTTGCAAGAACTTTTCTACTCATTTCATCTTCCACATTATTTACCTTCCCAAGATGGTAGTGAATTGAGTAGTCATAATCCTTGATTAGCACTAACCATATTCATTATCACATATTGTGCTTCTTTTGTGTGAATATATATTTTAATATACTATGGTTCGTATATATATCACACTTATATCCATATAAATAATGCATCCATATATTCAATGCAAATAATACCACAACTAAATCTAGATCATGCGTTGGATAATTTTTCTCATGCACCTTCAACTGTCTCGAGGCATAGGCTATCACTTTATCATTATGAATTAGCACACTACCAAAACCCATATTTGAAGTATAACTATAAATCAAAAATCCTTCCCCTCTTATGGGTAGTGTGAGTACAGGTTCAGTGGTTAGCCTCTTCTCCAGCTCCATGAATCTCTCTTCATATTCATCATTCTGGACACACTTCACTCCCTTACGAGTTAGTTTGGTTATTGGGTTTGAAAATCTTGATAATTTTCTCACAAATCATTGATAGTACCCAGATAATCCAAGGAAAATATGGTTTTTTTGTAACATATTTCTATATAAACCATTCCTCAACCACTTTAGTCTTTAAAGGGTCCATATATATCCCTTTACTTGTGATAATACTCCCCAAAAATGATACTTTATCCATCCATATCACATTTACTATATATTTTATATAACTTATCCTTTCGCAAAGTCTTCAACACAATATTCAATTAATTCTCATGTTCCTCCTTACTTTTTGAGTATAATAATATCATCTATAAATACTACACCAAATTTATTCGAGGTAATCTCTAAATATTCTATTCATTACATCCATAAATATCATTGGAGAATTTGTGAGTCCAAATGGAATAACTATGAAATTTTAGTGCTCGTATCTTGTACAAAATGTGTTCTTGGGAATATCCTCCTTCTTCAGCATTAACTAATGATATCCTGACCGAAGGTCCACTTTATAGAAGTGTTGAGCTTTAAAAAAATTGATTGAATAAATCATCAATCTATGGTATATGATACGTTTTCTTCATAGTGGTCATGTTGAGTTCATGATAATTGATACAGATATGTATAGACTCATCCTTCTTCTTGACAAAGAGGACTGGTGCACCCTAGGGTGAAGCACTCGGGCATATGTCCAGATGTTCTTATAAGTACTTCTTCAGTTCATCTAGTTCAATGATGGTCATTCTATAAAGAGTATTGCATATCGATAGAGATCTAGATATAAGTTAAATTAGGAACTCAGCATATTTTTCAAGAGGAAGACCAGGCAATTCTTCTAGGAATGCATCAGTGAAATCCATTACAATGGTAATGTCTTCAAGAGTGGTATTATCCTTTGTTTAAATAATTTGAGCTAGATATACTTTCTCATAAGGAAATAATATCCATGGTTCTGAAGAAGTTTCCAAATTAGATTCATACTTCTTAAATTATATAGAATCAGAGGGTGATTCTTGATATAGAAGGTGATTTCCTTCTCTCATTAGTTGGTGTGGGATCTATATAGAGATAATCATTCATTCTCAGTATAGCATAAAATTCCTATAAAGGGATTATGATAAGGTTCTCTAGGATATCCATCCCACCAATATCAATAGGGGAAGATTTATATACTTGATATACAAAAATTACTCCATTAGTAGTTTTCATTGATAACTTAACCTCTATGTTTTTTTATGGTGTTTGAATAGTTTTACTAAACTTGCATGATATGAAAGAGTGCGTAGACCCATAATCAAATAGTATATTCACTATTAATGAATGAATAACTAGCATACCAATCACCACATCATTGTCTTGATCCATATCCATAGTAGTAATATCATAATCCCACCCTTCTTGGCCTTGGGAATTGTTGTTTTTGGTTTTCATCAACAACCCTTGGCTTAGTGAATTGGTTTTAATAGTGTCCACATTCCTTACAATTGAAAAATTGGACAATAAGTTGAGGATTGATCTATAAATATTTTTCTTGAATCAATTTCTAAGGATTCTTCTTTTCACTTCTAAATGAATTACCTTGTGTCCCTTCTTTTTACACTTAAAATATTCCTTCGACCTCATGAGATAGTTTCCAAGATGCTTTTTTCCACACTTTTGACATGTGGGGTGTTGGATTTTATTGTCACCATGAGTATTATCTAGTTATTCCCCATAGTTAAACTCAATTATTGGCTTCTTATATCAAGTCCCACGAGACCACTGGGAATCACAAATTTCCATCTCAATGTTAAGGTTGCATCAGATAACTTCTTAATAATTATAAGTCTTGAATTTCAAAATCTCTTCGTAGACTCGGATTTATCTCGATAAAGAAGTGTTCAATATTAATTTTAGTGTTAATGAAAAAACCATAGGCATATAATACAATACTTGTGAAGTTTACATCATAATATCCAATTGATTCATCCTCCTTTTTATTGAATGTGAGGAACTCCCTCTCCATTTTAAGATGGATACTACAAGGAAAATATTTATTTATAAATAAACTCTTGAATTCATCCTTCTCCATAGATTCTATATATTACAAGGGATTTGTATTCTTGATCAGTATCCATGTATCATCTTTCCCCTCATCATTGGATTAAGTCAAGGTAAAAGTGATACTTGGCCTTGAGCGACATCCCCAAGGTGTCAAAGGCTGGAAATAAATGCCAAGGGATTCAATATAGTTGGGGGAAGATTTTCCATTTTGAAATTAAAACATCCCAACTAAACATGTCCTATCAATAAACCCACCAAATGATACATGATAACAAGCTAAAACAACTCAAGGAATTACCATTTATATCAAAATCAAACTACAAGAGTAGCACAGTGGAAGACTACGCATATCAAATTACAAAACAGAATACAAGTAAAAAAACTCAAAGACTCAAAAACATAACTCCAAGATCCAATATTCTCCATGCTCCAACTCTAAAAAACACACCAAAGCATCATGAATTACCAAAAAAATGAGATGTTTTTCTTTTACTTGTGTCTCAGAGTACTATATCTTCAAAAGCACCAAAGTTCCAAAGCAGGGGGTGAGTAATGAAACTCAGAAGGTTTTACCCAAATGAATCCCCTATTCATGACACTATTATAGAACAAGTTATCACATTTATATAAAACCATTTATATAAAACCATTTAAACAGCTCAAAAATTTCCAACAAGTCAAACACATCATTACCAAAACAGTTTTCCCAAACAAGCACATTTCCAAGGAAAGCAGCCAAACAAGTCATTAACCATTTTTCCATTTCATATTTTCCTAACACATTTCATTTCACATGACCCAATACATATGCCTCAACCACACACACAACTCAAACACTCAAACTTGGTGTTACCATTAACATTGGAACTTCACGTCCAAACCTTATCCCCTTTTTATTATGGTACTTCACGACCACATACCAACCCTTTGATGGTGGTACTTCATGTCCATTATCCATTCCATCCAACTCATTCTTAACCACTTAATACAATAACCATAAAATCAACATTTACCAAAATAATATCAACCAATATTTTCCAAACTCATGCTACCCAACAATTACCATACCAAAACAACCTTTTAAGACAAACAACATTTCCAAGAATTATTCAAAAACCCCATTCCACCAATTTATGAAAAACATAATTTCAATAAAACAACATTTTTATTGAAATCCATTTTCATAAACCATTTCCATAAATCAAACCAAGCAACTGATTTTAAAATCATCATTTTAAAATCCAACAATGAAGCATATTGCACAAAAATATCATATTTCCCCCAAAACGCACAAACCATCACTAAAGAGATTTCACACAAGCTTCACACATAAATTTCACAACAAATTTCAATAAAAAAATAATTTGAAAATGATCCTTTTAGTTCTAGTAAGAGGAGCCGATAATAAAGTCACCTACCTCTAGAGTTTTGGAAAAAAAGACCAACGGCACAAACGCTCCCCAAATATGGGTGAAAGCTCCACAAAACCACCTTATATCCCTTTCCCAAAAATCAACAAAGACAAATATAACCATGATTAGAAACAAAAACCCTTGATCTATCCACAATAGTACTATATCTAAGAAACTAGGAGAGAGAGATAGAGGACAATATATCTAATAAAAACCAAGAAAACTACCACAAAAGAGACTTACCAAGTAATATTCGTCTTTAATGCACCAGGAAAACCCTTAGAATCACTTCCAAAATGAGTGGGAGAGGTTCCCTGTCCATGGAAAGAAGGAAATATCGATTGAGGGTCGAAATGGGGAATAAATGAGGATTTTAGGGTTAAAATCTCATGAGGCCTATTTTTTAAAACCTACTTTTTAAACCATGCATAGTTAGTTGCATGTTTAGGAAAACCGTACACTAATTGTGCTCCTACTACTGCCTCAAGAGGGTGTATCGCATGGTTGTCCCACACAGTTAAACAAATCATGCACCAATCGTGACAAAATCCCATGATCGCATGTTGCACGGTTTACCTGGGGTGGCCACAAGGTTTGGAAAATCGTACGCCCTCTCATAGACCTCTACCTCATTGTGCACAACTTCTGGGATAAGCTTCACAGTTTTCACAAAACACGATCAAACCGTGCACCCTTAGAAAAGCCCCAAAACCTTCCAAAAACCCTTCCAAGCTCTCCCAAATCTTACCCAACCACTTTTTACATATAAAAAGTCATAAATAAAGGTTATATACCTCAAACTATGGGTGTTACATTCTCCCCACCATTGGCATTTCTGTCCTCAGAAAGTAGAAAACCACTGCTTTCTTGAAAGAGCTCGGGCCATTGCTCGGCCATTTCTTTCTCCCATTCTCATGTCTCTTTCTGAATATGACCATATTTCCACAAAACCCACACTAGAATGATGTTATTTTCATGCAAGACTTTATTTTCCCTATCTGTAATATTTTTTGGAATGTGCACCAACAAAGAATTCGGCTCTAACTCAACATGATCTCATTGAATCACATGGTCAGGATAAGGCTGATACTTTTTCAACTGAGCTATGTGAAACGCGTTATGCACTGCACTAAATCATGGTGGTAAGTACAACTAATATGTCACATCTCCAACCCACTCAAGTATCTCAAATGGCCCAATATATCTTGGAGATAAATTTCCTTTATTTCCAAAACTATGATGTCCAAGCCTAGGAGAGATTCTTAATAACACATGATTACCCACCTCAAATGAAAAAAACCATCGACGATGGTTCGTATACAAATTCTGATGACTCTGAGTCATCTCTATTCTTTTTATGATCAACTTAATCTTCTTTGTAGTCTCTTGGACAAGGCTCGGCCCAACTATCAAAGTCTCACCTGTTTCCACCTAATAAATTATAGAACGACACGGATGCCCATACAATTATTCAAATGGAGCCATGTGTATTGAGTCTTGATAACTATTATTATACGATATCTCCACCAAGGTTATGTTATCTTCCCATGATCCACTAAAATCTATCACACAATCCTGCAATATATCTTCCAACATTTGTATCATCCTTTCAGATTGCCTATCCTTCTGAGGATGATATGTCATACTCATCACCAACTGAATCCCAAGGGCTTGTTTCAAGGATTTTATGAAATGAGACATGAACCTCTTATCTCTATCTGATACAATATAAACTAGTACACCAAGCATCTTTACCACCTCATAGATATAGGTTTTGGACGATTCATCTACCGTATGAGATTAACAAATAGGGATGAAATGAGCCAACTTTGTGAGCCAATTCACTATCACCCATATGGAATCGTGCTTCCGAACCAATCTTGGAAGACATGTAATGAAATCAATAGCTATATACTCCCATTTCCACATAGGGATAGATAAATACTACAACATACCTGCTAGTCATTGATGTTCTACCTTGACTTGCTGACAAGTCAACCATATCGATACAAACTCAACCACCTTATTTTTCATATCCACCCACCAAAATTGCGCTTTTAATGCCTTACACATATTTTGAATTCCAGGATGAACCACCCATCTCAAATAATGGTATGGATTAAGAAGTTTTTCTTGACAAGACATTGGTACCACCATTCTATTATGAAACCACAAAACTGAATTCCCATCTGATTTTCATCACTTAATGGTCTCCCCGCCATTGAGTTTTGACCTCATAGCCACACATTCTGAATCAGAGGTCTACACCTCTTCAACTGTTTTAATCAAATCAGGAATGAATGAAACTGGAAAGAAAACCACAACATCACCCCAGTCTTCACATTCCAAATGCATGTCGGCTATGACCGACATCAACTACCACTAATCCAAAGCTTCTTTTTTCACCTAAACATATGAATTTCTACTTAATGCATCTGCCACTGAATTGTCTTTCCCTGATGTATACATCAATTCAAAGTCAAACATTTGTAGATACTCCATCAATCTCATTTGTCTTGAATTCAAATATATTTTTCAACTTCCATGAGACATAGGCAACCACATGATCCCCTTGCATGATAACACACCTCAACCCTGATCCCAATGCATTAAAATACACCACATACCCTTTTCCTGGTTCTATAAAAACCAATATAGGTGCTAATGTAAGGAAACCATTAAGCTATTCAAAAGACTTATGACATTCTTAATTCCACTAAAATGGAATATTCTTCCTCATAAAATCTATCATTAGTGATGATAATCATGATAAGTCACAAACAAAGCATCAGTAATACCCAGTTAGATTGAGGAAAATTTGTATCTCAAAAACATTCTTTAGAAGTTGACAAGAGATAACACCCTCTATCTTTTTCAGATCCACTTAAACATCTTTATCATAAATGACATGGCCAAGGAAACATACCTGTTTTATCCAAAAATTACACTTTGATAATTTGGAATACAACTGATGATCTCTCAATATTCCCAACATTGTTTCCAAGTGTTCCTCATCCTTAGCCTTTGCCCTTAAATAAACCAATATATCAATTTTGTAGAACCAATAAGCTACCCTCAATTGATCAAATAGATCATCAATGTGTGAGAGTGGATATCGATTATTTATTGTAACTTGGTTAAACTTATGATAATAGACACAAATATGAAGAGTTACATCTGCCTTTTTAATAAACAAGATTGGTGTTGCCCACAGAGATATGTTAGGCTGAATGAACCATTTGTTTTCCATCTCCTCCAACTGCACTTTCATTCCCTCAATTATATTGGTTCCATCTGGTAATATGGAATGAAAATAGGATTGGTCCCTATAAGGAGATCAATCATAAACTCCACTTCCATTATAGGTGGAAACCCTAATAAATATTTGGAAAAAACATCCATAAACTGATCAACAATTTCCGTAAAACTGCTCTTCTCAATATCTTCCATTGATGCTAAAGAGAAAGCTTCCAAATAATATGATGTTCTAACTATTGGTTCCAACAATCTTGTTGGATTCGGATTTACATTCCTCTCTCCCCTAAAGAGATGCTTGACACCATCATCAGTGATGAAACTAACCATTCATGTAAAACAGCTGATGTGAGACTTGAACATTGCTAGCCAATCCATACCCAGAATTATATCAAAGATATCCATATCAAGCACCAAGAATTCCCATTTAAACTCAACTCCATTAGCGGTTATATGACATTCTTTACATAGAAAATCTTGACATTATCTTTTACCAAGAGGAGTTTGAATTTTTAAAATAGAAGGCATCATTTCCACATTTAAACCCAAAAAATGAATAGCATGAGAAGCATTGAAGGAATGAGACTCACCCATATAAAAAAATATTTCATGTGTGTAGAATTCAAAATAATTGTACCTCACACCATTGATGGTCCTAGTTAGTCATTCGCGATAACCTGATCAGCTCCAAATATGTGCTTACTCGCTACACTTTTCTCTTTATTACCCTACTAAAATTTCCCTTTTTGAGGAGTCATGGTATTCATAGAATCACCAAGGATAACTCTATTCTACTAATGAAGGGTGTTTTGCTATCCTCATATCGTCGGGGCATAATACGCCTGTGACCCCTGAGAAGTGTCTCAAACACCCAACCTTGTAGCATTACGACAATAACACTGAAGATATCCCATGTGGTTGAAATTATGACATGATCTGGGTTATTTTACACACTCTCTCTTCATATATCTTAGAGAGCCACATTTTAAACATCCTGGTTTTCTCTAAGGTTTTGGAGGAAGATTCAATGATCCCGCCAACTGATTCTGGGCCATACTCCCACCCTGAAAATAAGTGTCTCTTCCTCTTTCTCCCTACATTAGAGTTCCCACCATTCCCCATAGGTATCAACATACTTCCCCCACCCGTAGATCCTGATATTCCCCTTTCAGCCACTATTTCTCTATTTACCATCTCTGTATAATCCATTATACAGAGCACCGCAATCTTTGAACGAATTTTCTGCCTCATTCTAGATTCAAAAATGTGCACCTTCAAAGATTCACTAGTGGAAACCTTAGGTGAAAACCAGACTAAATTCATGAATTTACCTGCATATTCTATCATAGAGAGGTTCTCCTACTCCAAGCTAAAGAAATCTGTCGTTCGCTGAATTATGAACATGTGAGGATAGAATTGTTTGTTAAACAATTATTCAAAATTCTCTCATTTCATGCCATGTTCCACCTTATCCTGGACCACTAACTCCCACCATTGATGTGAAATATCTTACAACATGTACGTTGCTAACTTTACTTTCAACTCTTCCTGTGTGCCTAGGAAATTGAAGATTCAATTCATCCTATTCATCAACACCTCCACTTTTTCTGTTTCTGAATCACCTTGAAATATGTGTGGATTATTATTTTAAAACTAAACCAAATGGTCCACATTGGTTAATATTTTGGGTTCCCATTATCCATATCTTTAAAATCTTGCATTATAATTTAAACTAGTTGTTGGTTCACCTAGGGCTAAAGTGCAACCACATTTTCAGCAGCTTCTGCTAGTTGGTTTCTATGATTCTTATCGAGTTCCATTTTCTATAAAAACAAGAAACACTATAAGTCTCTCTCTAGAAATTGAAGGCTTACAATTTCATATTCTATCACATTAAAACTATCACAACCATGATTTCCAAAATTCAATATTTCCTTGTTCCATAATCTTTTAAGAATACACCATGTTTTTGAAAATCAACCCCTTTTCAAAATATTACAACTGTTCAATCAAAATGGCACATTTGAAAAAAATAGATTTCTCATAAATCAACGCATTCATATCCAGAATATAAATAATTACTCTAAATGAAATATGAAATCCTAGTGGGAATTCATTCCTCATATGCATGTCATTCTTGTCTCGTTGGCTAAAACCATGATATTGATATTTCAATACCTATTAGTGTCTCCAAAACACTTGTGTACCCAACTCCCTGGTAACTTGAAGTTCATCATAAAAATTTTAGGTACATGTTTTTATGATATACATTTCAAGTCTCGATAATCCCACTCCTTTCTACCATCCCAACTCAAGGAATAAGCCGAGAATGAATGTCAACTCCGAGACTAATAATAGACTCCAAAGGACCGAACAAACTAATATGAATTGTAACATCCTACCCCTCCTCATTGGCTTGAGTTGAGGAAAAAGTGATACTTGGCCTTAAGAAATATCCCCAAGCCACCAAAAGTTGGTAATAAATATCAAGGGCTTCAATACAGTTGGGGGAGGATTTGAACTTTTGAAAATAGAATAGCCCAACCAAACATGTCATATAAACATACCCACCACATGATGCATGATAACAAAGTAAAACAACTCAAAGAATTACCATTGATATCAAAATAAAACTAGAAGAGTACCATAGTGTAAGACTACACATATCAAAGTACACAACGAAAGACAAGTCAAAAAACTCAAAGACTCAAAAACATAACTCCAAGCTCCAACATGATCCAAGATCCAACTCCAAAAAACATCACAAAGCATCACAAAGTACCGTTAAAGAAATGAGATGTTTTCCTTTTACCTGTGTCTTAGAGTAAAACATCTTCAATGGCACCAAAGTACCAAATCAGGGGGTGAGTAATGAAACTCAGTAGACTTTCCTCAAATGACTTCCCTACTTATTCCACTATGATAGAACAAGTTAGCTTATTTATATAAAACCATTTAAAAATTTCAACAATTTCAAACAAACAAAACACATCCTTACCAAAATAGTTTTCCCAAACAAGCACATTTCCAAGGAAAGCAACCAAACAAGTCATTAACCATTTTTCTCATTTCATATTGGCCTAACCTATTTTATTTCACATGACCCAATACATATGCCTCAACCACACACACAACTCAAAAACCCATAATTGGTGTTATCATTGATGGTGGAACTTCACATCCAAACCCCGTCCCCTTTTTATTGTGGTACTTCATGACCACATCCCAACCCTTTGATGGTGGTACTTCACACCCACTATCCATCCCATCCAACTCATTCTTAACCACTTTATCCAAGATCCAACTCCAGATTGCTTGAGTGATATTGATCACAGGATTGGGCGCCATCGGCATCGGATTGAGGCGACAAGGCCGTCAGGTTGCGGGCATGGCCCGAGATATTTGGATGGCATGACCATCGGTTTGAGTGACATGGTCGCAGGGGTACGAGGCGCCGATTGATGTGGCTTAGGTATTAATTTGGTGATTACCGCTCACACGTGATGTTCAAAGCGCCTATTTGAGTCGTGTGCACACAGATTACTCCGTGATGAGGTGGTTTTGATCACTCGTGTGGGTAGAGGCCCCCGGTAGTGCGGCTTAGGAATTTGTGTTGGCGGTGATTGTCGTAGAAAGTCGCATGGAAGGAGAGGAGCCTTCGGTTGATAGCAATGAGGCTATTGATTGAGGGCTGAGGCTCGCAGTATTGAGGCTGTGGGCATGAATTATTTTGGGAGAACGGATATTGTCGTTTCTTGGGACGCCGTGTTATGAGCTGACAGTGACTTATTTGAGGACAAATATCGTCGGGCCTCCGGATGTCGAGTCTTGTGCTGACAAGTGCTTTCGAGCAAGGGTACGAGGGATCTGATTGTTTTGCTTGGGCGTGCCTTTGGGATGTCAGTGTTTTTGTTGAGACACGAGCTGTTAGTAGGCACGTGGTGCCAGGTGACTTGATTTGAGGTGGAACCTGAGGATTCACCTGGGCAATGTGATATCAGGGATACCTTGGGCCATGGGCTAAAGATCCACTCCTCAGGGATTCCGACATTGGCTGAGGCAGGTGATGACTTCCTGGTGGCTGTTGAGCACTAGGGAAGTCTTTGTTTATTTTACACATGTGTTGCTTGTTTATTTTATTATATCACACCTGCTTAAACACTCATGTTGGGTATGCACACTTCGGTGGTATCCTACTGGGACTCATTCTCACACCCTACACGAGCTCTTCGGGACGTTTGCGTTCAGGTGTTGGATCTTAGTAGCTGCTTGGCATGGGATGCTGGCAAGGGACCTTAAGGTCGTGCCTTGTTAGAGTTTCCTATTTTAGTTTACTTTTCTATATCAACATGCTTATTATGTAAAGTAAAAAAATGGAAACTCAAACCCAAAGTTCTCTCTAAAGGAGGACTTGAAGTTATTTTATAATGAATAATAAAGACCACATCGGATCACAAGTCCGACATGGGATGCAGACTCCAACAATATTGATTGCGCTTCCACCTTTGACGGGTCTGATTCGAGTCTACTGAGTCTTACTTTTCCGTTGCATGTTATATATATCTTACCTGGACCATTATTATATTATTCTCTGAGGGTATAGTCTCCCCGATGTTGTTCATTTACACTCTCGCTGCTAGTCGGCAGTCTTTTGCGTACGGGGAGGCACGCCTTAGACCAATGACACCCGGCCCGACAGCACTGTTCGGGTGGCTAATCGGGTCGGGGACTCTAGAGATTTACCTCCCAAAATTGTGCTTGGTGTTCTATTAACAAGAAATGCAGCGTGCGTGACAAACTCATGCCAGAAAATTAAAGGTAAAGAGGCTTGAAATTTGAGATCTCTTCCAACATTAAGAAGTTGTTGGTGCTTACGCTCCAAAACACCATTCTGCTGGTAAGTCCCAACGCAAGATGTCCATGCAAGATACCTTTGGAATGATAAAAGTCTGACATCTTGAATTCTGCACCTTGATCAGTACCAAACTGTCATTACAGAATTGCTTATTGGAAAGCTCAACCTTTTCTGTTTTGCATAATGGCAAACATCACAAATGAGATTCTTGTACACAACAAACTCTTTATTTGCAGACTCCAAAGACTTCAGACCATCATGTGAAGCATGCCCTAACGGAAAATGCCATAAACTCTTCCTTTTAACTCCCGCATTAGCCAACAAAACTGTAATTACAGAATTGCTTATTGGAAAGCTCAACCTTTTCTGTTTTGCATAATGGCAAACATCACAAATGAGATCCTTGTACACAACAAACACTTTATTTGCAGACTCCAAAGACTTCAGACCATCATGTGAAGCATGCCCTAACCGAAAATGCCATAAACTCTGCCCGCATCAGCCAAAAGATCATTACTGCATCTTGTTGAAGCTACCTTGACACCATTATGTGGAGGAGACCGCAACAAGTAGTACAACCCTCCGTTGCTTAGCTAATCCAATCATCTTCCGGTGTGGAAGTGCCTGAAGGTAGCAATAATCAGGTTTGAAAGCAGGACAGAAATTATTTTCTCGAACCAACTGACTTGCAGAAATAAAGCTGAAAGAAAAACTTGGCACAAATAAAACATTTATCAGCACCAAGCAACTGGATAACCGAACTGTACCAATATGACTCACTCACCCTTTCATTATTCGACAGGTTCACAAAAGAAAAAGATGGTTTTATATGATGAAAAACCTGTCAAAGAACATGCAATATGATCTGTAGCTCCGTTGCCGATAATCCACATTGCTTGTTGTGTGCACCTGTTAATAGGGTAAGCTTCGTAACTAATTCTCTTATTAAAAGAGGTAGAAGAAGAGGTAGAGGTAGACCTAAAAGGACCCTTAAACAAATCATTCAAAATGATCTTGTTCTAAATGATTTCAATGAAAATATGGTCCTCAATGAACCTAATTGGCGACGTTTGAGCCATGCAGTCAACCCTATTTAATTGGGTTTAATTCCTGTTTGTTGTTGTTGTTGTTGCTGCTCTTCGTGTGCTATGTGTTAATGAAACACAATTAAAACTCATATCTCTCTTGTCACTCGCAGCAGGGGTGAGAAACTTGCTTTTAACTTTCCATCATTAGCAGAAACCGTTTCATTGGCTACAAACTTTTGCTTGGCTTGGTGAGAAGATTGTTCCGGAATCGCCGGGAGAAACAACGACAGAAACAAGGAATCACGAAAAGAAAGAAAACACAAGACACGACGATTTACGTGGTTCGGGAAAAATCCCTACGTCCACGGGAGAGGCAGAATTTCACTATGATTCGGGAGCACAAGATTACAGAGGATTTCAAGTCATTAAACCCTAGCCCGAAAATGGGCTACATATGAAGAAGACGGTCCACTGTTCTGAATAATAGTCCGCGTTGCAACAGTGATCGGCGGCTCACTTTGTCAAAAGTGCTACAGTGTCTGCCGGCTGGAAGTCAAAAGCGCTACAGTTCTGTTGACCCCGAAGTCCGCACCGCTACAGTGCCTGTCGGTGTCGGTCGGTCAGTTCCGCTACAGTGTCAGAGATGCTACAGTGCCAAAAAAAAAAAATTGGGTCGGGGACCTTCGGCCCCCAGCCCCCGGAGCAGGGGCGTATTGCCCCCTGCAACCCTCAACGAGCTCACCGCGGAGCTCGACCCGTGACAGTTGCGGGTCACAAGCATTCGGCCCAACCGGATCGGGCAACACCAATCCAACAAAGATTGCAACAAAGACCTGGGTTCCTGAAACTCCTCAATAATAAATTCCATTTTATCATGATGACCATTATGCATCCAAGTCTCATCTTTAGTATCCTTCATTATGAAACCACTATTACAATCATTAAAATAGTCAGTAACAACAGCACCCTGTTTAAACGGAGATTCAAAACCAGAAGGAATATAACATTTCTCTACCACATGTCCAAAATTACCACAGTATCCATCAACATTATTTGAGAGGACAGGTATTATACGATTCATTCAAGCCCTTTAAAAAACATAAAACATAATCACTTGGTGTTTCTTAATGTAGAATGATAAAAAGAGGTAAGAACCAATCCCCAAGGTCCTCTCTAAAAGGGGTATTGAGGTTCTTTTATAATGAATACAAAGAGAAAATCAAACAAGAAAAGAGAATACAAATCAAACAAGAAACGCTGCAAACACACCCCTTCAAGCTGGACATACCCAGCTTGATAACGAAACAAGATGAACTAAAAAGAAACAAGCGACGATCATAGCTCCCCCTCAAGATCAGAGCTTCCCCTCAGGATGATGGACGGATGAAGTTGTCGCAGGCGCGGCAGAGAAACCACACAGACCGGACCGGTTGACGGAGCGCCAGGAATGCCGCACTGGTGGGGCCGGTCGATGATACGCCGGGAAAGCCACACTAGCACCGGGAAAGCCGCACTTGCGGGGCCGGCGACGAGAGACGGAGATTCCGCAAAATCGTTGCGGGATTTGGTGGCGCCAAATCGCCCAAATCCAAGGCGGTCGCGGTGCTGCGCCACGGTGGAGGAAACGTGAGGACATGTCAGGGGACAAGAAGCGCGCAGAAATGGTTCCGCCGGGAAAGGGAGGCGGCTGCCGGGAGAGTAGCGCAGGAGGAGGGAATCGGCTTGGAGGCAGAGCTGCCGCAAAATGCACCAGCGACTGGATGTGGCCGGATGTGGCCAAATCTGGGAGGGACCGGCGACGGATGAGCGGGATGACAAGGCGCAATTGTTGTTGCACAGGGAGTCGGCGCTGCTGGAAGCAGGGGGCGGACAGAGGATGCACAGGGGGACATCGCGCCAGGAGGACGCCATCGCCCAGGGAGGGCGACACGCAGGAGGTTGGCGACGGGAAGGACGCACAAGGAGAGAGCTGTCGGGAGCCGACGTGCACCTAGGGTTACCGACGGGAGGAGCAGGCCGCGTATTTGCGAAGGAGGCGGGAGCCACGTCGGGATCGGGAAGCGCCCGGAGAGGATCTTTCGGGAGGATTCCGCCATGAGGGATCTGCCAGGAGGGAGCCGGCGTGAGATGCAGAGGCCGACCAGGGAACCCGCGCTGGATGATTGTCGCGAGCCAAATGGAGGTGCGCGCGTAGGGAGGAAAGCCGTCGGGGCGGAGCGCAGCTGCTGGGAGGGAGGGCGTTACGCCGTCGGGAGGGACGGGGACGCCGAGCTGTTCGTGACGGACGGGCGCAGGGAGCGTCGCCGGGAGGAGAACGACGGAAGGCTGGGGCACGTCGTCGGGGAGGCGCGCCGAGAGGTGAAAGGGCCGCGGCCGGACGTCAAGATCGCGGGAGGGCATCAGAGAGCCGGGAAGGGAGTGCGCCGCGGGAGAGGTCCTGCGGGCGGGAGAATTCCGCCGAAGAGGAGCCGTCGGGAGCTTGATCTGCCGGGAGGGAGGGATAGCCGGCAGGGGGGGAATACCTATGGCACGCTGGCCATGGAGGTCGTCGCCCCCCAACGGGGAGAAACCCTAGAGGCCGACGGGGAAAAAAATAAAACGGGAGGAGGGCCTCGGGATTAGTTTCCCTTCGATACCATGTAGAATGATAAAAAGAGGTAAGACCCAATCCCCAAGGTCCTCTCTAAAGGAGGCCTTGAGGTTCTTTTATAATTAATACAAACCACACCGTACCACAAGTCTGATGTGGGATGTAAACTCCAACACTTAACATTATCTATAACACAACATCTGCACTTCGGTGCCCAACTGCAGTCACTTATCGGTCCTTGGGATTTCATATTCATCCCATAAAACCTTCAGATGAGTAAAATAGCTACCTGCAGACAAACTACTCTGCCTATAACCATGAATTTTCTCCTGCAGGTCACATATTCTGAAACTATCGATCTGAGTAAAACGCCCTCAGATTTTCTTAAATATCACAAGCTTTTTCAATCCAAATCACACTGTGCAATATCTATATTAACAGAATTAAGGATCAAGGAACAAACCATTTTGTTGCATCGATTCCATTGTGAGTGAAGCAGACTTCCACGATCCGACATAGGCAAAGCCCCATCTACGAACTCCACTTTGTTCTTCAAGCCTAGTGCAATGGTAACTACTTTGGACCAAGTATGATAATTTGGCCTCCTCAAAAGCTTCGACACAAGAGAAGCTGAAGGATTTTCACTTCAATTCAAGAAATATGAACTCAAACTCAGATCCTTGACCCTCACTGATTCTCCTGTGAAATTTTGATTACTATATGAAGAAGCGCCTCCCGAGCCATTCGCCACCAAGAAATCCAAGAAGACAACCACGGTCTTCAAGAAACAATCAGATTAAAATCTCACAAAAACAGAAGCACGGATTGCTCTGATATTGTAGAAGTTGAAATCTCTCTTACCTCGAGGTGAGGCGGAGACCTTTTATAGATTGAGAAAAAGGAATACATGAATGAATATTCAGATGTGGGACTCGGAAATACTAAGAATAATAAAACAGGATTTAACACTCCCCCTCAAGCTGGACATGCCCAGTTTGGACCACAAGTCCCACAAAAGAAAGATGACATCAAACAAGACCAGACAGACTCCCCCTCAAGCTGGGTTGCAGATGTTGTGGATGCCTAGCTTAGAACTGAGCAAGCCAAGACGAGCTCCTGGGAGGCCCTTGGTGAAGATGTCAGCAAGCTGGTCCGCCGTCAGGATGTGGCTAAAGGTAACATGATTGTGCTCCAGCTGGTGGCGAAGAAAGTGACAGTTCACCTCGATATGATTCGTGCGTTCATGGAAAACAGGATTCGAAGCAATTTTGGTGGCTGCCTGATTGTCACACCAGATATGAGCAGATGTCTGTGGAGGAAAGTCAAGCTCCCGAAGGAGATGCCGAAGCCAAAGGATCTTCGTAGTGACGGTGGTCATGGCACGGTACTCAGACTCCGCACTGAAACGGGACACGACGGTTTGTTTATTGCTGCGCCAAAAGATGAGGTTGCGTGTCAAGAACACGGCAAAGCCAGAAGTAGATTTTCAGGTTGCAAGGCAACCAGCATAGTCAGCATCACAGAAGGTCTCAATATTCAGATGAGCGTGGTGGGAGTAGCGAAGACCACGGGCAGGATCTCTCTTGATGTATTTGGCGATGCGGAGGACAGCATCCCACTGAGAGGTGGTTCGATGCTCCATGAATTGACTCACTTTGCCAACAGCACAGGCTATGTCGGGATGAGTCATGGTGAGATAATTGAGTTTGCCCACCAGGCAACAGTACCGCTCTAGGTGTGAATATGGTGTCGAGGAGTCATAGAGAGACCGTTCTCCAGGCTCAATAGAAGTGTCAGCAGCCGTAGTCTGGATCAGCCCAGCATCCTGCAGAATATCCAACGCATATTTCCGTTAGCAGACGAAGATGGTGTCCGGAGAACGGGAGACCTCGATGCTAAGGAAGTATATGAGAGGGCCGAGATCTTTGGTGTGGAAGTGATGGTGAAGATACCTCTTGAGGTGGGCGATTCCAGCAGAGTCGCTGCTGGTAATGATGATATCATGCACATACACGACCAATAGGATGCAGTCGGTGTATGTCGTCCTGTAGAACATGGTGTGGTCCTTCATGCTGCGAGAGAGCCCAAGGTCGGTGACGACAGTGCTGAATCGGCCAAACCAAGCACGAGAAGACTGCTTGAGACCATATAGAGAGCAGCGTAGTCGACAGACTTGGGACTCGGCGCCGGATGCACAAAATCCGGGGGGCTGCTACAGATAAACCTCTTCCTCAAAAATCCATGGAAGAAGGCATTCTTGACATCCAATTGATGAAGCGGTCAGTGATGATGAGCGGCCAAAGAGATGGATAATCGAACGGAGGTCATCTTGGCAACTGAAGAGAATGTATTAAAATAGTCAACATTATATGTCTGAGCAAAGCTCTTCGCCACAAGGCAAGACTTTGAGTCGATGGAGAGTGTCATCGGTGTTCAAACGGACCGTGTAAATCCATTTGTTGCTGACTGCCTATTTACCTGCAGGGAGGGGGACCAGATCCCAAGTATGGTTGTCTTCCAGAGCCTGCAATTCATCTCGCATCATTTACAACCACCCCGGATGAGATTTGGCATCACCAACTGTGCGGGGAATAGATATCGTCTCCAAAGCTGATAGACCTTCGTATGAAGATGTAAATAAAGGAGTGGTCTGGCAAGAACGAGTACCTTTCCGCAGTGCAATGGGCAGGTCGTTTGGTGGCGGTGCGGGAGCATCAGACGAAACGGGGACAATGGTTTCCTCGGCCTGGACGGGGGGCACATTCTATGGGTGACGAGAGTCGACCATACCAAACCGATGATCAACAGGGGGCAGTACCGAAAGAGGATGGATGATGAGGGGAAGACAATCATCGATGTCAGTATCTAGATGGGGAGAGGGAAGTGAGAATGGAGAACTCTGATCGCGTTGTCGAGCGCGTCAAATTAGATGTTTATTTTTAACTAAAATTTCTGCAGTATTGCAGCAACCCTAGGTCGTCTCTCGACGGAGCCTTAGATCATTAATTCGAAAATGTGGTTCTGATTATGAAGGTAAAAAGGGAAATAGGGTTTTATAATACTCGGGTTTGATGATTAGAGATAACAATAGAAAATGAAAGCTATAAAACAAAGTAGAAATGAGCAAGATTAATTAAGTGTGATCAACCCGGGGTACTCTCATGATGTTTATCCTTCATCGCTTCATGATATAGGGTTATGATCTTTTAATCCCTGATTTGTAACACCAAGAACCAGAATGTTACTGAGTTTATACTAGGATACCTCCTAGGGTTCAGTCGAAAACACACGATGATTCACCGGACACCGCCGATGAGTGGGTGATTTGTGTTCGACATCATAACCGAAACTCACCAAGGCAACACATGAAGAACTCGATGTGCTGTCCAGGTTTGTATGTTATTTCATTGTGATACCATGACATAAATGCGCATAACCTTGACAGTGATTATGTGAGTTCAATTGACCAATATGAACCACACAAACACCACAATTGAAATGGGGAAAAGATAGTGGTGAATGGTGTGTGAAACATCACATGAATGGGTACCCCCAAACATGATCATATGAGTCGAGCATGACATATCAGTACATAACTCAATAAAATAAGAATAGAGGATGATGAAAAACAACACAACAACCTGGAATTCAAAAGATCATTCAAATATTATAAACATGAAGCTTTGGATTTACATCACGTTCCTCCCCGGGTGATCACAAGGGGTTTAGAAACCCATGGGAGAGGAAGAAGAGGAAGATGTTGAAGTAGTACTTCTCATAGCCTCCAGAACTTCTAGAGATGTTGAAAAGACTCATTGGGGACTCCAAAATGGCAGCACCTTGCCTCCTGGCCGAACTTGCAAATGGGGTGCCCAAGGTGTCTTTTTATAGCCAAAATTAAAGTGGTTTTGGGCACCCAGATTTTGATAAACCACTTGGAGAAAGGTTTTTGGCTATTAGACAGTCGAATCTCCCTTTTGACAAAACTGGAAAGTTGTAGCCCCACGTCTTGTCTATCACCACCGAAAGTTTGGCACCAGTTAGACAAATACAGCTCGAGATATGGATAAAATACAGAACGCCACTTTTGACTTTGTGCATATTCGGTAGCTTGGACAGATCAGTTCGGATGGGCTCTTTAAAAGCCGAATCAGGATTGGGTTCCTTGATATGAAATGTAGAATATTAAATTTTGGATCGGCCCACAAAATATCAGCTCATTTGGATGCACGGATTTCGCGTACTATTCAAAACAGTGGACAGATGTCCATGTATCCATGCAATTTTGGCCCATTTTTCTTCCACTTTATCAAGGGTCCTCCAAATCATCTCCACCTACATTGAAATAATAAAAACAAGTAACATTGCCCATTCTAACATTGATTAACATTAATTAATTGATTCAAACATAAAGTGCAATTTATTATTATATTTGGAATATTCATTACAAAACTAGTTTAAAACAGCGGTGTAATGGTGGAATAAAACAGTGAATCATGGTACGATCAAATTCTCAACAAATGAAAAGTCAACAGAGGTGATATAACGTCGTAGGTCCGAAAAGAAGCACCGGCATCCGCCCTGAGTGCGTGAATATCCAAGGAATATGCAGCGGAAGGATTTGGAAGAGAATTTGGAGAGGTCGGGACGAGTGTCACGGACATAACAGAGATATCCAAACACACGAAGTGGAAGTGAGTGAGGAGAGAGAGGAGAACAGAGCCCAAAAAGGAGTCTCCCCCTAAAGGATAGAAGAAGGTAGTCGGTTTAGAAGGTAGGTGGCAGTCAGGATGACATCAGTCCAAAAGAGGAGGGGCACCTGCATGTGGAATAGGAGGGCACGAGCAGTCTCCAGAATATGTCGATGTTTCCGCTCCGCCACTCCATTCTGCTAAGGTGTATCAGGACAGGAGGTCTGATGAATGATGTCATGATTCTTGAGAAACTGATGAAAGGAAGTCGATAAATATTCTCGTCCATTGTCGGAGCGGAGACATTTGAAGGAGGTGGAGAATTAAATATGAATTTGATTGTAAAAGGTCTGAAAGGTAGGAAATACTTCAAACCGATCACGAAGCATGTAAAGTCATGTCATGCGGGAGTAGTCATCAATAAAGGTGATATAATAGCGGTACCCGGACTGACTAGGAACCCTGCAAGAACCTCATACATTGGAATGAACAAGATCGACAGGATTCACTGCACGTGGTTCCTGTCAAGAAGCATATGTCACCCGATGATGATTAGCAAACTTGCAGGGTTCACAATGGAAGGATAGGTGGGAATTGAATTGGGGGCACATTTTATGTAGGATGGAAGCAAGTGGACGACCAAGACGGAAATGTAGGTCAAGAGCACAGGCCGAGGTAAATGAGCAAGCGAGATATGGTGGGGTATTGAAAATGTACGCCCCATTCTGTAGATGACCTCGACCAAGCTCCCGATTCGTCGTCTGCTCCTGAAAAACAACACCAGAAGAAGTAAAAGTAGCAACACAATTTAAATTTTCGGTTAGTTTGCTGATGGAGAGAAGATTAAATGGACTTTGAGGAATATTAGCAACCGAATCCAAGCGAATAGACGGGGTTAAGTGGCATGTGCCAAAGCCGACGATAGAGATTGTTGATCCATTTACAATAGTAATTGTAGAGGTACCGGTGTACGGATGATAGGTAGTGGACATACCAGAATCCACTGTGAGATGTTCCGAGGCACCAGAGTCGATCATCCATGCTTTCAGTTGTTGAGATACACAGGCGGTAGAGCCGTCAGTTTGAGCAATGGGGGCTAGAGAAGAGAGCGGTGGCACAGTCGCTCGAGAAGATTGTATCCAGGCAAATTCTGATGTCGAGAGTGTTGTTTTGTAACGGCTGCTGGATAAAGGGGAACTATTGTGCGGTAGAGCCGGTGATAGAGCAGGGGATGGCGTCTCAGGTGGGCTTACAGATGCACGGATGAAGCGTGGTGCTGCCGGTTTGAAAGGCCGACACAGCGAAGAGTCGGTTGTCTGGGAAAACACCGAGTAGGGCGGGGGTCAGGACGTCGCCGCAGGAGGCGGGTTGGGAAACCGTGAAGAAGACGGGATCCGGGATACCGCGGGAGGTTGGCCAGGAATGCCTAGCAGGGAAGGTCCCTGTAAGAACCCAGTTCTTATTCTTGAGGTACGAGTTTCTTCTTTTCCTTTTCCAAGTGTTCTTGAGAAAATAAGAAAAATAAGGGGAAAATCCCAAATTTATGGGTACACGCCGTGTACTTTTCCACACGCCATGTACTTTGGCTGTGTAGGATGAGAATACAGGGCATGTAGGCTTGTCGGCGATTCAGGGTGTAAAAACTAACTACACGCCGTGTGCTTAGTAATACACGTTGTGTAATCAGTCGGCAGGTGAACAGTAAGGCGGTGGAGAGTAGCCACCAGATAAACAGTAAAAAGGATAGTACACGCCGTGTACTTAGTAGAAAACGCCGTGTAATCAGTCGGCAGATGAACAGTAAGGCGGTGGAGAGTTGCCGCCAGTGAACAGTTAAAAAGAAAGTACATGTCGTGTACTTCAGAGTACACGCCGTGTAGTTATCTTTTTTCGTTAAAAACAGGCAGTAGCCTCCTCATTCGACAGAGGAGGCAGAAAACTCGAGAGGAGCACCGGGAGAGGAGGTCGAGGCTTGGAGGAGCTCCCAAACGCTCACCGGGACTCTGATTCTTCCGTCGACAAACTCGTTTGGACCGCGCGGGTAAGGTCTTCCCTCTCCTTGAGTTTTCCCTTCCAATTCTTTCCCTAGAGGAAGTTATTTGGGTTTGAACGGGTAAATGTTTATCTCAGATCTACGTCGTTCTTGGTTGTTTCGGGAGGCGTCTTTCACGTATATCGATCAGAGGAGATCGAGGTAGGTGGTCTTGTGTTTAATTCCAACTGTCGAGTTGATTTTGGGTACCGTTTTGCCACGCGCCCATGTTCGGGTTGTCGTATGGTTGAGGCCTCGACTGTTTAGATACCTAGAATTGCGTAGGTAATTTTATGATTATGTATAAACTGCTGTTTGGGATCGTTGCTTTGATCCAGAGCCACCCCGAGGGTGCGTTTCCCTTGTTTAGCCGTTTGGCCAGGATACCCGTGGGTATGCCGTGATTATAACATGTTTTGAGTTTTCTAGAGAGGGAACATATATAAATTGTTTGCTTATGCTTTGGGCTCGGCCCGGTTACTTGTTTTTGGTTCTGTTTAGCCTGAGGGCAAGGTTCTGTTAGCCTGGGGCAAGGTTTTGTTTAGACTGAGGGCAAGGTTCTGTTAGCCTGAGGGCAAGGTTCTGTTTAGCCTGAGAGTAAGGTTCTGTTTAGCCTGAGGGCAAGATTCTGTTTAGCCTGAGGGCCAGGTTCTGCTAGCCTGAGGGCAAGATTCTGTTTAAGCTGAGGGCAAGGTTCTGTTAGCCTGAGGGGCAAGGTTCTCTCTAGCCTGAGGGCAAGGTTCTGTTTAGCCTGAGCGCAAGGTTCTGTTTGCCTGAAGGCAAGGACTTACATGTCTGAGGACAATGTTTACTTTGAATATTCAATGTGGTGATTTCTTATGTTGTACCTACCAAGCTAAAGCACAAGCTTGGAATTGTTAAATAATTATTAAAATGGCAATGTAACTCGTTAGGATGGTTACTTTGAAGTACTTCCTAGTTCACTGCATTTTATTATTGTACACTACTGTTGCACATTTTCACTGACAGTTGGGCACGGGTCTTTGGTGGTTGCCTACTGGAATTTATTTCTCACACTCTGTTTGGGTCATGTCTTGGGCCCAAACTGATTATATTGCTGCAAGTGTCGATAAAGGCAAGGGTCCCTACACAGGTACATGATTGTTGCAGAGGAGTAACAGAGCATGGGACCGAGCTTAGGCTTGCGATGCTGCTGCATTCCTGTTGCACTGCTTTGATTTTGTTTGGCTGTACTTTGTATCTTGTGCTGTATTGTATCTGATTACAGTGTATCGTGTTTTGGCTGCTTTCTTAGAATTAGTGACATGTTGCATCATCATATATAAGACTGTTTGTTATCTTTTACTTCAGTTTCATTGTCCATTTCAGGTTTATATTGTTTAAAACTTCCGCTTTTTTGTTTTTATATTTATTCCGCTGCGCTACACTTTGACATATGAGGGCATAGTTTCCCCACTATCAGTCTTAGGCCCTCGCTGCTAGTCGGCAGCCTCTAGCGTTTGGGAAATGCGTTTGAGGTCATGTGACCAACCGGGTTCGGGGCACCCGTAGAGTGTCACCCAGATCTGGGACGTTACAGTCCGGGATGCATCACCGGAGGCTGGGGCCAACGGCGAAGCCGGAATGCAGCGAGTCGGGATGTAGGGAGACGCTTCTGGAAGCGGGGTCGTCGGGATATGCAAGGGAAGCTCCTTTGTGCAGAAGCCGAGAGCATCGCTGGGGAACTAGAAGGGAGCCGCGACGGTAGTCGGAGTTGGGAGGAGATCCGCGCTGAGATGGAAGCCTGCTGTATGCCATTCGAGGAGGCCGGCGTGGAGAGAGGTCGTCGGGAGGGAGAGGCAGCGGCTGGAGGCGCGCGCAGGGAGCAGCGCTGTAATAACCCGCGTTTTGTACCAGGTTAAAAAGTGGAGGAAATTGAACTTTTTCAATTACTGAACCGGTCGAGTTTAAGACCGGGCTTCGGAACAAAATTCTGAAGGTTGAAACGTTTCTTTTTGATGTTTTTGGGGTTGGGCGAAGGCTCGAGAAGTTTCCCGATTGTCTCGAGGTGTTTCGGATGCGTCTTACCCGAAGGAGGCTGGTTTTTAAAGAGCAACAGAAGGCGCACGGTTGGCGCACGGTTTCCCAAACAGTGCGGCTTAAATCAGGGAGACAGAGGAGTCTGCACGGCCTGCGCACGGTTTCCCTAAACCGTGCGGCCAGCCCGTGCGGGGTGTCTTGGGTGTCCAGTGGGGGTCGCACGGTTGGCGCACGGTTTGCCAAACCGTGCGGCCCAAGCCGTGCGCCGTGCCCTGTTTGGGTTATTTAAATATTTAAAAGAAATTTAAAAATAAAACATAAACTAATAAACTCTTCCATTTTCCTCACCGAACCCGCACGAACCCCTCCCCCTTGGAGCCGCCGGCCTCGCGCGCAAGCCCCCCTCGACCGCACCACTTTCCTCCTCCGTTCTTGGCGATTCTTCTTTCGAATCTCCACAGTAAGTCTCCTCCCTCCTTCCTCCTCTCCTCTTGGCCGATTTTAGGGCTCCTCCTTGCCCTAATTTCATACGGCCAAGCACCCCTAGGTTTAGGGTTTGGTTGATTTCGTTTTCTTTCTTGTTCCGCTTGTTCCAGGGTTGTGCGGAAGGTCCCTCGGAACCTTGTTGGTGTGCGTACAACATCCGCCGTCAAAGGCGCTGCGGATTGCGGTGATTTCGATTCGCCGGTTTGATTCCGAGGTTAGGGTTTTACCCGTCTTTGGTTTTTGTAGCTTCCAGTTAGTGTCTTAAGTTGTTTTAGAGGTTCCTGGTATGTTTTGCTTAGTGCGTTGGCGGGTTCGGGTTGGTTTCGCTTTACCGGAGAGCTTAGGCGGCTCTTAGTTAGAAAGCGCTAAGAGCCGGAATGGACGGATGGATCCACCTTGAGGTAGGGTCCCTCTCCTGCCTTTTTATTTAAAGTGAAGTTTAAATGAGTCAATTTATGCACTGCCTTAGTACTTTAATTCTGCAAGTTAGTCTTGAGTAAATGCTTCTGTGAAAACCGTGTGAATTGCAGGAACAAGATAAAAAGGGTTGCGTGCTAACTAAACTAACGATTTATTAATAAAACCCCTCGATCAGAGGTGCGTTGTCTTCAAGATAAAAAGTAGGAAGTAGACATTTATGCTTGCCTGCTTGCCTTGCCTTTGTGATAATTACTGAATGGTATGTTTGGCTGCTTGTTTCTTCTTTGTTGAATTTGCCCAAGTGGCCAAATGCTATGTTGTCATAACGCCTCACTTTGCACTTGAACCCTTGGACTGTAATTGCCCTTCAGATAAGGGGGTTAAATGAATTTGATTAGAACGGATTAAATGAGATGGTGGCAACTAGGTGCAATGACTATGACGCTTGCATTATTAATAGTCATGCCAGGTTTAGGCAACTAGATGGAATGACCCTCATGGGGAACCCTTCCCAATTTTCCATGTTTAGGCAAATTGGATAAAATGACCTTGAATAGGGAAAGTGCGCTGAGTGACATAGTTGAATGGGTTGGGTTGTGAATTTGATATGGTTAATTGGAGCGCATAAGAGGTAATGCCTTATGTGTTGTTTGATAAGTATGAATGATGGTTTAACTGAATAGCACACTAAAGAGGGTTAGAGCATGACCCTAGTGTTTATTGTTATGATTGTGAATGAGTACCATATTTGATTATGGGCGTTTGTGAATGTGGAATGCCTGTTTGAAATGCATAAGAGGTACTGCCTTATGCATTGTAACATAATGCTGATAACGAATGTGTGTGGTTATGGATGGGAGGCATTCATACCCCATGCCATCTACCTTGAATGGTTATGGATGGGAGGCATGCATACCCCATGCCAGCTAACTTGAGTATGGGTGGGAGGCATGTCTACCCCACGCCAGATGCGATCTCTATACGTGTATGGAAGGGGGGCATTTATACCCCTTGCCAGTTGACTTATAGGGACGAGAGGCATTCTTACCTCGTGCCCGCTATTCTCTATACGTTTATGGAAGGGAGGCATTCATACCCCTTGTTAGTTGACCGATAGGGACGAGAGGCATTCTTACCTTGTGCCCACTAATCACGAATGATGGAAGGGAGGCATTTATACCCCTTGCCAGTTGACTTATAGGGACGAGAGGCATTCTTACCCCGTGCCCGCTATTCTCTATACGTTTATGGAAGGGAGGCATTCATACCCCTTGTCAGTTGACCGATAGGGACAAGAGGCATTCCTACCTCGTGCCCACTAATCACGAATTATGGAAGGGAGGCATTCATACGCCTTGCCAATTGACCTATAGGAACGAGAGGCATTCATACCTCGTGTCCGTTATCTTCAGCTGATGGGTGGGAGGCATGCTTACCCCACGCCATCTTTTATAAATATTTACATGTGTAACTGTAGTGGCATGATCAGACTGATATCCCGGCTACGAGCCGAAGCTGGTATAACCGTCAGGTTTCCTTGGGAAACTTGGACGGGTGTTGTTATTCCATTTTGTTCTGCTTATTGAATCCTGCTACACCTACTTACTGCTTTAATTAATATTACACTGTCTGGTTTGGGTTAGACACCGGTGGTGTCGGCCTACTAAGATTTATATCTCACACCCTACTCGGGCCGCCATTGCACTGGGGTACCCGAGTAGACTTTTCTTGTTTGCAGGACCTAGGTTGGTTGCGGTGTTGCTTGTACCTGGGGATAGGAGCAAAGGACCGAGCGAGAGCTCGGGATGCTCAGGAGAACCCCTGTCGGGCCTTGCTGTCTTTTCTTTATTCTTTTACATTGTATTATAAGCATGCTGTATTGCTTCCTGTTTTCACATTGTATCATTCATCATCCCTGTATCGTGTAAACTGGCTTTGGCCACCTTTTTTTAAAAATGATCACTATTTGTCTTCCGCTGCTGTTTGTTCATTGTTTATCTATTACTGCTTCCGCTATTGAATGTTATTTACTCTGAGATACTGCTGCGTTACTCTGACACGAGGGTATAGTCTCCCCACAATCACCTCCCGAGACCCTCGCTACTAGTCAGCAGCCTCTGGCGTACAGGGAGACGCGCTTGAGGCCATGTGGCGACCGGTTCGGCCACTGGTTTGTTGGTGAGCCGGGCCGGGACGTTACAAAGTGGTATCAGAAGAGTTTCTTTTTCTGGTTTGTTTTACTATTTAGCGACAGTAGACGGGGATAGGAAGGAGATGGAATTTGGTAATAAGCTGTGTTCGGGAGTAGCTAACCCGTGTACAGGGAAAAGCCAAATTGCCTCGAATGAAATTGTTATTTTTAATGATTTTGATAATTACGGTTGATTTGATTTCACCACTGGGTGACGCACATGGTTTCTGTTGATACTGTTGATGCAATTGTTGGTTCTATTTCAGTTGCAACCCGATGAGACGAGGGTAAGTCATTTCATACATCATATAGGCATTTTGTTAGAAATCAAATGTCATGCATTATTCCATGTCATCTAGGATGCATTAGTTGATGTCTGCTGTTGTGATAGGTGTTGTGGTAGTTATTCCATGCTTCTGTGATATAGCATGTTTCTGTGTTACTGTTTCGATAACATGCTAGGTTTAGTTAATATGGAATTGGTTGCTTTGATCAAATTAAATGATTGCAATTACGACGGGAGCCAATTTTCAGTTGTATGGGCGCCTTACGGCTGGGAAAGGGTAACCTGTGTAATCAGATTTCCGAAAAAGGGCAGCTTAAGTTTAGATTGTAAAATGAATTGAAATTGATTTTGAATGAAGGGAGCCAAATGCCAAATTGTAAAGTGTATGGGCACTTTACAGGTTCGTAGGAGGCCACCCTTATGACTGGATGGTTGTTTTGAGCATGTTTAATTCTGGAATGTAATTTGTTTCGTCTAATGGGAGCCAAATTTCAACCCATGGAGTGTATGGGCGCTTCATGAGTTGGAAAATGGCAACCCATAATGAATGTGATGGAAGCATGCTTTGCGAAATGATGATTTGTGTAAACGATGTCTGGTTTTGATCTGATGTGAATTGGCTTGTTGGGACCCTCGTAGGTCGCCTGAATTGTTTAAAATGAATTTATTATGATATATTGCCGGAATAAGACGGGATGTCTGATAAATGTTTAATGGTTAAAAGGGAGTTTGTTGAGACTTGTCTGCTTTGCTTTGAGCTGTTTGTTAAAAATGATCAAGTGCCTAGTGATTTTGGTTTTGAAAGGTTACTTGAAGTTTTGAATTGAATCTTTTAAAGTGATTAAAAGAATGAACGTGATTAAATATAAAGGGCTTGGAAAAGGAACTTGTAGTGGTGTTCTCTGTTGAAACCTCGTGTGAGGGTAAGTTAAGTCTTTCTTGCGAGTGCCTAGAGACGGAACCGTAGGTGTTTTTCGTGGGCGTTTGTTTTCTTTTGGAAAATGACTTGAATGTTAGGCTTGAACCCGATGACTTTTGTTTGGCATGACCAAATGCTTGAGTCGACGCTTGTTCTTCGTGAAGGGCTAGTCCGTGGTAGGTAGCGCCCTTAGAGCTTTTATGCCTTGCTTGTGCGGTGAGCTTTCAGAAGTTGGGTACCGTTCGGGTGCCGTAGTCCCTCGTAGGACTTTTGGTTTCCAATGACACCCTTGTTCGGACGGGTGGTCATTCTTCCTTTGATCTTGTTATGGATTGAGCATCGGGAAATGCTCTGTAGACATGCCTCGGGCATGGTTGGTTGCTTGTTGGGTGTTTGACTCCTTAAGTAATGGACGATTGGTAAGTCGCCGTCCATGTGAATGGTCGTATAAGGTGATACGACTTTCGATTAAATCTCTTGTGCTGCTGTGTACGGTCTTGGGTCATCCCTGTAGTAGAGTGACCTGAGCGTTTGAGAATCAAGTTGTCCCAATGCTCAGGGTGATTTCAGAGGACACGAGTGTTATGACACGCTGGTCTCGTTGTTCTGGCTTCTGCGTACGTTTCGACGTGGTGATCGTGGTTCGGAGGGGCGACACACGTTCGTCTAGTCATGATGAACTAGTTCGCTGATGAGCAACTGATCTTTTCTTCTTCCGATGACACAGGAACTTCCAAGGTGGGAAGCGTCGTGCCAGTTTAGGTAAGTGTGTCCTTCTGGGTAGAAGGAACACACCAGAAAGGACCATTTTGGGAATGGTCGGGTTTGTTTGAATGCCTTTGAGGCTTGCAGGTGTCGTTATGCGTTGATGCTTGCTTGACAGCACGACTAGATCTGGTTGGCGGTGTATGCAACCCCTTTTAAGAAACACCGTTGGTCGTGGAGAACTTCGGTGGTGTATCGTGATTGGTCATGGAATGCCCTAGGTGAAAAAGGCATTGTGATCAGTTTAGAAATCATGAGGTGTCGGCAGAAGAAGCCGAGTTTTTTTTCTTTATAGTCGACTAGTGGTGGTTCGACCTTTCTTCCATTCCAGTTTTCGGAAAAGGTTAACTGGAATCCATCTAATTCCTCTTAGTGTACTCTGCTAAGCGACGAGCAAGTCCCCTATCTTGCTTTCGTCCTGGATGCGCTAAGAGAGCGTCGGTCTTACGCCGCGCTAAAGCTTTAAAAGTTGTTGAGCTCTTTCGGTTGTTCTCTTTCTGTTGTTCTCTTTCGGGGTTGCACGCTGGATGTGTGGTCTCTTTCGTGGTTTGATCTTAAAGACGTCACTGGGAGTCGGGTATGAGCTTTGGTGAACGTTCTCGTAGTAAGTGTGAGATGCCTTGGGAGGAGGCATCGTTGTTCAGCTTATAAAGTGTCGGCCGTTTAAGCCTGGCGTCTTCTTGAATAGTCAGTCGGAGTGGCTTTACGCTTTTTCACTTGGGTTTTGAGGTCGATGGGGAATCCACCATTTGATCGTTTCAAAATCACGCTAGGTGCGTCTTTGGAACGCTTGGAGCGTGCTTTTGAAAGTCCTGAAAGATGGTGGAGCTGTGGTTTGAGTTTTGACCTCTTAACGTTAAAAATCTAAGGTGGAAAGTACCTTTGATTAGTTGCTTGACGAGACGACGATGTGATCGTGTCTTTGAATTGACGAGCTCGGGTGAGAGCCGTCTTTGTGTTTCGATTGGAAAACGAGCGTTGGCTCGGGTGTTGACGGCTTAAGCGTTGTGTGCTTAAGTGAATGTTTGTTGGTGTGTGGGATGTTGGAGACGTAACACGGTAGCTGGAACGGAGCTTCACGACCCTTGTAGGTCGAGCGAGGTGCGTTGTTCCCGAAGGCTTCTCGGGGACGAGAAGTTCTAAGGTGGGAAAGTTGTAATGACCCGCATGTTGTATCAGGTTAAAAAGTGGAGGAAATTGAACTTTTTCAATTACTGAACCGGTCGAGTTTAAGATCGGTCTTCGGAACAGAATTCCGAAGGTTGAAACCTTTCTTTTTGATGTTTTTGGGGTTGGGCGAAGGCCTGAGAAGTTTCCCAAGTGTCTTGAGGTGTTTCGGGTGCGTCGTACCCAAAGGAGGCTGGTTTTTAAAGAGCAACAGAAGGCGCACGGTTTCCCAAACCGTGCGGCCCAAACCGTGCGGCTTAAATCAGGGAGACAGAGGAGTCTGCACGGCCTGCGCACGGTTTCCCTAAACCGTGCGGCCAGCCCGTGCGGGGTGTCTTGGGTGTCCAGTGGGGGACGCACGGTTGGCGCACGGTTTGTCAAACCGTGCGGCCCAAGCCGTGCGTCGTGCCCTGTTTGGGTTTTTAAAATATTTAAAAGAAATTTAAAAATAAAACCTAAACTAATACTCTTCCCTTTTCCTCACTGAACCCGCACGAACCCCTCCCCCTTGGAATCGCAGGCCTCGCGCGCAAGCCCCCCTCGGCCGCACCTCTTTCCTCCTCCGTTCTTGGCGATTCTTCTTTCGAATCTCTGCGGTAAGTCTCCTCCCTCCTTCCTCCTCTCCTCTTGGCCGATTTTAGGGCTCCTCCTTGCCCTAATTTCGTTCGGCCAAGCACCCCTAGGTTTAGGGTTTGGCTGATTTCGGTTTCTTTCTTGTTCCGCTTGTTCCAGGGTTGTGCGGAAGGTCCCTCGGAACCTTGTTGGTGTGCGTACGACAACCGCCGCCGAAGGCGAGGCGAATTGCGGTGATTTCGATCCGCTGGTTTGATTCCGAGGTTAGGGTTTTACCCGTCTTTGGTTTTCGTAGCTTCCAGTTAGTGTCTTAAGTTGTTTTAGAGGTTCCTGGTATGTTTTGCTTAGTGCGTTGGCGGGTTCGGGTTGGTTTCGCTTTGCCGGAGCTTAGGCGGCTCTTAGTTGGAAAGCGCCAAGAGCCGGAGTGGACGGATGGATCCACCTTGAGGTAGGGTCCCTCTCCTGCCTTTTTATTTAAAGTGAAGTTTAAATGAGTTAATTTATGCACTACCTTAGTACTTTAATTCTGCAAGTTAGTCTTGAGTAAATGCTTCTGTGAAAACTGTGTGAATTGCAGGAACAAGATAAAAAGGGTTGCGTGCTAACTAAACTAACGATTTATTAATAAAACCCCTCGATCAGAGGTGCGCTGTCTTCAAGATAAGAAGTAGGAAGTAGACATTTATGCTTGCCTGCTTGCCTTGCCTTTGTGATAATTACTCGGCTGCTTGTTTCTTCTTTGTTGAATTTACCCAAGTGGTCAAATGCTATGTTGCCATAACGCCTCACTTTGCACTTGAACCCTTGGACTGTAATTGCCCTTGAGGTAAGGGGGTTAAATGAATTTGATTAGAACGGATTAAATGAGATGGTGGCAACTAGGTGCAATGACTATGACGCTTGCATTATTAATCGTCCTGCCAAGTTTAGGCAACTAGATGGAATGACCCTCATGGGGAACCCTTGCCCAATTTGCCATGTTTAGGCAAATTGGATAAAATGACCTTGAATAGGGAAACTGCGCTGAGTGACATAGTTTAATGGGTTGGGTTGTGAATTTGATATGGTTAATTGGAGCGCATAAGAGGTAATGCCTTATGTGTTGTTTGTTAAGTATGAATGATGGTTTAACTGAATAGCACACTAGAGAGGGTTAGAGCATGACCCTAGTGTTTATTGTTATGATTGTGAATGAGTACCATATTTGATTATGGGCGTTTGTGAATGTGGAATGTCTGTTTGAAATGCATAAGAGGTACTGCCTTATGCATTGTAACATAATGCTGATAACGAATGTGTGTGGTTATGGATAGGAGGCATTCATACCCCATGCCATCTACCTTGAACGGTTATGGATGGGAGGCATGCATACCCCATGCCAGCTTACTTGAGAATGGGTGGGAGGCATGTCTACCCCACGCCAGATGCGATCTCTATACGTGTATGGAAGGGAGGCATTTATACCCCTTGCCAATTCACTTATAGGGACGAGAGGCATTCTTACCTCGTGCCCGCTATTCTCTATACGTTTATGGAAGGGAGGCATTCATACCCCTTGCCAGTTGACCGATAGGGACGAGAGGCATTCTTACCTCGTGCCCACTAATCACGAATGATGGAAGGGAGGCATTTATACCCCTTGTCAGTTGACTTATAGGGACGAGAGGCATTTTTACCCCGTGCCCGCTATTATCTATACGTTTATGGAAGGAAGGCATTCATACCCCTTGTCAGTTGACTGATAGGGACGAGAGGCATTCTTACCTCGTGCCCACTAATCACCAATTATGGAAGGGAGGCATTCATACGCCTTGCCAATTGACCTATAGGAACGAGAGGCATTCATACCTCGTGTCCGCTATCTTCAGCTGATGGGTGGGAGGCATGCTTACCCCACGCCATCTTTTATAAATATTTACATGTGTAACTGTAGTGGCATGATCAGACTGATATCCCGGCTACGAGCCGAAGCTGGTATAGCCGTCAGGTTTCCTTGGGAAACTTGGACGGGTGTTGTTATTCCATTTTGTTCTGCTTATTGAATCCTGTTACACCTGCTTACTGCTTTAATTAATATTACACAGTCTGGTTTGAGTTAGACACCGGTGGTGTCGGCCTACTGAGATTTATATCTCACACCCTACTCGGGCCGCCATTGCACTGGGGTACCTGAGTAGACTTTTCTTGTTTGCAGGACCTAGGTTGGTTGTTGTGTTGCTTGTACCTGGGGATAGAAGCAAAGGACCGAGCGAGAGCTCGGGATGCTCAGGAGAACGCCCGTCGGGCCTTGTTGTCTTTTCTTTATTCTTTTACATTGTATTATAAGCATGTTGTATTGCTTCCTGTTTTCACATTGTATCATTCATCATCCCTGTATCGTGTAAACTGGCTTTGGCCACCTTTTTTTAAAAATGATCACTATTTGTCTTCCGCTGCTGTTTGTTCATTGTTTATCTATTACTGCTTCTGTTATTTAATGTTATTTACTCTGAGATACCGCTGCGTTACTCTGACATGAGGATATAGTCTCTCCACTATCACCTCCCGAGACCCTCGCTGCTAGTCGGCAGCCTCTGACGTACGGAGAGATGCGCTTGAGGCCATGTGGCGACCGGTCCGGCCACTGGTTTGTTGGTGAGCCGGGCCGGGACGTTACAAGCGCGAATAGGCGGGCGGCGGGCCGATCACACCTAGACAAGGAGGGCGCCAGGAATCCGCGTAGGGCGGAAAGTGCCGCCGGAGAGGGTGGTGACCGAGAGTCCGCGTGGGGGGGGGTCACGCCGAGACGGGGAGGCCGAGGGCGGTCCGTCATCGCCGGGACTGCCGGGGGAGAGCACCGCAAGGGCCGTCGCGCGCAGAGAGACGCTGTCGCGGGAGGGCCTCCGATCGTGGGATGAGGCGGCGTCGTGGGATGCCGCAGCAGGAGGCGGGGTCAGGAGTCTGCCGAGGGCCGTCGTCGGGAGGGAGGCGGCGCTGGAAGCTGCGTTGAACGGGAGGGCGGGGTCGCCCGCAGCGGGAGAGGCGGGAGCCGGCAGGTTCGCTCGCCTGGAGATGCGTGAGCGGGAGCCAGAAAGGCCAGCGGGTAGGGCGGGAGCCGCTGGAGGTGCGGGAGTCGAAAAGGCCGACGGGTAGGGTGGGAGTCGCTGAGGGTTGGGCCGGAGGTGCGTAGACGGGAGAATGTCGGCGAAAGTGCACAGAGGAGGTGGGGTCGGTCTTCGCTGGGAATCCGCAGGAGAGGCGGTTGTGAGGAGAGCTACGCCGCGGGAGGGAGGGGCGCTGCGGGGAGAGGCGCCATAGGTAAAAGCGCAGGGAGGAAGAAAAAAAATTGTACAGGTGGGAAAAAATTGTTTCCCTCTGATACCATGTAGAAGATGAAATTTCCCTTACCTCAATGTGAGGCGGAGACCTTCTTTTATAGATTGAAAAAAAGGAATACATGAATGAGTATTCCGATGTGGGACTCAGAAATACCCAGAATAATAAAACAGGGTTTAACAGATATCATATCACGATTTAAAAGAATTGAAGAAAAATTAAAAGAAAAATGAGGAAAATGAGAGGAATGTGTTTGCATGAAGTTATGTTTTTGGACGGGAAAGTTGCCTTGAAGCCCTCCACTGCATCTATTTTTTATTTCGTCATTCATCATCTTTTTATACAGAACACTTACACAGAGAATAACTCATACACAGCCACCCCTGCGCATCTCACCTAAATCACACCAACATACCAACCACTCAAAATCACACTTAAGCGGCAGATCGTCTTTTTGTAGCAGACTGAGTGCAGAAAACTCACCTCGCGCGGTGCGGGTTATAGTCGCCGACATTTCCACGTTCTGCCTGAACTCTTTAGTTTCCCCCGTTGCCATCGTACGTATCCCAACCATACTCATCGACAGCGTAAGCAGCTGCTGCTCGTGCGTCTCACAATCCTTGTTCCCTCGAGGTTGCATAACTCCCAATGCAGGCGATACCAATTCCTTCATGTACACTGTAGACCATGCATCACCCTGCAGTAGGTAGGGAGCAATTAACTTACTCTGCTTGTTGTCGCCGCTAGTTGTCGTTAAAACCGTGTGTCTTCCCTGCACTAGACTGGACACCGTTACGTCGACGTGCTCCATCACCCCCCGATGTGCCTCGTGCTGCGTGGTTGTCTGAGAAAATGGAAGCACCCCCTACGATGGCACATTTCTCACTTGTATTTCCGCGTCGCCATCACCGTCTGAAAACACGCCAGAATCCTCCAGCCACCTATGCCCGATCGCACGCATGTTTCGACCGTGTGCAAAGACAGTTGATGACGTCGAATTGCGGGCGCTTCTCCAAACTACGCAAAGCTCTGGTGAATTTTTTTTTAAAAATCTGTCTACTCCTGTGATGCCTGGTCTCTGCGTTGTTGATGTTGCGTGAAAGATTCCACCGCCGAGTTGATGGTTTTCACCGACGAATTGAGCTCACCAAGCCCCTCTGTGAGCAAACTTCTTGTATAACAACAGAATTACACGATAAAAACAGAAGAATGAGAAAAAGACTCAAGGGACCCCAGGTCCACTCGCCCAAGCAAGCCAATTGTCCGACCCTTAAAATTATTCTCTCAATACCCCTCTCTCCAGCCTCTCCCCACTTCTTATAGCATCTTTGCCTTACCCCTTATATGGCCTCCAATAGAATTCCCCTCTAGAATGTACAGCTGTGTCCAATTGTGCTTTCTCCCCCTGTAATGACTCTCATGCCCCCTTCTAGAGGGAGCCTTCCAGGCTATGTTGTCCAGGGGCGTCCCCGGCTGACCAAGTCTTTATCAAAAGCTTGTAGCATTCCATTCCTCTGGAAAAAAAAGATTAGAACTTGTGACTAATGAGTCACGCGGATTACTAAAACAAGTAATCGCAATTTCACACTTCGTGGCGGTACAAAGCAAAAGGTGGCTCCACCCTCCTATTTATAGAGTGACATCCAGTCATTCGGTTGCACTAACCTCCGAGAAATGCGGGAGTCTATCCATTCCACTGTTCTCACTACCGATCTCCTATAGCAATCCTTAGTGTGACCGCCACCTTCGGTAAATCAACAACCTCTCGACAGCACACTGAACATCCGCCATCTTCCGAAAGTCACAGCCGAACTTCCAGAACAAGATTGCTTGGAACTAAGAACATCAGAAGAACCTCCTTCTGAACAACCTCCTTCGGGAAATATAGAAGGAAACACCGTTGTTGTCACTACTTCAATGAACTGAAGATCTTCCAGAACCACTCCTGATCGACTGATTTCGATCAACTGAAGTAGACCTCATATATTCCCAACAATCTCTCACTTGAATACTGCTTCAGAGAAAACCATGGCACCACCTTCAACTTCCACGGCACCACCTTCCACCCTCTTCCATTCACCCAAGCCCGGCTGAGTTGCCTCATACCCTCGAACCTAAACTCTTGGTGAACATGTCCGCTAGATTCTGTTTTCCAGCTATCTTCCATAACTCAAACTCACCATCTTCTAGCATCTTCCAGATGTAATGGTACTTCAGATCGATGTGTTTAATTCTTGAATGAAACATTGGATTCTTAGTCAAATGAATTGTGTTCATGGGTGAATTCCCCTTACCTCAATGTGAGGTGAGGATATTCTTTTATAGATTAGGAAACCAATATACAAGACGGGCAAGTCCGATGTGGGACTCACCCATTTACACTTAAATGGGTTCCAACACTCCCCCTCAAGCTGGACATGCCTAGATTGGATAGAGTCTCACACAAAAAGAATAACAAGACAATCTCAAACTCTCCCTCAAGCTGGGCCAGGGAGGCTGTGAATACCCAGCCTGGAAGTGAGAGACTCAAGACGAGCTCCGGGAAGACCTTTGGTGAAGAGATCGGCAAGCTGATTGGTCGTCGGGATATGGCCGAAACCGATATGGTGCTGCTCCAGATGGTGGCGGAGAAAGTGACAATCCACCTCGATATGCTTCGTCCGTTCATGAAAGACGGGATTCGAGGCAATCTTCGTAGCGGCCTGATTGTCACACCAGATATGAGCAGGAGTCGATGCCGGGAAACCGAGCTCCTGGAGAAGATGACGAAGCCAGAGGATCTCAGTAGTGACAGTGGTCATGGCTCGATACTCTGCCTCGGCACTAGAACGGGAGACCACAGTCTGCTTCTTGCTGCGCCAAGAGATGAGATTACCGGCGAAGAATACGGCGAATCCCGAAGTAGACTTGCGGGTAGCGAGACAACTGGCATAGTCCGCATCACAAAAAGCCTCAACATCCATGTGAGCATGATGTGAGTACCGAAGGCCGCGTGCAGGATCTTTCTTGATGTACTTGGCAATGCGGAGGACAGCATCCCACTGAGAGCAGGTGGTATGCTCCATGAACTGGCTGACTTTGCCAACGGCACATGCAATGTCGGGACGCGTCATGGTGAGGTAGTTGAGTTTACCGACCAAGCGCCGATAGCTCTCAGGATGAGGAAAGAGTTCCGAGTCGGAATGAAGGGAGCGTTCCCCAGGCTCAAGGGGAGTGTCAACTGTGGTGGCGGTGCTCAACCCGGCATCCTGCAATAGATCAAGAGCATACTTGCGCTGGCAGAGAGAGATAGTGTCCGCAGTTTGGGAGACCTCGATGCCAAGAAAGTACGTGAGGGGTCCAAGATCCTTGGTGTGAAAGTGATGGTGAAGATGCGTCTTGAGGCTGGCGATGCCTCTGGAGTCGCTCCCTGTGATGATGATGTCATCAACATAAACTACAAGCAAGATACAGCCGTGTGCCGTCGTACGGAAGAAGACGGTGTGATCTTTCATACTCCGAGAGAGGCCAAAGGCGGTGACGACAGTGCTGAAGCGGCCAAACCAGGCGCGAGGAGACTGTTTGAGGCCGTAGAGGGAGCGACGGAGACGGCAGACATGGGAGGCGGCACCAGAGGCAGAGAAACCAGGGGGATGCTGCAGGTAGACCTCCTCGTCAAGAAAGCCATGGAGAAAAGCATTCTTAACGTCGAGTTGATGAAGGGGCCAGTGATGATGAGCAGCCAGAGAGATGAAGAGGCGGACCGAGGCCATCTTGGCGACTGGAGAGAAGGTCTCAAAGTAGTCGACGCCATACGTCTGAGCAAATCCCTTGGCGACAAGCCGGGCTTTGAGGCGGAAGAGAGAGCCATCGGGATTGAGACGGATCGTGAAGATCCATTTACAGCCGACCGCCTGTTTGTTTGCCGGAAGGGGAACAAGATCCCAAGTATGGTTGGCATCCAGAGCCTGCAATTCATCTCTCATGGCGGCTAGCCACCCGGGGTGAGATTTGGCCTCACCGACCGTTCGAGGAAGCGATACGGTCTCCAGAGCTGACAAGCCCCTGTAAGAAGATACAAAGAGAGGAATATTCTGACACGAGCGAGTACCTTTCCGGAGCGCAATCGGCACATCCTCGGGAGTTGTGTCAGGAACATCAGGCGAAGCGGGAACAATGGTTTCCTCGGCCGGGACGGGAGGTACAGTGGAAGGACGACGAGAGTAGGTCTGTCCAAAGAGATGACCGGTCGGAGGAGACACCAGAGGCGGGTGAACCATGAGCGGAAGGCAGTCATCGATGGTAGTGTCAGGAGAAGGAGAGGGGAGAGTGAAAGGAGAGCTCTCGACAAATGAAACGTCGGCAGAGGTGATATACCGGCGGAGGTCTGGAGAGAAGCATCGGTACCCGCGCTGAGTGCGGGAATACCCGAGAAAAATACAGCGAAGGGATTTGGGTGATAGTTTGGAGAGATTTGGGCGAGTGTCCCGGACATAACAGAGACATCCGAAGATACGGAGTGGAAGGGAGTGAGGAGGGAGAGAGGGAAACAGGGTATGAAAAGGAGTCTCCCCCTGAAGGATGGAGGAGGGAAGACGATTGAGAAGGTAAGTAGCAGTGAGGATGGCATCCACCCAGAAAAGAAGAGGGACCTGGCGGTGGAAGAGGAGGGCACGAGCGGTCTCCAAGATATGTCGGTGTTTCCGCTCGGCCACCCCATTTTGCTGAGGGGTATCAGGACAGGAGGTCTGATGGATGATGTCGTGGGACCTCATAAACTGCTGAAAATGAGTGGATAAGTATTCTCGCCCATTGTCAGATCGAAGACATTTCACAGGGAGAGAAAACTGTGTCTGGATTTCCTGAAAAAATGTCTGAAAGGTTGAGAGAACCTCCGTTCGATCTCGAAGAAGATAAAGCCAGGTCATGCGGGAGTAATCATCAATAAAGGTGATATAATAACGGTACCCTGACTGGCTAGAAACCCGGCAAGGACCCCATACATCGGAATGAACAAGAGCGAAAGGAGTCGCGGCACGTGGTTCCGGGCGAGGAGCATACGTCGTCCGATGATGTTTGGCAAACTTGCAGGATTCACAATGGAAGGAGAGGTGAGAACCGAATTGGGGGCAAAGTTTATGGAGGGTGGAAGGCAGTGGATGGCCAAGGCGGTAATGGAGGTCAAGGGCTCGGGCTGAGGTGGATGAGCAAGCAAGGGATGATGGGGTATCAAACAGGTAAACCCCATCCCGAAGATAACCTCGACCAATTTCCCGATTCGTCTTCCGCTCCTGAAAAACAACACCAGATGAGCTAAAAATAGCAACACAATTCAATTCGGTGGTGAGTTTGCTGATAGAGATAAGATTAAAGGGACTTTGAGGAACATGAGCGACCGACGCCAGGGGAAGAGACGGGGTCAAGGAACATGTGTCATAGGGATTGTTGAGCCATTAGCAACAGTAATGGTAGAGGCACCGGTGTACGGATGATAGGTAGTGAACATACCAGAGTCCCCTGTGAGATGTTCTGACGCACCGGAGTCAAACATCCAAGCTGTCTGGCGATGAGAAACACAGGCGGTGGAGTTGCCAGTCTGAGCAAGTGGAGCTAGAGAAGAAGATGGTGGCGCAGTCGCGCGATAAGATTTTACCAAAGCAAGCTCCTCCGGCGAGAGTGTTGTCCGGTAACGGGTACTGGATGAAGGAGGACCGCTGCGCGGTAGAGCCGATGATGGAGGATGGGAGAGCCGCTCGGCTGAGTGCATAGGTGCCCGGGAAGGCCGACAATGGAAGAGAGGGTGCGGCCTGGCCGGAATGCTGGCGTCCGGAGGTGATGCCGGAGGGCCGCGGGCGGACACGCCCGCCATTAACGCAGGGAGCGGGGCCGACGGCGCAGGAAGGCTGCAAGGTAGCTGCTGGTAGACGGGCTGGGGAGCGCCGGACCGGGCGGGAGCCGCTGCTAGGAAGGGAGCTGCTGCGGAGGGCGGTTGCAGGAGGAGGGCCGCCGGAGGAGGAGGAGGCGCGGGATGAAGCGGGAGGCGCCGGGAGGCGCTGGAGCAGCGGGAGGCGCCGGGAGCAGCGGGAGTCGGGAGCCGCGTCGCGCCGAGGGCGAGCCGCCGGGGAAGAGGCGCCGGGGCGAGGGTGTCGGGGCGAAGCCGAGGAGCCGGGAGTCGGGGAGCCGAGACGTCGGGGCGAGCCGGGGACGCCGGGATGAGGGCCGCCGGGATGAGAGGGCCTCCGTGAGGGGAGCGCCGGAGAAGAGGCGCCTGGGCGGGGCGCCGGGGCGATGGCGGCTGGAGCCGCGGGGAGGGAGCGCCGTCGGGGAGGAAGTCCGCAGGGAGGAGCCGGCGCGGGCCGCGTCGGGGAGAGAGGGGGTCGTCGGGCGAGGGCGAGGGAGCCGCGCAGGGCAGCCGGGAGGATGGAGGGCGGTGCGACGGGAGGGTCGGGAGCCGCGGGCGCCGGGAGAGGGCCGCCGGGAAGGGAGGCGCGCCGTCGGGGAAAGCCACAGGGGGCGGCTGGGATGGGAAGCGCGCCGGGAGAGCAGGCCGCCGTGCGCTGGGAGGAGAGGTGCGCTGGGAGGGAGGGCCTGCCGGGAGGGTGCAGGCCGGAGAGGAGCTGCGCCGGGACAGGAGAGGAGGCCCGCCGGGAAAGGCTAGGGCAGGAGGGAGAGAGGCGGGGCCGGGAGAACGCCGGGAATCCGCAAGGGAGGGAGGGTTCGGGATAAAAATCCCTTTGATACCATGTTCATGGGTGAATTCCCCTTACCTCAATGTGAGGTGAGGATATTCTTTTATAGATTAGGAAACCAATATACAAGACGGGTAAGTCCGATGTGGGACTCACCCATTTACACTTAAATGGGTTCCAACAAATTGCACTCTGACTATCACAGTAAAGCAACCCTTTCCCCTAACCGCATCTGAGTTCTTCAACCAAACGCCTCAACCACACCATCACCTTGCTAGCTTCTGTAACAGCTAATTATGTTGTAGAAAGTGTAATCACCGATTATAACCTAGACATCCAACAGATCGTGGTTTCCACCAAAAGTAAAAAAAAAAATATCTAGTTGTGCTCTTCCAAGAATCAAAATCACTCCCGAGGTCTGCATCTACAACCCCGAGTAACGGATTATCATTTCCAAAACAAAGAGTTTTACCTTTTGTTCCTTTGAGATACCGAATAATCCACTTTACAGCTTCCCAATGATCTTTCTCTGAATTTGTCGGGAACCCACTTTACAGCTTCCCAATGATCTTTCTCTGAATTTTCCGGGAACCGGCTGACCACTCCCACTACAAATTTCCAAAAGCAACCAAGCTTAAAACAGTTCGGATGGTGCTATGTTTAACTACCAGAGAAAATATTTCAGAGAAGTCAACACCTTCCGTTGAAACCCCTTCACAACCATCCTTGTCTTGTACTTTTTCCTTTCGTCGACCTCTTCTTTCAAAAGGAAAACCCACTTGTTCTCATGTGTTTTCTTCCCTAGCGGTAATTCAATTAGCTCCCAAGTATTATTCACCCATAGTGAATCCAACTCCTGCATTGCTAACTCCCACTTTCCGGAATCACCTAGATGAGCCGCTTCTTCCGAACATTCTGATTCTTCCACATCCATTAAAAGTAAAACTAAGATCAGTTTCATACCTCTGCATCGATCGTCCAACCCTTGAAGATCTTTACAAATTAACCTTTGATTCAGCTTCTTTCGAAACTGAAAAATCTGGATGACTCGAAGTGTGTGTTTTATGTTTAAAAGTGACATTTTATTGCTGCATTGTATCATATTTATGTTTCATTTATTTCTTTATAGTATTAATAACATAAGCATTGTTTTTTATTAAGGTACACTCTTCTTTTGTCCGAGCTAAGGTGGTGTGTTAGGAAACTAGTAGCGCGATTGAGCTCTTTTGAAAGGGTGTCCCAAAGATAGCGGAATACAGGGCCACCCATGGTGTTTTTTGAACTTGTTGGAAAATGTAATGTTTGTAATAAATTGCACGTACCAATGTGATTGCAGTGTATTGAAATATAGATTTGTTTATAATTTTAATTTATTGTTATGTAATTTTATTTGAAATTAAATTGTAAGTTTATTTTGAATGGGTTATTGGAATGTGTAAACGTAGCAGCACATTGCTGGAACTCAGGGCTTTTGTAACGCTGATAAAAACCTTCATCAGTGCTAAAAAAATGCTTATAAAAATAACCTTCATCAGCGCTAAAAAAAACATTGATAGAGACGGTGAGAGAACCAAGGTCTTTGGTGTGGAAGTGATGGTGAAGGTGCGTCTTGAGTTGGGCGATTCCAGTGGAGTCGCTCCTCCCTGTGATGATGATATCATCAACATATACTACCAGGAGAATACAACCGTTTGACGTCGTACAAAAGAAGATGGTGTGATCCTTCATACTACAAGTGGGGCCAAAGGCTGTAACGACAGTGCTGAAGCGGCCAAATCAAACACAAGGAGACTGCTTGAGGCCATAGAGGGATCGACGGAGGCGTCAGACATGGGAGTCAGCTTAGCAACCGGAGAGAAGGTCTCAAAGTAGTCGATGCCATCTGTCTGAGCAAATCACTTCCCCACAAGACGAGCTTTGAGGCGATGAAGAGTGTCATCGGCATTGAGACGGATCGTATAGATCCATTTGCAGCCGACTACCAGTTTGTCTGTAGGGAGGGGGGTCAGATCTCATGTATGGTTGTCATCAAGAGCTTGCAGCTCATCCCGCATAGTCTGTAGCCACCCCAGGTGTGATTTGGTCTCGCCAACCGTGCGGGGGATATATATCGTCTCCAGTGCTAACAAACCGCTGTATGATGATGTAAAAAGAAGAGTAGTCTGACAAGAGCGAGTACCTTTTCGGAGTGCAATAGACAAGTCGTCTGGTGCTGTGACAGGAGCATCAGACGAAGTGGGAACTATTGGAGTCTGTATCCCACATCGGACTTGTGGTCCGATGTGGAGTTTATCATTCATTATAAAAGAATGTCTCCGCCTCACTTTGAGGTAAGGAGGCAAAGGGGGTTTCCTCATTCTACATGGTATCAAAGGGTTTTCTAACCCGATCCCTCCCTCACATATTTTTTTTTCCAATCTAGGGTTCTTTGCAATTCCCCTGTGGGGGTCGGCGGCCTCAAAGCCCCGTAGGGTTACCGTCGCCGCCCCTCCGCCTCTGCCCCACGCGGCTCCTGCCGGTCATCATTCCCGGCGGCCCTCCCGCCTGACGCTGCTCCCGGCTCCCCGGCGTCCCGGCTCCCCGCGTCGCCCTCCCGTGGCTCCCCGTGTCGACCTCATGCCCGGCGCGGCTCCCCAACGGCCCTCTGCTTACGTTGCGGCTTCCCGGCTCCCGCCGGCCCCGCCTTCCGCGACGCCTCCCGGCCCCGCCCTCACGCGGCTTTCCCAACTTCCGTCGACGGCTCCTTCGACACCGCCTCCTTGTGTGGTTCCCCAGCGACTCCATCTCTGCGTCGCGACTCCATCTCTGCGTCGCGCCTCCTTCCCGGCGACTCCTCCCTGCTGCGCACACCGGCCTCTCTCTCCTGGCGCGGCTCCCCGACGGCCCTCCTGCCGGCGCGACTCGGCTCCCGACCCAGGCGCAGATCCCGGCTCCCGACCCAGCCGGCGTGTCCTCCTCCTGCGCACGATCCCTCCCGGCGCGGCTCCTCCTGTGCGCGCCCTTACTGTCGCTGTTTTCAAACGCGGCTCCCAGCGACCGCGGCTCTTCCCGGCGGATTCCAGATCCAGCGCGGATCTCCTTCCTCCCGCGCGACTCCCGGCGTGGCTCCCCTCCCCGACGGCTTAGCTCCACCCCCGCGCTTCCCGTCAACCCGCGCGACTCCCGTCCGGCCTCCTTGCGCGTCAGCCCGCGGCTCGCCTCTTCCCTCTGCGCGATGGACGCCGGCTCCCCCAATCCCGACGGTCCTCTCTCCAGGCGGCCCTCTCTCCCGGCCGGCCCTCTATCCCCGTCAGCCCTGCCGGCCCCTCTCTGTCCGACAGTCGGCCTCCCTTCCTGCCGGTGCCTCCGACAGTCGGCCTCCTTTTCTGCTGGCGCCTCCAGTTCTGCCGGCCTCTCCCCCTGTCGGTGCCTCCGACAGCCGGCCTCCAGCAACCGACCTCCACCCTTGTCGGCCCCTCCACACCGGCGGCCTCCTCCGGCTTCCAGCGCCGCCTCCCGCTGTCCTGCTCCCTCGTCGGCCTCCTCCTGCGCTCCTCTTCCGGCAGTCAGCCGGCTCTAGTTTCTCCCTGCGGCTGCCCAGCTTCAAGTTTCGGCTCTCCGGCACCTCATGCGGCATCCCCGCCTCACCGGCATCTCCCGACAACTCCCGGCAGCCGCATCTCTGTCCGCCGGCACGTCCATTCGCTGGCGCAGTAGCTCGACCACCTAGGATTTGGGCCCGTTGGCGCCGCCAGCCCCGCAACAATTCTGCGGAATCCCTGCCTCCCGTCGTCGGCCCCGCAAATGCGGTTTTCCCGGTGCTAGTTTGGATTTCCCGGCGTTTCATCGATCGGCTCCACTAGTGCAGCGTTCCTGGCGCTCCGTCCATCGGCCCGGTCTGTGTGGTTCATCTGCTGCGTCCGCGACATCATCCATCCATCATCCTGCGGAGGCGCTTTGATCGTGAGGGGGAGCAGCAGCCTTTTGCAGCTTTCTTTTTTTTTATTTCGTCTGTTTTGTAATCAAGTTGGGTCTGTCCAGCTTGAGGGGGAGTGTTAGCGTCTGTTTTGTTGCTTTCTTTTCATTATGTGTCCAAGCTAGGTACACCTAGCTTGAGGGGGAGTGTTGGAGTCTGTATCCCACATCGGACTTGTGGTCCGATGTGGAGTTTATCATTCATTATAAAAGAATGTCTCCGCCTCACTTTGAGGTAAGGAGGCAAAGGGGGTTTCCTCATTCTACAGGAACGATGCTATCCTCGGCCTGGACGGGGGGTACAGTCGATGGGCGACGGGAGTATACCGTCTCAAAGCGATGACCAGGAGAGGGAGACACCAAATGAGGGTGAATGATGAGAGGAAGGCACTCATCGATGGTAGTGTTTGGGTGAGGAGAGGGCAGAGTGAAAGGAGAACTCTCAATAAACGACACATCGGCAAAGATGATATAGCGTTGTAAGTCTGGAGAGAAGCACCGGAGTCCACGCTGAGTGCGGGAATATCCGAGGAAAATACACCGGAGGGATTTGGGAAAAAGTTTAGAGAGGTTGGGGCTAGTGTCCCGAACATAACACAGACACCCAAACACCCGGAGAGGAAGTGAGTGAGGAAAAAGAAAGGAGAAGAGAGTCTGAAAGAGAGTCTCCCCCTGAAGGATAAAAGAAGAGAGACGGTTTAGGAGCTAGGTAGCAATCAAGATGGCATCAGACCAAAAAAGGAGAGGCACCTTCATGTGGAATAGGAGGGCACGAGCAGTCTCCAGAATATGAAGATGTTTCCGCTCGGCCACTCCATTCTGCTGAGGTGTGTCATGGAAGGAGGTCTGATTAATGATGTCTTTATCCTTGAGAAACTGCTGAAAGGAAGTGGATAAATATTCTCGTCCATTGTCGGAGCGGAGACATTTAAAGGAGGTGGAGAATTGATAATGAATTTCATTATAAAAAGGTCTGAAAGGTAGAAAAAACTTCGGACCGATCACGAAGTAGGTAAAGTCAGGTCATGCGGGGGTTGTCATCAATAAAGGTGATATAATCAATGTACTCGGACTGACTAGGAACCCTGCAAGGACCCCAGACATCGGAATGAACAAGATCGAAAGGATTCGCTGCACGTGGTTGCAGTCAAGGAACATACGTCACCCGATGATGATTGGCAAACTTGCAAGATTCACAATGGAAGGATAAGTGAGAACTGAATTGGGGGCAGGTTTACGTGGGGTGGAAGCCGGGGGATGACCAAGCCGAGAATGGAGGTCAAGAGCACGAGCTGAGGCGAATGGGCAAGCAACAGATGGTGGGGTATCAAACATGTAAACCCCATTCCGAAGATAGCCTCGACTAAGTTCCCGATTTGACTTCCGCTCCTAAAAAACACCAGATGAGGTAAAAGTAGCAACACAATTTAAGTCGGTGGTGAGCTTGCAGACGGAGATAAGATTAAATGGACTTTGAGGAACATGAGCGACCAATGTCAAGTGAATAGACGGAGTCAAGGGACATGTTCCAAATCCAGTAGTAGGGATTTTTGAGCCATTAGCAAAAGTAATTGTAGAGGCACCTATGTACGGATGATAGGTAGTGAATATACCGGAGTCCCCTGTGAGATGTTCTGACACACCAGAGTCAAACATTCAAGCAGTTTGTTGATGAGAAACACATGCGGTAGAGCTGTCAGTCTTAGCAATGGGGGCTGGAGAAAAGGATGGTGCTACATTTGCCCGATAAGAGTGTATCAAGGCAATCTCCTCCGACGAGAGCATTGTTCTGTAACGGTCATTGGATGAAAGGGAACCATCTTACGGAAGACCCGATGACGGAGGATGGGACAGCTGCTCAGGCGGTCGCACATACGCACGGGAAGGCTGACAATAGAAGTGAGGGTGCGTCCGTGCATGAGAGTTGGCGACCAGAGGTGGTGTTGGAGGGTCGCGAGCGGACAAGCCAGCCATTGAAGTGGTGGGGGGCCGGGTGATGTCCGCCGAGAGGAAGTTGTCTGGTGGCTGCTTCGGAAGCAGGCCGGAACGTGCCGCAAGAGCGCCGAGAGGGAGCCCTTCAGGACAGGCGGGTCGTGTGGCGTCTGGAGAGAGTCGCGTCGGATCGGGAGGTGCCAGGAGGGCGGGCCGATCTTCGTGAGGGAGGAAGCGCGATGGAGGCGGTGTGCCGGCGCGCGCAGAGGAGGCCGCGCCTGGGTCGACAGGACCAGTGGCGCCTGGGTCGGGGGGCTGAGGTGTATCCGCCAGGAGATTGGTGTGCCGCCGGGAGAAACAGAGGCGTCGGGGCGCGTCGCACCTGGGTCAGGAGGGCCATTTGCGCCGAGAGCAGCAGCTGGAAGGGGAGCGCCGGATGAGGAGCGACTGGCCGACGTGCACAGGGAGGAGGGTCGGAACTGGACAGAACCGGGAGGGCAGGCGTCGAGCAAAGGATCCACGGGAGGCAAGGATCCCGTCGGGGCGGAGCACACCCGCTGGGAGGGAGCCGCGGGAGGGACAAAAGCTGCGAGACAGGAGTCGCGGGAGGGACAGGACGTCGTGGGGCGGAGCGAAGTCGTCGGGGAGGCGAGCGCAGGGAGCAGCGCGACGAGGCGGGCCGCGGGCCTATCGCGTATGGACGAGGGCGCCGGGAAAAAGCAGGAGGGAGGAACCGAAGGCGGGCGCGATCCGAATGGAGGCCGACGTGGAACAACGGCGACCGTCGGGAGGGAGGGGGTGCCGGGAACGGGAGCCGCGGCGGGTGATGCGGGAGCCGGGAGTTCGGGGTCGTCGCGTACAGCGGGGAGGGGACACCGAGGAAGGAGACGCCGGCAGGGGGAGATTCCCCGGGGAGAGGCTTCCACCGGAGTTACGCGGGAGGGAGGCGCAGCGGAGGAGGTGTTGGAGGGTCGTGTAAGGAAGACCCGCTGGGGGGGTGGCCGCGTAGGGCAGACCCACAGGGGGGGTGGCCACGTTGGGCAGACCCGTAGGGGGGGTGGCCGCGTAGGGCAGACCCACAGGGGGGTGGCCGCGTAGGGCAGACCCACAGGGGGTGGCCGCGTAGGGCAGACCAGCAGGAGGGAGGGGTGGCCGCGTGGGGCAGACCCGGAAGAGGGGATAAAAAAAATTAATGGGATTTTCGCTTTGATACCATGTAGGTTGCGAATTCCCCTTACCTCAATATGAGGCGGAGATATTCTTTTATAGGTGAGTAAAAATAATTACAAGGCGGGATATTCCGATGTGGGACTCGGAAATACCCATTACACTAAAATGGGGTCCAACAATCATGTTCAGCATGCTACGCAAAAATTGAACACGCATTCCAGGACCCCTTTTGTGAGAATATCTGCAAGTTGATCAAAGGTGCGAACATGACTGAGGGTGATCCTCTTCTCATAATTCTCTCAAACTAAGTGACAATCAACTTCAATATGCTTTGTTTTCTCATGAAAAACTGAATTTGTAATCATCTTGATTGCAGCTTGATTGTCACGCCAAATATGCATTGGTTTCTTGAAAATATACCCGATCATCTGTAATAACTGTTATACCCAAATAATCTTTACGGTCACATATTTCATAGCACGATATTCTGACTCTGCACTTGATCAGGAGATAACTGTATGCTTCTTCGCCATGAGATCAAATTACCTCCAATAAATACCACAAAACCAGACGTAGACTTCCCAGAAGAAAGACATCCTGTATAATCCGCGTCACAAAACGCTTCAATTTTTGTATGTTCGTGATCAAAATATAGAAGGCCTAAGCCCGATTCTTTTTTCACATATCTAACAATGTAAAGAACAGTCTTCTGCTACGCTTTTGTTGATGATTTCATGAACTGACTCACTTTGCTAATCACACAAGCAATGTTAAGTCGAGTTATTGTTAAGTAGTTGAGCTTCCCAACAAGTTTATATTTGTTAGGTGAAAGGAAGGCTTCACTGTCAGTGTGGTTCGAAAGGTGAGTCAATCGAGTCAATTCAAGTCATGTCAGTCTCCTGCAATAGATCAAGAAGATGCTTTCTCTGAGATAGAAAAAAATCATTATTACATCTGGAGTCCTCAATCCCCAAGAAATATCGTAGTCGACCCAAATCCATTTTATGAGAATTTTGATGAAGAAAAGACTTGAGTCAACCAATGTCAGCATATCACTGCCAGTAATAACAATGTCATCCACATAAACCACCAAAAGAATGTTTCTTGCTGCAGAATGAAGATGAAAAACAGAAGAAGAAAAAACCTTTATGCTTTGGCACATGACAAAGCTAAACATAACGGTGCAGAAAAAGTCAATCCAAGTACGAGGCGACTGCTTGAGTCCCTACAACAATCAACAAAGACAACAAACCTTTGAGGACTCCCCCTGGGCAACAAACCTGATTGGTTGCTCCATATAAACTTCTTCATTAAAAAAACCATGAAGAAAAACATTTTTAACATCGAACTAATGGAGAGGCCGGTGATAAGAGACGGCAAGAGAGATAAGCTAAGGTCGTCTTTGCCACTGGAGAAAAGTGTCAAAATAATGAACTCCATTTGTCTACGCATAACCTTTGGCAACAAGGCGAGTCTTGAGATGATTAAGAGAGTCATCAATGTTGACGTGCATTGTATAGATCCATTTGTAACTAATCACCTGCTTACCCGAAGGGAAAGGGACAAGATCTCAAGCATGGTTGGCATCCAAAGCCTGAAGTTCGTCCTGAATAGCTTGTAAACAGCTAGAATGGGATTTGACCTCGCCAACAGTGTGCGGTGTCGAGTGAGCAGTCAGCATCTCAATAACTCATGAGGTAGCCGCAAATGATCCCTACTAAGACTCACATGAGCGTGAACCTTTGCAAAGCGCAATAGGCAACTCCAGTAATGGAGGATCAGGAGCAGGTGAGTCGTCAAGTGAGTATCAGGCGTCGGGGTGGAAGGTGTGCTAGGTCGGCAAGTATATACCTGGCCAAATTGTGATTCTGTATCGAGAGAATATGGTAAAATAACTTCGGAATCCAAAACAGTAGATTGTGGTGGGAAATTGAAAGCAGAAAAAAAATTAGGATTCAACAAAAGAAACATCAATCAAAACAACATAACGGCGCAAATCTAGAGAGGTGGCGATATCCGCACTGAGTTCAGGAATAGCCAAGAAAGATGCATTTGAGAGTGCGCACATTAAAATTAATAATCGATGGGTGAATATCCCCAACATAACACACACATCCAAAAATGCGTAGGGGCAGGGAATGAGGTTATGTTGTCAGAAACAAAGAATGGAATGGTGTCTCCCCCTGAAGAACAGATGACGGAAGTTTGTTGATAAGATAGGTGGTTGTGAGAATGATCTCCCCAAAAAACGGTGGGAACTTTCTTTTAAAATAAAAGTGCATGAACAACTTCTAACAAATGACAGTTCTTTCGTTTAGTAACACCGTTTTGTTGAGGTGTACTAGGACAGAAATTCTGATTGATAATGTCATGATCATTTAGAAAAGACTGGAATAGTCCAGATAAATATTCACGGTCATTGTCAGAACGCAAAGAGTGAAGCTTAGTAGAAAACTGGGCAGTGATTTCTTGATAATAGGAACGAAGCACGGTAAAAATTTCAGAACGACTTTTCGACAAATAGACCCAAGTCATCCGTGAAAAATCATCGATGAAAGTAACAAAATATCGATAACCCAATTTACAAGGACTAAGACTGGATCCCCAGATATCAGAATGAATCAAATGAAGAGTGGATGCACGGGGGATTGCACAGGGAACATAGGTGACCCGATGATGCTTTGCGTAATGATAGGACTCACAGTAAAATGAAAGAAGACCCAACTCTAGAAAAAATTTCTAAAGAATAAGGCGACAGTGAAGCTGGAGGGCATGATCAAAAGTGGTCAGAGAGGCAAAAGCTGAGATTAAGCAAAGCACATGCACACGACCCTGAAGGCATCCGCTACCAAGCACCTGAGTCGTCGAATGCTCCGGAAAGATAACCGAAGTAGGTGAGAAGATGGTATGGTTCTGTAAGTCAGCTGTAAGTTTACTAATAGATAATAAATTAAACGGTTAGAAACAAAGGCAACAGAGAACAGCGTTAAGCCAAGCGTAATCGAACAACGCTCATAACCAACAATCTGCACTGTCTGACCATCGGTTACAGTAATATAACCTTCAGTCAAAGTCGAGCTACAGGACCGATGAATACATGCATTGCCAATGATGTGCTCTGAGACATCAGAGTCAAGAACCCATGAGGTAGACCGTTGGGATAGACACGCCACTGGAGTAACTGTTGGATTGGTGTAGCCCGATCCATTTTGGATGATGTTTGGGCCAAATGCTTGTGGCTCATACTGCGCATCAAGCTGCAACCTTCGCGGGTCAAGCTCCGCGGTGAGCTCGTTGGGGGTTGCAGGGGGCAACGCGTCCCTGCTCCGAGTGCCAAAGGTCCCCGGCCTAAATTTTTGGAGACTGTAGAACTCTGACCATTGTAGCAGAGCTGACCAACCGACACCGATAAAGCACTATAGCGGGTCGGACTTTGGAGTTGTCGTTGCGACTCCCGACATTTCTGCATCAGCTGGTATCAAAGGGAAAAAAACAAATAAAGAACTTTTTTTTAACCCAACAACAACATACTTTTTGTTTTATTGAAAGAAAAAAAAGGCTGAAAATCCATATACAGAGACGGTTAAGGGGGCCTAAAATAGTGCAACCCAAGAGCGTCAGCCCGAACGAAATGTAAACCCTCAGAGGGAAAGGAACCAAGACTAGAAAAAAATACAAGCCTATTCTCCAAAGACACTTTAGAAGCAAGAAAGTCAGCAACAACATTACCCTCACGCCAGGTATGAAGAACGGACATCTGATTGTTCATAAGCCGCTTGCACCTTCGAATGGAGTACTCGATAGTCCACGGAATGGGACCTTGATCTGAAAGAGCTTTATAAATTGTCAACGAATCAGTTTCAACCTCCTTGATTGAAATATTCCTCTGATCGCAAAGAGACAATCCAGTGAGCATAGCGAGGGCCTCCGCTTGAAGAGAATCACCGTTGCCGAAGGAAGCTGAAAAAGCCGCCACAACAGAGCCTTTATGATCCCTGATAACTCCACCCCCGCGCATTGAACCCATGCAACACGATCCGTCTGTGTTCAGCTTGTTCCCCAACATCGGAGGCTTCCACTTGACCCAACTCCCCTTAGCAGATAAGTCATTGCTGGTACAAGGAAGCTGGGGACGAAGGGCCATCATGGAAGGTCCAATCGCTGTATCCCTGCACAATCTGTTAAAATCCAGCACTAAGTTCCGAATGTTAAAAAGAATACCCGCAAACGTTCCTGGAGAGGACTGGTGGCGCCTGGCGTTTCTGGTCGACCAGAGGACCCAACACCCTGCTGTGAAAATCAGCGACCTTGCCTTCCTCTCTGGTCCAGGTCTGTTCGCTCCTTCAAACCAAAGCTGGAGAAAAGAATCAGCAGAGGTAATAACACCCAATTGCCCAGAAAACTGCCCAAAGGATCCCCAGGTTGCCTTCGCCCATTCACTGTTGAAGAACAGGTGAAGAGTGGACTCACAGCTCGACGTCTTGCAGCATTGGCATCTAGAAGCAAGGCTGATCCCTCTGCGTTGAATGCACTCCTCGGTTGGCAAGGCATTGTTCCGAACGCGCCACAAAAGAAAGAAGAACTTCAAAGGAATTTCTTTGCACCATAGGATCTCACCCCAAGGATCCTGGACAGCAGAAACAGATTGAATAGACAAAAAATCTTTGATTTTAAAAGCACCTGTAGCAGCTCCAGTAAAGACACACCGGTCCTGGTCATTTGACATCACAATGCTATCAAAAAAACATTTCTGGTTATCATTCAAAATGGTACTGATGAGGAGGGGATAAGCACAAGCTTCTCTAAAACTAATACTTGGAGCTGGGCAATAAGGAAAGACAATAACAGTGCCAACCCAATTCTGATGCCAAAAGCTTAGATCACCATTGCCAATAATCCACCAAGAATGCGGCTGAAGAATAGGAAGATACTGCCGGACCAACTTCTGGATTCTGGAAGGCTTGCATCTGGAATGAAAACCATCAACTCCATAAGTACATTGCATATGCTTGCCCCATAAAGACTTCCCCTCAATAATCTGCCAAGCCAATTTGGCATGAAATCCCGCCATAGTTCCAGAAATACTCCTAAGATTGATACCACCTTCAAAAATTGGTTTAGCCATCTTGCTCCAAGAAGCCCAATGATGCTTGCCCTCTGAGTGCCCGTCCCAAAGGAAGGAAATCAGAGTTCTTTCTATGCTTTCAATCACCTTCTTTGGAACCTTCAGAGTTGATAAAATATGCATAGGGATAGAGGATAAAACAGAATTAATCAAAGTGATTCGTCCTCCAAAAGACAGGAACCTATTTTTCCAGTTAAGGATGCGCCCCACAAGCTTTTCAATCACCGAATCAAAATGCTTAATAAGAGGACTAGGAGACACCGGAGCACCCAAATAGTTCATAGGGAAGGAGCCTTTCCGCATGCCAAGACTGGATTCCAGCACCTTTATTCTCCTCTCAGAACATTTATTAGGGACAAAGAAACTGCTCTTCTCACGATTGACAATCTGGCCACTCCAATTACAGTACACCTCAAAGGCTTCATTAACCCCCTGAATTGACTTTCTACTACCATTAACAAAGAGGATAGTGTCGTCCGCAAACATGAGATGAGAGATACCTCCAAACAAATGTTTATTACGAAAAGGAATCACCTTGCCTACCTCAATGAAATGATTAAAGTACCTGCTAAGGGCATCTTGAGCAATGATAAACAGAGAGGGGGAGAGGGGATCTCCCTGCCTCAAACCTCTGACAGCTTTAAAGAATTCAAACTGTTTGCCCATAAAAGAAATAGACACCCAAGGAGAGCTGAAACAGCGAAAGAGAATATTGATGACCCCCTCAGCAAACCCCATGCATCGAAGAACCCTGATAAGAAAGCACCACTCAACCCTGTCATATGCCTTGCTCATGTCCAGTTTAATTGCCACATTACTACCAAAAGTTTTCAGATTAATATCACTAATAACTTCATGGGCTAAAGCAATGGCCTCTTGGATGGATCTTCCTTGCACAAACCCATGTTGTTCCTCAGCCACCCAACTAGAAAGAAGAGGGGAAAGTCTTTTGTTGAGGACACCAGCCAGAACTTTGTAAGGAACATTGCATAAGCTTATAGGCCGAAATTGATTCAGGGATTGAGGATCCTTAACTTTGGGAACAGGAACAATTTTGGTAGCACAAGCCACTCTAGGTAGATTGCCCCCGAGAAAGAAATCTTGCACCACATTGATCGAACTCCCTTTAACAATATCCCAAACAACTTTGTAAAAAGAAACAGGGAACGAATCCGGCCCCGGCGTGCTGTCAGACTTCATGTCCCAAACCACCTCACGAATTTCATCCTCACTTGGAATAGCTCTCAACTTATCATTCACCTCTTCCAGCACAACACATGGAATCAAATCAAAGAGATATGAAGAGCCACTCAGATAACCCTGAACCATGTTCTGATTAGGGGCAGAAATATCATAGTTTCTAACTACTGAAACCCTAACCCGAAATGGGCTAATAAGGAGGACGAACCACTATTCCACCAACCGTCAGAAAGTCCGTTGTGCTACAGTGAAAGGCAGCTGGAAGTCCGCATCGCTACAGTGAAAGGTGGTTATCCAAGTCAAAAGTGCTACAATGGCCGACAGCTGGAAGTTCAAAGAGTTGTAGTATTGTTAACTCCTTGAACTTCCAGACTCGGCCACTTGAGTGAGAAGGGGATGAAGGTGCTGGCAACAAAAGGGCTACTACCAGAGCTGAAGTCGGTGGAAGTTGGCTTATATGAAGATTGCATCCTTGGAAAGCAGAAGAAGGTATCATTTGCAAAAGGAGGCAAAACACCGAAGGTTGAGAAGCTGGACCTGATGAACACTGATTTTTGGGGGTCTGCACCAATACATTCTCTTGGAGAGTCACAATATTATGTGACATTTATTAACGACTCATTAAATAAGTTGTGAGTTTACTTTCTGAAAAGAAAATATGATGTGTTTAAGATGTGTCAAAAGTGGAAGGTCATGGTGGACAACGAGTCAGGAGCAAAGCTGAAATGCTTGAGGTCGGACAATGGTGGAGAGTACGACAGTAATGAGTTCAGGGAATTCTGTGCAAATAAGAGAATTCGGTGGGAGATGACTATCCCAAGAACACCACAGTAGAATGGTGTAGCTGAAAGGATGAATACGACACTGAATGAACTTTCCAGGAGCATGAGGCTGCATTCAGGTTTACCCAAGACCTTCTAGGTTGATGCAGTGAACATGGCAGCATATCTCATCAATAGGAGTCCATCTGTACCAATGGGAGAATGTCTACCCGATGAGCTCTGGTCTGGTAAGGAGGTAAGACTCACATTTACGTGTCTTTGGCAGTTTGGCTTATGTACATATTTATGTCAACTCAAAGGAAAAGCTTGATGCTAAGTCCAAGCCCAATTTCTTTATTAGCCATGGTGTTGAGGAGTTTGGTTACTGCTTTTCGGATGATCTCAATAAAATGGTCATCAGGAGTCAGAACGTGATATTCAATGAAGGTGTCACGTACAAGGATCGTCATACAGTTGAAGATGAAAATAGGAACAAAGAATCAAATTTCAAAGAGCAAGTGAAGCTTGAAGGCGTGTCTGAGCATGAGACATCAGAACCGATGGAACCTACTACTCCAGTGGAGTTGAGGAGATCAACAATGGTGAGAATGCCTGTGTAGAGGTATTCACCATCTTTACATTATCTGTTATTGATTGACGGTGGAGAACTAGAATATTTTGAAGAGGCAAAACAATTGAAAGAATCGAGCAAGTTGGAGTTGGCTATGAAGGAGGAGATTTCCTCCTTGAATGATAACAACACTTGGGAGCTGACTCCTCTGCCAAGAGGAAATAAAGCATTGCAGAACAAATGTGTGTACCGGGTTAAGGAAGAACATGATAGCGAGAGGAGGTTCAAGGCAAGGCTGGTGGTGAAAGGCATCCAACAGAAAGAGAGAGTGAATTTCACTGAAATATTCTTACCAGTAGTGAAGTTTACCACCATCCGGGTGGTTCTCAGTATTGTGGCATCAGAAGACTTGCATCTGGAGCAGCTTGATGTCAAGACTGCTTTCCTTCATGGAGATTTGGAGGAGGACATCTACATGCAGCAACCAGAGGGATATGTCGAGTCTGGGACGAGAGACCTAGTGTGCAAAATCCAGAAGAGCTTATATGGATTGAAGCAGACACCTAGGCAATGGAACAAAAAGTTTGATTCATTTATGTCTAAAAATTAATATAAATGATGTGTCATGGATCAATGTTGCTTCATCAAGTCTTTTGGTGATAAATATATTATATTACTTCTGTATGTGGATGACATGCTCATTGCAGAGGATTGATGAGTTTAAAGAGAAGTTGGTTGAGGAGTTCGAAATGAAGGATCTTAGAGAAGCTAGTAAGATTTTGGGGATGAAGATCAAGAGAGACTGTGCGGCTGGAACCTTAATGTTATCACAAGCTGACTACATTGGGAAGGTTATGAAAAGTTTCAATATGCTAGAAGCAAATGCAGTCTCTATTCCCCTGGCGGACCATTTCAAAATCTAAAAGGAGTAATCACTGAAGATGACATAAGAGGTTGAGTACATGGCAAAGGTTCCATACGCATCAGCTGTTGAAAGCCCGATGCATGTCATGGTCTGCACTCGACCTAACATCGCTAATGCAATGGGAGTTGTAAGCAGGTATATGGCTAACCCTGAAAAGCAACATTGAGAAGTTGTGAAGTGGATGCTGAGGTATTTGAAGGGTGGAAAGGATGTATCTCTGTGCTTTGGAGAAAAAAATTCATTGCAGGGGTATGTGGATGCTGACATTGGAGGTGACGTCGACAGGAGGAGGAGTACAACAAGTTATGTATTTACATTTGGAGGAATTGCAGTAAGCTGGATATCACAATTGCAAAAAGTGGTGGCTTTATCCACCACAGAGACAGAATAGATTATTGTAACAGAAGCTAGGAAGAAGATGGTTTGGCCGAAGAACTTCTTGAATGAGTTGGGAATAAAGCGAGAGGAGAATGTATTGCACTGTGTCAGTCATAGTGTTATACATCTTGCAAAGAACCCAGTGTTTCATACCTGGATGAAGCACATTCAGTTGAAGTATCATTTCATCAGAGGTTTCATACAGGATGGGTTGCTGACATTGCAGAAGATTTGTGAAACCGACAATCCGGCAGACATGTTGACGAAGCCGATGGTAATGCAGAAGTTGAGGCACTGTTGTGCCTCTGTGGTCTCCACTGATGAACGGAGGATGAGAGGCAGAATAAGACAGGACACGATGGGAGCACAACAAGAAAACAGCTAGTATTTCATGAATCGTCAGCTTGAAATTGAAGTTATGAATGGAAAGCACGCCGCTGGTAAGTGGAGAAGAGGAAGAGCTCAAATTAAGTAAGTTGTCTTAGTCAATGGCATCGAAGCAGGTCAGCGTAGCGGATCAGGCTCCAAGTGGTAGATTGTTGGATTGGTGTAGTCTAATCCGTTTTGAATGATGTTTAGGTCAAATGCTTGTGGCCTATATTGCGCATCAGGCTGCAACCTTCACAAGTCGAGCTCAGCGGTGAGCTCGTTGGGGGTTGCAGGGGCAACGCGGCCCTGCTCCGGGGGCCAAAGGCCCCCGACCCAAATTTGGGGGGCTGTAACAACTCTGACAACTGTAGCAGAGCTGACCAACCGACACTGATAGAGAACTGTAGCAGGTCAGACTTTGGAGTCAACAGTATTGTAGCTCCTTGGACTTCCAGCCACCGGCCGCTATAGCACTTTTGACTTGGGTGACCACATTTCACTGTAGCGATGCGGACTTTCAGCTGCCTTTCATTGTAGCACAGCGAACTTTCTGACGATTGGTGGAATAGTGTTTCGTCCACCTTATTAGCCCATTTCGGGCTAGGGTTTCAGTAGTTAAAAACTCTGACAGATCTTCTTGTAATTGTGCTTCCGAATTTCATAGTGATATTTTTGCCTCTCCGTGAACGTAGGGATCATTTCCCGAACCACGTAGATCTCTGTGTCCAAGTTCTTTTTTTGTTTTTTTTTCCCTTTTACTCTTATGTGAATCGTTTCGTTCTATCGTTGCGACTCCTGACGTTTCCGCATCAGTAACGATGTGAGCAATAGTGGCGCTCGATGATGCCATAGGTAGATAGAAAACCAAAATCACAGGAGTGACATTGAGTGTTGAAGATGCACGTTAAGAAGGTGCAAAATTGGTAAACAACAAGTGCTGATGCACAACTATAACTTATTATGATCAATCATGACAAAGAAGACAAAACCGGAACAGAGGCATGGTTCTGGTGGAGGAACCCTATGGTGAAGGTGATTGCAGAGGGCGAGCGACTGGAGGGGGGGGGTCACGTAGCGCACAGAGTAGGGGTGGCAACGTCGAGACTTCTGGACAGGGAGAGGGGTGAGGGAGTTGCGAGCTCCTGGACAGGGAGAGGGGGGCGTCACGAGGGGGGCGTCGGAGCTCCTGTACAGGGAGGGGAGTGTCGCGGGGGTAGAGGAGGGCGTCGTAAGGGTGAGGGGGTGACGCATCGGGAGGGGGGCGGGGTTACGTAACGTCTGTTGATACCATGTTACGGTAAATCTCATAGCTCAAGGAGGTAGGGTTCTTTTTTATAGATGAAATAAAGGTGATAGCATAATACAAGTCAACCCATTTAAACAGTCAAACTTTGACAGTTGACTATTATCATAAATGCCTAAATATTCTAACACAGAAAATCAAAACATGAAAAGCTTTTCAAATTTCAGAAAACTTACTTGCGAAGTTGCGATGTGGTCTAACACAAGTGAGGAGTTCGGACAATGAAAATTTGATCGCCTTTACTGCTCTTTTTGTAAGCATTCAAATTCCTGTGCCAACTCCACAGTGCATGTGTATAATTCACAACCTGCATGGCTCAATTAATGGCTGAAATATTCGTCTGGAAAACTTAGAGCTTGTTTGATTTCTGTGTTGGTTTTTTTTTGTTTTAAAAAATCTACATTATTCATACACTAATTGTTTTCAAAGCAGAAAACTAAAATAACCCAGAGTTGCTGTTTTTTTCTTTAAAACATAAATAGAAACAAATATTCAAAATAAAAAAAAATGCATAACTAAACATCTTTTTCTATTCGAATTTCTTTTCAAAGAAAAAAACCCGTTTATGTAAACATGAAGGAACCAAACAGGCCTTTTAGACATCTGCATTGACACTTCCACAATAGCTTTCTGCATCATCACAGTTAGCAGTGTGCAAAAGAAGAAGAAAATAAACAGTCCCATGGACTCCTTTGTTTCAGCTTAAGAGATTTTGAGATTGTTTAAGAAAGTGATTTTTAAAGAGTAAATTTTAAAAAATTGGAAATTATCCTGTGTTTAGGTTGTGAAAAAATCACTTCATACTTTTGACCCAACAAACAATTTTTAAAAAGCAAATTAGAATAGCTTTTCAAAAAAAAAGTTGAAATTTTTTCCTTCTCAGATTTTGATTTTGGTAAAAAAGAAAGAAACTTAAACAAAAGACCTAAATTTTAGATGAGCGGTTTATTTTTTGAAAAAACTAGTGCTTTTATCCCAAAAAAATCTGAAACAAACAGGCGCTTCGTAGAAAAGAACATGTCGAGAGAGTACCTCAAGTATTCCATGTCCAAAGCTACTCTCACGAAACGCACTCCACTCCGGTTGGTTGTGCAAGCAGAACTCGCTCTTCCAGGGTCTAACAGAAAAATTCAAATGGCAAACTCCACCATACTCAGGAACATTATCCTTGAGAGAAGGACACTTTCCGGGGTCATCGGCATGCTCCACATCAACCTTTTCGATGTTTCCCCCATCACCAACTGTAATATAAACAGGTCCACATGGATCCAATGTATAGTTGTAGACCTGATTTGTTCGTTCATAGGCATGGACCTGAAAATACATAAGGCGGATCGTGTTTCATATTATCATCTCGATAATAGAAATGAATCCATTATGTAATACAGATGCATCGCTGCATTAGAAATCAAGAATGGAAGATCTGTTCAACAATATGCATAACATGAGCGGGCTTAAGACTGCATTTGATAACACTTAAATAAAGGAATTTTGCTTCATTTTTGAAAAAATACGTGCATGCAAATTCCATAAAAAAACTAATTACATTGGTGATAGGAAAACATTTTTTCAATAAGCAATCTGAAACATTCATACAGAAGCACTTGTCATAAATGCAAAGTGTTACAAACACAATTTTTTAATGTCATAATTATAATAACACATCTTGGGAGTATTACACCTTCATTAATCTGTTCAAAGGAATGAAAGCAAAGATAATAGGATTTAAGGCCCTGTGTAGTTCCACTTCATTAATGGAATGAGACGTTATACAGATACCAGAAAAAACTGTGCCACTAAAGTGAGACCGAGTCCCTCTATTTATAGATAAAGGTGAGAGATATATGAGCAGAGATAAGCGAAAGATTCGAAACTTAAACATGTGGGATAAGGGGATAGGATGAACCTAATCAATTTTAAAGAACCTAGACATATCCATGTACCAGATACGCAACTGCTCTAACAGTCCCTCTCAAGCTCGAACATATATATTAATCAGGGCTAACTTAATAAACAAGTATTTTACCCGTGATCCGGATACGATGCACCTAGTCAAATTTAACAAACCTAGGCATATCAATGAATGGATACACAACTGCTCTAACACTCTCTCTCAAGCTCGAACGTGTATATTAATCAGGCCTAACTTAATAAACAAATATTTTACCCATGATCCAAGAACCACTTGAGTAAACACATCAACAGGACACCTTGTAGTGGTTCTCTCTAGCGAAGTGACAGTCCCCTTGATATGTTTCATCTGCTCATGAAAAATGAGATGTCTCGTGATCTTGATTGCCGTCTGATTGTCACATCCACCATGTGCGGGATTCTCAACGGGGAAGCTTATCACCTACAGAAGATGTTGTGCCCATTAGATCGCTATGATCACAAGAGGCATGGCTCGATGCTCAGACTCAGCATTCAAGCGGGATACAATAGCCCATTTCTTGATTTGCCAAGACATCAAATTACCTCCAACAAAAACAGAATACCTAGATGTCGATCTCCAGGAGGATAATCATCCTAGACAATCAGTGTCACAAACTGTCTCAATATCAGTCTACTCATGATCAGTGTTAGCGTCTGTTTTGTTGCTTTCTTTTCATTATGTGTCCAAGCTAGGTACACCTAGCTTGAGGGGGAGTGTTGGAGTCTGTATCTCACATCGGACTTGTGGTCCGATGTGGTGTTTATCATTCATTATAAAAGAACGCCTCCTCCTCACTTTGAGGTAAGGAGGCAAGGGGGGTTCGGTTTCTCCTATTTTCCGTTTCTACATGGTATCAGAGGAGGTTTGATCCCTCCCTCACATTTTTTTTTCTTTCCGATCTAGGGTTCTTTGCAATCCCCCTGTGAGGGGGGGGGGGCTCAAAGCCCCGTAGGGTTACCGCCGCCGCCCCTCCGCCTCTGCCCCACAAGGCTCATGCCGGTCATCATTCTCGGCGGACCTCCTGCCTGACGCGGCTCCCGGCTCCCCGCGTCGCCCTCCCGTGGCTCCCCGCGTCGCCCTCCCGTGGCTCCCCGCGTCGCCCTCCCGTGGCTCCCCGCATCGCCCTCCTGCCTGGCGCGGCTCCCCGGCGGCCCTCCAGCCCTCGCCCCAGCGGAGTCCTCTCCCAGCGGTGCCATCGCCCCGGCTCCTGGCTCCCGGCGCACTCGTCCAGGCGCGGCTCCCCTTCCCGGCGGCCCCTCCTCTCCCGGTGCGACTCTCTTCTGGTGGATCTCTCCCTGCCGGATGACTCCCAGCGCCGGCTGCCTTCCTCCCCCAGCGGCCTCCCTTCCCCGCTCGCGGTGGACCAGGCCACCTGTGCTCAGCCGGCCTCTATATATGTCGGCGCCTCCAGTTCTGCCGGCCTCTCCCCCTGCCGGTGCCTCCGACAGCCGGCCTCCAGCAACCGGCCTCCACCCTTGCCGGCCCCTCCACACCGGCGGCCTCCTCCGGCTTCCAGCGCCGCCTCCCAGCCTCCTGCTCCCTCGCCGGCCTCCTCCAGCGCTCCTCTTCCGGCAGCCAGTCAGCTCCAGTTTCTCCCAGCAGCTGCCCAACTTCAGTTTCAGCTCTCCGGCACCTCCTGCGGCATCCCCGCCTCGCCGGCATCTCCCGACGACTCCCGGCAGCCGCATCTCTGTCCGCCGGCACGTCCATTCGCTGGCGCAGTAGCTCGACCACCTAGGATTTGGGCCCGTTGGCGCTGCCAGATCCCGCAACACTTCTGCGGAATCCCCGCCTCCCGTCGTCGGCCCCGCAAATGCGGTTTTCCCGGTGCTAGTTTGGATTTCCCGACGTTTCATCGACCGGCCCCACTAGTGCAGCATTCCTGGCGCTCCGTCAACCAGCCGCTCTGAGTGGTTTCTTCTGTTGTGCCCGCAACATCATCCATCCATCATTTTGAGGGGGAGCTTCGATCGTGAGGGGGAGCAGCAGCCTGGCAGCTTTAACTATAATTCTGCTTTATTTCGTCTTGTTTTGTCATCAAGTTGGGCATGTCCAGCTTGAGGGGGAGTGTTAGCGTCTGTTTTGTTGCTTTCTTTTCATTATGTGTCCAAGCTAGGTACACCTAGCTTTGAGGGGGAGTGTTGGAGTCTGTATCCCACATCGGACTTGTGGTTTGATGTGGTGTTTATCATTCATTATAAAAGAACGTCTCCTCCTCACTTTGAGGTAAGGAGGCAAGGGGGGTTCGGTTTCTCCTATTTTCCATTTCTACAATCAGAATATAACAAGCCAAGGCCTGGTTCCCTCTTGATGCATCCGACGATGCTAAGTGTTGCATCCTAGTGTAGTTTCATTGGATATTCCATGAACTGACTCATTTTACTCACCACGCATAGAATATCACACCTAGTCATGGTCACATAATTCAGTTTCCAAACCAATATACAATACCTGTCAGGTGAGGGGGATGTCTCACAGCATAGACCTCGTCTGGCTCGAGAGCGGGGTATCAATAGTGTCAGTGTCGGACAACTCTGACTCCTATAGCAAATTTAGGACATATTTCCCCTGAGATGAGAAGATATCTCACGTGCATTGAGTGACATGAATGCCTAAAAAATACTTCAGAGGCCCAAACCCTTACGTATGAAAGTGCTGATGAAGGACCTGAGCAAATTAATTTCTATAGAATTGCTCTTTGTTCCGTATAAACAGATAGAGACCTGGCCACTTCATCACAGGCTGGAAAAGAAGATTCTAGAAGGGGGGCATACAGCCCGGTAAGCAAGCTGACTACAGCTGGTTGTTAGAGCTGTTTGTTAGGGGGTCAGGCTAGACTGTTATAAAAAGGGTCTCATCCATTTTCTATTTTTCCTTCCTCTTCACCCTTGTAATTCTGATTCATTTCATCCGCAATACACACAAGGTAGCCTCTTACAACGAGCTGTTGGTTCGAGAATCTATCATTTGGTCCGACCTGTCGTTACGGTCGTTGCCAACTTCTCACGCTTGGGGGGGGGTACTACGGATCCATCCTTTCACTGGAGGAGGACACTGACGAAGCTTTCTGGGAAGAATAGTCACTGGCGACCCTAATGGACGGAGTGGAACGGCAACTCAAGCAGATCAACACTACGCTCCCATCAATCAGACAAAGTCAGATGGAGCGCGATCATTGCCGATGGAAAATGGAGAAGACGATCACTGTTCTGAAAAGTAAGTCTGCGTCGCTATAGTGAACGGTGACCACCTTTGTCAAAAGTGCTACAGTGGCTGTCGGCTGGAAGTCAAAAGTGCTACAGTGTTGTTGACTCCGAAATCCGCACTGCTACAGTGTCTATCGGTGTCGGTCGGTCAGCTCCGCTACAGTGTCAGAGATGCTACAGTGCCAAAAAATTGGGTCGGGGACCTTCGGCCCCCAGCCCCCGGAGCAGGGGCGTATTGCCCCCTGCAACCCCCAACGAGCTCACCGCGGAGCTCGACCCGCGACAGTTGCGGGCCACAAGCATTCGGCCCAACCGGATCGGGCTACACCAATCCAATAGGCCAAAGGGGCCCGGTCTAAATTTTGAGGGCACTGTAGCAATTCTAATCACTGTAGCAGAGCTGACCAGCCGAAACCGACAGAGCACTGTAGCAGTGCGGACTTTGGCATGACTATTGTAGCAGCTCAGACTTTGAAGACAACAATATTGTAGTGTTGGGAAAACGTCGGGAGTTGCAGCAACAGAAACGGCGAAACACAGAAGAGTAAAAGAGAAAAAGAAAGAACAAAAACACAAAGATTTACGTGTTTCGGGAATAATCCCTACGTCCACGGAGAGCCAGAATATTCACTATAACTGGGAGCACAAATACAAAGTTTTTTCAGTAAGTAACCCTAACCCGAAATGGGCTACAAATGGAGAAGACGATCCACTGTTCCACCAACCGCACAGGAGGTCCGCGTCGTTACAGTGAAAGGTGGTCACCCAAGTCAAAAGTGCTACAGTAGCTGCCGGCTGGAAGTCCAAAAGGCTACAACAAAGTTGCGGACCACAAGCATTCGGTCCAACCGGATCGGGCTACACCAATCCAACAATCTCCCACTTGGAGCCTGATCCACTACGCTATTATACTTCGATGTCACTGACTAAGACAACTTACTTAATCTGAGCTCTTCCTCTTCTTCACTCACCAGTGGCGTGCTTTCCATTCACAGCTTCAATTTCAACCCGACGATTCATGAAATACAAGCTGTTTTGCTCTTGTGCTCCCATCATGTCCTCCCTTATTCTGCTTCTCATCCTCCGTTCATCAGTGGAGACCAACAGAGACACAACAGTGCCTCAACTTCTGTATCACCATGGGCTTTGTCAACATGTCTGCCGGATTATTGGTTCCACAAATCTTCTGCAACGTCAGCAACCCATCTTGTATCAAACCTCTAATGAAAAGGTACTTCAACTGAATGTGCTTCGTTCGGGCATGAAACACCGGGTTCTTTGCAAGATGTATAGCACTCTGACTGTCACAGTGCAATACATTCTACTCTCGTTTTCCTCCCAATTCATCCAAGAAGTTCTTCAGCCAAACCATCTCTTTCTCAGGTTCTGTTACAGCAATGTATTCTGCCTCTGTGGTAGATAAAGCCACCATCTTCTGCAATTGTGATATCCAACTTACCGCGGTTCCTCCACAGGTAAATACATAACCCGTGGTACTCTTGTTGTCGACGTCACCTCCAAGGTCAGCATCCATATACCCCTGCAATAAATTTCCTTTGCCAAAACACAGAGATACCTCCTTGTTGCCCTTCAAATACCTCAGTATCCACTTCACAGCTTCCCAATGTTGTTTTCTAGGGTTAGCCATATACCTGCTCACAACTCCCACTGCATGAGCGATGTCAGGTCGACTGCAAACCATGGCATACATCAGGCTTCCAACCGCTGATGCATATGGAACCTTTACCATGTACTCAACCTCTTCTGCCATCTTCGGTGATTGCTCCTTTGAGAGTTTGAAATGGCCCGCTAGGGGAATAGAGACTGTCTTTGCTTCCAGCATGCTGAATCTTCTCAGAACCTTCCCAATGTAGTCAACCAGTGATAACATCAAGGTTCCAGCTGCACAATCTCTCTTGATCTTCATCCTCAAAATCTTGCTAGCTTCTCGAAGATCCTTCATTTCGAACTCCTCAGCCAACTGCCTTTTCAACTCATCAATCCTCTGCATACATGATCCTGCCTTTTCAACTCATCAATCCTCTGCATACATGATCCTGCAATGAGCATGTCATCCACATACAGAAGAAATATAATGTATTCATCACCAAAGGACTTGATGTAGCAACATTGATCCATGCCACATCATTTATATTCATTTTTAGACATAAATAAATCAAACTTTTTGTTCCACTACCTGGGTGTCTGCTTCAATCCATATAAGCTCTTCTGGAGTTTGCACACCAGGTCTTCATTCTCAGACTCTACATATCCCTCTGGCTGTTGCATTTAGATGTCCTCCTCCAAGTCTTCTGATGCCACAATGTTGAGAACCACCCGGACGGTGGTAAGTTTCACTACTGGTGAGAATATTTCAGTGAAATTCACTCCCTCCTTCTGTTGGAAGTCTTTCACCACCAGCTTTGCCTTGAACCTTCTCTTGCCATCATGTTCTTCATTGACCCGGTATACCCATTTGTTCTGCAATGCTCTTTTCCCGTGTGGTAGAGGTGTCAGCTCCCAAGTGTTATTATCATGCAATGAGAAAATCTCCTCCTTCATAGCCAGCCCCCACTTGCTCGACTCCTTCAGCTGCATTGCCTCTTTAAAGCATTCTGGTTTGCCACCGTCAGTCAATAACAGATAATGCAATGATGGTGAATACCTCTGCACAGGCTTTCTCACCCTTGTTGATCTCCTCAACTCCACTAGAGTAGTAGGTTCCACCGGTTCTGGTGTCTCATGATCAGGTACACCTTCAAACTTCACTTACTCTTTGCACTCAGATTCAATATTCAAATTTTCATCTTCAACTGTATGGCAATCCTTGTACGTGACACCTTCATTGAATACCACGTTCTGGCTCCTGATGACCATCTTCTTGAGATCATCCCAAAAGCGGTAACCAAACTGCTCAGCACCATAGCCAATAAAGAAACATGGCTTACACTTACATCAAGCTTGTCCCTTGAGTTAACATCAATGTGTACATAAGTCAAACTGCCAAAGACTCATAAGTGAGAGTTTTACCTCCTTACCATACCAGAGCTCCTCGGGTATATGTTCTCTCATTGGCACAGATGGACTCATGTTGATCAGATATGCTGCCATGTTCACTGCATCGGCCCAGAAGGTCTTGGGTAACCCCGAGTGTAACCTCATACTTCTGGCACGTTCATTCAACGTCTTATTCATCATTTCAGCTACACCATTCTGTTGTGGTGTTCCTAGGATAGTCTTCTCCCACCGAATTCCATTATCAGAACAGAATTCTATGAACTCCTGACTGTCATACTCTCCATCGTTGTCAGACCTCAAGCATTTCAGCTTAGCTCCTGACTCATTCTCCACCATGACCTTCCACTTCTGAAACATCTTAAACACATCAAATTTACTTTTCAGAAAGTAAACTCATATCTTCCTTGTTGATTCGTCGATGAATGTCACGTAGTATTGTGACCCTTCAAGGGAATGTACCGGTGCAGGCCCCCAAACATCTGTGTGTACCAGGTCCAACTTCTCAACCTTTAGTGTTCTGCCTCCTTTTGCAAAAGACACCTTCTGTTTTCCGAAGATACAATCTTCACATAGGCCAACATCCACCGACTTTTTGGTAGCAACTTTTTTGTTGTCAGCACCTTCATCCTCTTCTCACTCATGTGACCTAGTCTGTAATGCCACAATTGTGAATCTCCGACAGCTTTCAGTGATCCAGCCATGTCTATGCAAGTTTCTGTCATGTTGTATAGGGTACCATTCTTTGCTCCCCAAGCTATGACCATAGCTCCTTTGGTGATCTTTCATGCACCACCAGTGAATGTGGTATTCAACCCTGCATCATCAAGTTTTCCAACATAAATAAGATTTCTTCTCAAGCTAGGGATAAACCTCAAATTTTCCAGAACCAGCAAACTCCCACTATTGATCTTGATCCGTGCATCTCCTTTCCCCACAATCTGCAAGGGCTCATCATCAGCAAGATGTACCATGCCGAAATTTCCAGAAACATAATTTTTCAGAAATCCCTTCACCGATGTAGAATGAAAAAATGCCCCAGAGTCTAAAATCCAAGACTCCATCGGGCTATCTACGCTCAACAGCAGCACATCATCAGTTCCTTCAGCCACCGTGTTTGCTCCACTGGTTTCAGGTCCCTTCCGTTTTTCTCTGCACTCCTTCTTGACATGTCATTTCTTCCCGCAAGTCCAGCAGGTAAGACCAGCCCCCTTTGCCTTGTTTCGGCTTTTCCCTCTTGACCTTGATCGCCCTCTACAATTGTCTCGCTGTGGGTATCTTCCTCTTCCTTCAACATTCAGAGCAGAACCAGAAAATATGCCTGATTCTATTCTTCGCATATCTTCACTGAGGATCAGGTCTCATACATTTTTCAGAACCAGTTTGGTATTCCCCGAAGTACTGCTCACAGCTGTTAAAGTTATTTTCCAACTGTCAGGTAAAGAAGATAGTAAGATCAGCGCACATACCTCATCACCAAGATCAATTTTCACCGATGTCAGCTGACTTATAATGGTGTTGAATTCGTTGATGTGGTCTGCAACAATTCTCCCTTCAACCATTTTCAGGTTGAACAATCGCCGCATCAAATACACCTTGTTTGCCGCAGAAGGCTTCTTGTACATATTTGCGAGAGCTTTCATCAGATCCATCATCATCTTCTCTTCTCTGATGTTGAACGCCACGTTTTTTTGTCAACGTAAGGCGCACAACGCCTAGAACCTATCGATCCAACAGCTCCCACTCCGACTGCTCCATGTTCGTTGGCTTCAGACCCAGAAGCGGCAAGTGCATCTTTTTTTTATAAAGATAATCCTCGATCTGCATCCTCAAGAAACTGAAGTCGGTTTCATCGAAGCGATCAATCTTCACCTTCCCTTCTTCCATAGCCATCGTTGGAGAATCCCGAACTCAACCTCTGATACTAGTTGGTGCGAAAACGTCGAGAGTTGCAGCAACAGAAACGGCGAAACAGAGAAGAGTAAAAGGGAAAAAGAAAGAACAAGAACACAAAGATTTACGTGGTTCGGGAATAATCCCTACGTCCACAAACAAGCAGAATATTCATTATAATCGGGAGCACAAATACAGAGTTTTTTTAGAAACCTTAACCCGAAATGGGCTACAAATGGAGAAGACGATCCACTGTTTCACCAACCGCACAGGAGGTCCACGTCGCTACAGTGAAAGGCGGTCACCCAATTCAAAAGTGCTACAGTGACTGTCAGCTGGAAGTCCAAAAGGCTACAGCAAAGCTGTGGGCCACAAGCATTCAGCCCAACTGGATCGGGCTACACCAATCCAACATGTAGCTCCGTTAACTTCCAGTCGCCAGCCACTGTACTTGGGTGGTCGCGGTTGTTGCGGAAACGTTGGGAGCAACGAAGCAAAGAATGGATCACAGAAGAGTAAAAGGGAAAAAAAAGAACAAGGACACAAGGATTTACGTGGTTCGGGAATAATCTCTATGTCCACAGAGAGCCAGAATAACTTCACTATGAAAATTCCAGGAGCACAATTTACAGGAGTTTCTCACACACACATAACCCTATCCTGAAATGGGCTAATGTAGAGAAGACGAAACACTATTCCACCAACCTCAAAAAGTCCACGTCGCTACAGTGAAAGGCGACCACCCAAGTCAAAAGTGCTACAGTGGGTGCCGGCTGGAAGTCCAAGGAGCTACAGTGAATGGCGGCTGGAAGTCCGCATCGCGACAATGTCTGTCGGTGTCGGTCGGTCAATTCTGCGACAGTGGTCAGAGATGCTACAGGTTCCCAAAATTTGGGTTGGGGGCCTTCGAACCCGGAGCCACAGAGCAAGGGCGCGTTGCCCCCTGCAACCCCCAAGGAGCAAACCGCGGAGCTCGACCGACGAAAGTTGCGGGCTGGTGCGCAGTACAGGCAACAAGCATTCGGCCCAAGAAGATCGGGCTACACCAATCCAACAGCGGCACTGTAGCGATGCGGACTTTCAACCGTCGTTCACTGTACCAGTGCGGACTTTCTATGCGGTTGGTGGCACAGCACTTCATCTTCTTTATTAGCTCATTTCGGGTTAGGGTTTCATTTGTTAAAAGCTTTGAGATACTCCTAGTAATTGTGCTTCCGGATTTCGTAGTGATATTTCTATCTCTCGGTGGACGTAGGGATCATTTCCCGAACCACATAAATCTTTGTGTTCGTGTTCTTTTGTTTTTTATTTTTCTTCATCCGCAAACCTGTACTGTCAGTGCGACTCTCGATGTTTCTGCAACAAGTAATACTCGATGTTTCTGCAACAAGTAATAGGGTTGACATATTGGAAGTGGTGTTGCTCAAGGCTCCTAGATCTTGGGACAAGGCAGAGAAGATTTATTCAAGCTTTCTGGATGGAAGTCCAATTGATCCAACCACACATAAGAGACGGGTTGCAAGGGTCAAGGCGCAGGGGCACAGTTTAGGGGCTATTGGTTGTTTCAAAAGAAATCTAGAAATATACATGTTAAATCATGCTGCTTGGAGAGAACTAGTTGACCCAATTGACACTAGAGGGTCCAAAGTAAAATATGCGGCAGTTCTTGATCATCATGAGGGCACGGTGGGATTTCACGAGGGGGGAAGAGGAAGCAGTGGGGCCGCCATGCAAAGGGGAAAGGGTCAGGAAGTTGCATAGAAAAATAAATTCATTAATTTGGCCAAAGCTGAAGTTTCTAGACTACCCAAAGCTGTTTATGGAGCTGCTCAGCTAAGGAGCTGGGCAAGAAGGTCGTGTATTGGGGGGTGCCATTTGTTGTTGAGTGATAGATAAATAAAGACAGCTCAGTAAAGAAGTCTTCACCCACAGAAATCAGTTTGAGTTCTTCAATCTTGAGGACAATACTGGTTTTCAAGGTGGGGTGAGTGATAGAGACCTGGCCATTTCATCACAGCCTGGAAAAGAAAATTCTAAAAGGGGGGCATACAGCCTGGGAATCAAGCTGGCCACAGCTAGCTACAACGGGTTTTTAGAGTTGTTTGTTGGGGGGGGGGGTCTCATGTGGGAAATAAGTGGAGGCTAGACCGTTATAAAAAGAGGCTGGAGAGAAGCTGAGAGAAGGAAGAATATTGTTAAGTCTATTCGGAGTAGCGCTTGGGCGGGAGTTCCTGGGGATCTCTCGAGTTTCTCTCGCTCTCTCATCCTTATTCTATTTTTCCTTCCTCTTCACCTTTGAAATTCCGATCTGTTTCATCCGCAAAACACACGAGGTAGCCTCTTACGGGAGGCTGTTGGTTCGAAAATCTGTCATAAACCTCTTCATCCATACAGTCATGCATAAAAGCATTTTTGGCATCTAATTGATATAGGTGGCAATAATGAAAGGCAGCAGGAGAGAATTGTATGGAGAACATTTTGGCGACTAGAGAGAATGTGTCAAAAACAATCAATGTCATATATTTGGACATGCCCCTTAACGACAAGATGAACTATCAACCAATTAAGTGAACCATCTGCATTAACACGAATAGTATAAATCCACTTACACCAAACTGCCCGCTTACTCGAAGGAAGAGAAATTAGCAAAAAATGATAAAAGTGGTGGGGCACTGACTTACCCTGCAGATTTTTCCCTGTGAGACATGGATCTGGGGACAAAATTTTCCCCGCGGAGCAAATCTCCACCCGAGTAAATTTCAGGTTTAGAGCAATATTACAGTGCCTTGCCCAGTAGAACCCCACATTAATAAAAATATTATATAATTTTTATATTTAAAAGAAATATACAAAATAAACATTCTTTTATTTAATATTTTTATTTAAAATTAAATATAAAAAATATTTCTCATTTTTCATTCTAAATTTTCCCAATACAGGTCCATATGTTGTACATCATTTCATTGATAACATTATATCTATAGTTCTCATATGGTATATTTGAATTTTAGTTTACGGTTTTTATTTATTATTGTTTTTAAATGCTTGTATTGTCATTTTTTTCAGATTGTTTATCAATTTAATACTCTGTTATGATTATTAATAAATTTTATGAATTATTTAAATTTTAGACTTGCAGGACTGTTTTTCGATGAGTTGTTAATTATTTAATTATAATAATCATTGAGTTTTGATTTTTAAATGGTATTTTTTTTTAAAAATAAACGTTTTTCATATTTTAATAAATCCTTGAATTTCTTCATGGGGCATCGATGCCCAACGATGCCCCGCAGATCGTGGGGGCAAGGCATAAAATTGTCCCACGATCATGGAGTGGGGAAAGTTTGGGGCAGGCTGTTCCACATGTGGGGCAGAGAAATATTGTTGTGATATGTCATTGCCCCGCCTCGTTGCCATCCCTAGAAATTAGATCCCAAGTGTGGCTATCCTCTGGAGTAACTCAACGCACATTGTCAGTAGTTAACCGCGATGAGCATTGGCTTTGGAGGGGTACTCAGAACAGAAGTGGCAACCAATGTCCTGATAAAAGTAACAATGCAGACAGAGAGACCTTGTTATGAGTGAATAAAGACAGAAGTTTGTGACAGGTACAGATACCTTTCCATAATGCAATGGGTAGATCTACAGTAGCAGGCGACAAAGCAATCATCGAATCAATGGTCGTGGCATTAGCAGGCAATGCAGGAGATGGATCATGCGTGTAACGGGTATAGACATGGCCAAATGGGACCCCCAGTCTCAAGAGGAGCTGGCCGAGATGAGCTGATGGGAGAGAGACTATCAAAGCATAGCTGACCAGACTCAGGAAGAGGTTGTGGAAAAGGAGTTATGGGAGTGATGGTAAAAGGAAGATAGACATCCAGATTAGCAGTAGTGGAATCATGTAGGGCAAGTGGGAACTCAAAAGGTGATGTCTCGACAAAGGACACATCAATGGATACTACATAGTGTCCCGGGTATGAGGGAACAGCATCAATATCCCTGCTGCATGCAAGAATAACCAAGAAAAAGCCACCTAAGAGAACATGCATCGAACTTGGAACGAGATGGACGAGTATTAGGAACATAACACGAGCATCTGAAGACGCATAGTTGAAGTGAGTGAGCCGAAAGCGAGGGTTAAAGGATATGATAGGGTGTCTCTCCCTTAAAACAGATGATAGGAGAAGACTAATAAGGTATGTTGCATTGATGATAACATCACTCCAAAAAAAATATGGGTACCTTCATATGGAATAGAAGAGTCCAAACAACTTTCAAAAGATGATGGTTCTCGTGCTTCACAGCAACATTTTGCTATGGTGTGTCGGGACAAGACGTCTAGTGGAGAATATCATGGGCATTGATAAACATGCAAAAGGAAGTGGATAAATATTCATTATCATTGTCGGTACGCAATCATGTTAAAGAAACTGAGAACTGAGTCTCGATTTCATTATAAATGAACAAAAGGTGGGAAAAAACTCAAAACGTTTTTTAAATAGATAGTCCTGATTTACTGAGAACGTATCTAACCAACGATCCTCAACTAACTGACAAGACTCGCAATCAACAGAAGACAAAGAACCTAGCCCGGAATAAAAACACTAGAGAACCAGCAGATGAATCCAACACGTAGATGCCACTGCGGAGCCTGCTTCTGCCAAGCATATGATTCATCAAGAGCTCCTGAAATTCAACATCCATTGGTGAGAAAATAACAGTGCATTGTAGATCATCAGTGATCATATTGATGGATAATAGATAGAACAGACTACACAAAACAAAAGCCATAAAAGACAATGCAATCACAGGAGTGACTGAACAAGTACCAAGCCCGGAAATTGATACAGAGGATCCCACGGTGATAACGCCAACATCTAAGGTCAGTCAATAGGAATGGAGAATACCTATAGTGTTGGTGACGTGATCAGAGGCACCAGGGTCAATCAATCATGAAGTGGGATGTTGAGAAAGACATGCAGAGTGGGTATCAGATGAGCTATATGGACACTAGAGGAGATGGACTCTTAATGACTAGATTGTGTATGTCGAAACTCCTCCTTGCACAGATTGACCATGTGTCATTTGTTGGGTAGAAGAGTGGTGACAATAGTAGAAAAACGACAGAACAGCAAGATGAAATAGAAATTGTTTGCAGGGTTTCTTGTTTGCTTTGTATTGTCTTTGTTTTGCTCTCTTTTCTTTATGAGTCCAAGCTAGGTATACCTAGCTTGAGGGGAAGTGTTGGAGTCTGCATCCCCTTCAAGCTAGGTGTACCTAGCTTGGACACATAAAGAAAAGAGAGCAAAGCAAAGACAATACAGAGCAAACAAGAAACGCTGCAAACAGAAATTATTGTAGAGAAATTAACTTACAGAAAACACAAGAAAATCGCAACAGGCACGGTTGACATCAGCGGGCAACTGTGATGTCAGAACAGCAGCGGCAAGGGATGGACGAGGTTTGGACCATGTGTCACTTAAAGGGATACCACCAGGGCTGGAGGGGCAGGTCCAAAACATTCACTTTTAGAAGGCGATGGAGAATTCTTCAAATATTGATGAGATTGTGTTTTCCATTTGTAGCGTGGGTGGTGGCTGAGCATAGACAAGCAGGGTTGAGACCAGATGTTAGGAATAAAGGGGGATGTCCAGGTGTTAGAGTTTGTTATTGACTGGAGGTTGTTGGCTTGTTAGAGGAGAGAGGGGAGTATTCTGGCTGGGAGGGGGACCACCTGAATTTGAAGGTGGTTGGGCTGTTAGAGGAGAGGGGAATATTCTGGCTGGGAGGGGGACCACCTGGAGCAGTTGGTTTGTTGGAGGGGGCTGAGTAGACCTTTAAATAAGGGGAGCCAGTGTTAGGAAGGGGGACGGATTTTTCTGGAATATTTTCACAGCAGGCTGCTGTTGAGGGCTGGTTCGTTGGGACGACCAGCAGGAGGCTCGGGAGTGGTCTTCCACGGGTTTCCTCTCTTTCTCTCACTCTCTTTTCTTTTTTCTCTCTCCTTCCATTGCTGTTTTTCTGCTAGTTTTCTACTACTGTAATTCTGCTGCTATATTCTATATACACAGTTTACTCCTCTTTTCTCTCTCTCTCAATTATTTTACATAACAATTTGGCGACTCCGCTGGGGAAGACTGCTGTGTGAACTGCTGTGGGAGACACGTTCGCAGGAGGAAAGGCGTTGCAAGAGCTGGTCGAACTTTTTGCTAGAGCCGCGTGAGTGCAGTGGAAGCCGCGTACGCTGCTGGTTGAACGTTTTGTTGGGGAGATCACTCGAGGGAAGACGACCCGAGCTTGCTAGACGCTGGAGAGAGAAGCCGCTGCTAAAGAGGAAACCGCTGGTGTGTTGCAGCGCAGGTTCTTCCTCTTTCTTTGGTTTATTTCCTGCTGTGAGACACGAATCGTTGGGGAATAGCCGCGCCAGAGAATCATTCAAAGCTAGGGAAGAGGGAGCTGAACGCCGCTTCAGAACCGTCATCACTGCAGTGAAGTTTGGACGTGGGGGATCCAGTACGTTGAAAAGTGGACGCTGACTGCTGTGTAAGCTTGTCTTCAGTCCAGGATAGAGTCAAATTTTGCTACAGAGGTACAAAATATGAAAACTCAGGCAGCCGTGATACAAGAGCTACTATCAGTTGTAAAAGAACAGTTGTTGTTCTTACGAGCAGAAGCGAAGGAGTTGGAGACGCAAGAGTCTTGTTGCTCAGATTCTGGGAAACGAGGTGACGAAACTGCTGCTTGTACGTTTGGTAGCAACTCTGCGGAGCAGCAGCAGCTTGAAACCAAACTGGAATGTCCTGAAGAGGAAAATTCCAGCTTTATCCGGCTTGGAGAAGTACTTCTCAGCACACAATATTTACATACTACTCTATGTGATATAGGAACTCCTGGACAGTCGACAAGAGTTGAGAAGGAGCAAACAGAGAAAAATGAGAGACTGGAATTGCTGGAGGAGCAGGTTTCAGATTTTGTTGAGCAGGTTAGGCAATCTCAGGAGCAGCTTGATCCTGGACTACTTCCAGTAGCGATAGATAAAGTGGCAATTGCAGATGTATGTCCTGTTGTTGCTGGAGAACCTATAGATTCGGAAGAAAATGGTCCTGGAATTGCTATGGACAAGCATGTTAGATCAGAGAGAACTTTTTTGCTGAGACTGTTTTGCCCATACATTCAGTCCACCAACATGACTACATTCAGTGGGACCTGATATATGAAGGCGAAGCTGTTTGTAACCCTCTTGTTACTGGAGAATTGGACACACAGAATTTTGAGAGGTTCGTTGATAGATCGAGGAGGAGGCGACAAAGGAACATTTTTCCAGATTTATCTAATAGAAGATTGGGGAAAGTAGCGTGCGGTGGACAGCTGGATAAAGCTTCTCATATTGCCTTGGACAGTTTTTGTAAGCTGGGTAGTTGGAGAGCTGGGGAAGCTGCAGCAGTTCAGGATGCGATTCCTAGGACCAGATTCAATTCAAATTATAAGTCGTCCAAGCAATGGCAAAGTGCGGACAAAGCTTCTGAAAACCCCTTGGGGTTAGGGAGCAAAGGATTCAGATTTGGGCTGAAAGTTTCTCCCATTTTTTGTGAGGATGTTTACCTATATGAAGTTGAATCAGAGGTTATAGCTGGAGCTGCAGGGAAATAAATGGTTTGGGCTGCAGGGGCTAAAGTTGATGCAAATGGTGAACCCGGTCAGGGTGCTGAAATTCATATTGACACTCTTAATGGTAGGTTGAGCAGCTTTCAACAAGACAGCACGATTGCAGTGATCTTGGTGGACAAAGTGTTTCATGCTCCTCAAGTAGATGTGAAAGAGGTTATTTTCGATGGCATGATCATCGATTCAAAAGCCCCTACATCTACTCCACTGTTGGTAAGGGATTTGTTCCATGGAAGTATTACCAATTCAGGAGCATATGGTATTGAAGATTACAGAGAGGAATTATATTGGAAACGCTATCCACCAACATATGGTATTGAAGATGCATTGATGTTGAGGCCTCCACCAAAGCCGCCACCAGGAGCCGCTGACTCAATGCACGGCCAATGCAAAGCTTTGGTTGTTCCACCTTGGGGACAAGGTGGTTTTTAGGTGGGAGAGAATTGTTAGGAATAAAGGGGGATGTCCAGGTGTTAGAGTTTGTTATTGGCTGGAGGTTGTTGGTTTGTTAGAGGAGAGAGGGGAGTATTCTGGCTGGGAGGGGGACCACCTGAATTTGAAGGTGGTTGGGCTGTTAGAGGAGAGAGGGGAATATTCTGGCTGGGAGGGGGACCACCTGGAGCAGTTGGTTTGTTGGAGGGGGCTGAGTAGGCCTTTAAATAAGGGGAGCCAGTGTTAGGAAGGGGGACTGATATTCTGAAGATTATTCTCCACAGCAGGTGGCTGAGAGAAGGGTTGGAGCGTTGGGACGTTCCAGCAGGGAATCAGTGGAGTGGTCTTCCACAGGTTCCTCGTTCTCCTACATCTCTCTCTTCCCACCATTGTTGTATTTCTGTAGGTTTTCTACTACTGTAATTCTGCTGCTATATTCTATATACACAGTTTACTCCTCTTTTCTCCCTCTCTCAATTATTTTACATAACATCAGAGATCACAGAACAACAACTGCTTAAGAATTTTAGAATTTCAAGATTTCAAAATTTCAGATTTTCACACAACTGCCACCTCCTGCTGCTTGGGAAACATGAATGAGAAAAGGAAAGATAATGGTTGCTGCAAAAATCTGCTACTGGAATCAGAAATCTGCTGCAATGGAGGAGGGCATCTGCTGCCCCGTCTTCCAGAGAACACTAGGGGCACAGGTTGGAAATAATGAAATCACGTAAACAACCATTGTGTTTGGTAATTACAGAATGAGAGAAGATAAATTTTAATAAACCATTTAATTGAACAATATAAACTTGAGAATGAAATAAAGCTGTCAACTAAAAAGACACATTTGCCCATAGTAAAAAGTGTTGATGTTTTTTTTCGTTTTTCTTTTTTTTTTTTTTTGTTATATCGGCGAGAGCAATTTAATCCTCGAAAATTAAACTCACAATCAGAATTCTCATTACCTAACTTATTTTAAGGAATCAAAATTGCTACAAAAAATGGTCATCATGGCTCTCTAGGACATCCACGCTCCGGGAATTCAAAACATTAATTTGGCAATTCATTGTGCACAAAGAACTTGTACCTGCATGCCAACAACAAATTCTTATTTTCAGATAGCATCAATGCATGATTAGCCATTAGCTATAGGGAAGGAGAAGGCATGAGATCAATAAAATTATTGGAATAAGGTTCTTGAATAACCAGGGACCGGGATTAATTTAAATATTAACCACCTAAGGCAGCATCAATGACAGAATAAATAAGAGATTGGACTTACATGACCAGAAAACACAACGTCAACGCCATGCAAATACAACAGCCCTTCCATTTCCTGCCTCATGCATTCAAATTCCTGGTAGTGCGATGAATAGCTATTATACCAAGGAGGATGCCAGGCAGCTATAAGCCAGGGGGTTACACTCCGGTCAATTTTTTCCAGATCCTTCTCAAGCCAAGAATACTGAAACCCTAAAAATTCAGTTGTTCTAATAAATCAGGTAAATACAGCAGGCTGTGTGGATTTTATACATGATAAGATCAGTTACCAGTTCTGTTATAGTCAACATAGGCTCCTAGCATGATGAAATGCACTCCTCCAGCATCAAAAGAGTAGAAAAAGTTCGAGTTAGAACCCGACTCCTGAGAAGGAACCGCAAATCGTGTAAGATACGATTTGAAAGTGATACCAGCAGCTTGAGGTTCAATCTCATGGTTGCCCTCGATAACCATCATGGGAATTTTTGAGGTCAAAGGCTCCATGAATCTGAAATTCAATCAAAATATGTTACAGGCCAACCTAAATTTTCTACTGCATTGTGACCACAATGCATTTGTAATCTATTACTACCTCCTATTCACGATATTAGTAAAACGTAACTATTTCACAAAAATTAAGGAAATCAGTTAGAAAAGGATATATTAATTTTAACAAAAATACCCTTGATTCCATATTTATATTAAAATCAGAATACCAACAAACCCGTGCCTCTTGAGTGAGGCCGGAACCCTTAATTTACAGAGTAAAAGGAGATTCAGAAGATATGAGATAGGGGGAAATACAAAAAAACAAACAAGAGGAATACGAAAAGAGGATAGGCACAGTAAAATAGAGTAAGCTTATCCACACTACACAATTACTCTAAAACTCCCCCTCAAGCTGAACCATATATATTTACAATTCTTTTGAAAAGAGTGACAATCAATCTCAGTATGTTTAATCGTTCATAGAAAATGGGATTCGTAGCAATTTGGACAACTGTCTAATCATCACGCCATAGGTGTGCAAGTTTCTAAACGGGATAACCAATCTCATGTAAGAGATGTTGAGCTCATAGAATCTCTTATGTCACATGTGTCGCGATCCGATATTTTGACTCAACACTCAAACCAAATACAATAGTCAACATTTTATCCAGATGTAGACCTACAAGAGAATAAACAAGCTACATAATCAGAATCACATAATGTCTCTACATAGTGCATCCATGGTCAGAGTATAACGGTCACAGTCGGGTTTCCTCTTGATGTATCTAACAATAGAAGAAGACATCACACGGTAATTTTGTAGGATGATCCATGACCTAACTCACTTTGCTTACAGTATAAGCAATATCTAGACAAGTCATGATAAGGTAGTTTAACTTGCCCACGAATCAACGATATCTATCGGATGAGGAAAATAATCTCTCTCTACATGAAGAGATTCTTTGCTTGTCTCAAGAGGAGTATCGATAGTGTCTGCATTCGACAACCCTGTCTCTAGTCCCAAGTCTAAGACATTTCCATTGAGGCAAGAAAATTCTTTTTGAGCATCGAGAAACTTCAATCCTTATAAAGGACTTCAAGAAGCACTTATCATTCATATGAAAATTGTGATAGAAAAAGGATTTAAGCCGATCAATTCCTGCTGAGTCACTATCTGTGATGATGATATCATCCACATAAACAAGCAAAATACTCCCGACAACTAAATGCTGATTGATGGAGATATTTACGTTTGAACAGACTTATCCTATTCTCGGTCCCTTTCAATTTTGAATTTTGAATTTTGAATTTTGTATTGACTGTTTATCTCTTGCATTTGTTTTGCTATAAATAAAGTCGTCGGCCTCACTTGAGATGCAAAGATTCTGATATCTAACTTCTACATGGTATCAGAGCGGGTCAAATCTTTCTCTAAAAATTTTAGTCAATCCTAGAGCTTCATCTGCTTTGCATAAGATCCACCACACCTGCTCCATCGCGTCCCACACCCATCGAGCACTCCGCAAAGCCCGCCTCTGCGCGCAGCCATTGCACCCCACGCCTCGCGCACTACATGCCTTTGTGCTGTCTAAACTTGCGCACCCACCCGAATATGGTTTTCTCCTACAGATCTACACTGCTCCTGCACCGTCCAGCCCAGCACCCCACCCAGATATGTTCGACTCCACTAAATCTGCACTGCAACACAGCATGTCTCTTCCCCTGGGATCATCGGTCTTGCTTCAATCCATTTCTTTATGATCTGCCACTCCCGCTACGGATAATTGTTTAAGTGTTGGAGTTTGCTGTTGTACCTCTCGAACCCCTCGAGGTTTGATTTTCATGATCACAATCACCCTCTTTCTTATCTAACTTGTTTTCAAGTGTTTGTGTTGATAGGCAAAAGGTTGCCAAGGTCTTAAGCCAAGAAGAAGCCAAAAGTGGACTGAAATTCAGTCCACCGGCCAACCGATGGAAGACCACCGGCCAGCCGATGGAGGACTGGACAAGAGGGATTCCTCTGTCCAGACCACCGGCCAACCGGTGTCACACCAGCGGCCAACCGGTGGCACCCTCTCCAAACAGTCTCAGCCACTGCCTCACCACCGGCCAACCGGTGGCCTCAGCACCGGCCAGCCGGTGGCACCTGCACAGAATGGCAAGCTACTGTCTTGCCACCGGCCAACCGGTGGCCTCACCACCGGCCAGCCGGTGGCACCTGGACAGAATCCCTCCTCCTTTTTGCAAGCACCGGCCAACCGGTGGGACTGTACCGGCCAGCCGGTGGAGCCAGTCAAACTAGCCGTTGCAGTTTGACCAGGCTGGCCCACTTGGCTCCCAACGGCTCTTTTAGCCTCTCCAACGGCTCCGAAGCCTCCCCAAGGGTTCCATGCCTATAAATAAAGGCCAAGGAAGCCCCGGACACCAACAGGAACTATACGGAAGCCAACGGACACATTTTCCATCATTTGGCGTACCTCCGGCGGACTTCCTTCAAGGAACCCCAAGTGCTCCATCCAATTCCACATCCAAGAGCACCACCAAAGAAGCTTGGAAGCGGCCTTCAAACTCTCCTATCAATCAAAGGCGCCCAAGGCTTCTCCAAATACGGTTTTTATTGTTTTATTTATTTTGAGCTTAAATTTGGGTTTGTGCCTACAAACCCCAAACTCTTTCTTCATTCCTCTTTCTTTTGGGTTTCACATCACCATTAAGGTGTGAAGAGGTTTCTTCAAGCCTTTCCTCTTAAAAGGCTTGTGTCACCGGTGAGCTAGCCTTCACCCGTTAAAAAGGCTAGTGGGTTCTTGCTAAACCATTAAAAGCAAGTGGGTTCTTGCTTAACCACCAAAAGCAAGCTGTAATAGGTCCTAGTGCTACCTCAAAGCCTAGTGGGTTTCTTGCTAAAACCATTGAAAAGCAAGCGGTAGGAATCTCTCAACGGTTGAGTTGGGAGCGGAGACGTAGGCCGGGTTTTGGCCGAACTCCGATATCAATTTCTTGTGTGATTGCCTCTTTTATTTTCCGCTGCACATACTTTGATTTCACTTTGATTTTAATTTGTTAATCATTTTTTAAAAGGCAATTCACCCCCCCTCTTGCCATTCTTTTCCTTCTTTTCTCCGACCTAACAATTGGTATCAGAGGGAAATTTGTGTAATACCCTAACCGGTTACAAATTTTAAGATCCATTAAGATGGCATCTACCTCTTTCGCCCCCGAGGGCTACTCATTGGGTCGGGCTCCATTTTTTGATGGAACCGACTATAATTATTGGAAAACCCGCATGACCACTTTTCTTAGAAGTATAGGATATCCCATATATAAAATTGTCATGCAAGGTTACACCCTCTCCTCTCCCGATGAATCCAAATGGACCCCCGCCGATATTAAAAATTTTGAGCTTGATGGCAAAGCCATGAACGCTCTCCATTGCGGCTTAGATAGAAATGAGTTCAATCGAGTATCTACTTGCACCTCCTCACATGAAATTTGGAAACTTTTAGAAGTAACTCATGAGGGCACTAACAAAGTTAAGGATACTCGGTTAGACATGTATAGACAAGACTTTGAATCTTTTTCAATGCATCCAAATGAATCTATTTCTGAAATGTTTACACGATTTACTGACGTATGCAATGGGAGAAAGTCCCTTGGTGATGATGTTTCAGCTGAAGCAATGGTCAAGAAGATCCTATGGGTCCTTCCGAGCTCATGGGCACCTAAAGTGACGACAATCCAAGAAGCTAAGGATGTCAAAAACATGCCGGTAGAGGAGCTCATCGGATCTCTCATGACTTATGAGATCACGATGAGGAGGCAAGCTCAAAAGGAGGGCACACCAATCAAGACACCAAAGAACATCGCCCTCAAGGTACAAAAAGAAGTAAGCTCCTCCTCATTATCCTCTTCCTCTTCATCTTCTTCATCTTCAAGCGGCGACTCGGAAATGGAGAATCTCGCCCGCCAAATGCACAAGTTTATGAAGAAACACAAGAAGAAGAAATCTCGCAAGGCGCGAAAGCAAGAACCCACCGCAAAATCCGAGCCCAAGGTGAAATGCTACGGGTGCGGCGAAAAGGGCCATTACAAGCCCGATTGCCCACTCAACAAAAAACGGGCCACGCAAAAGGAAAAAGGAAAGAAAAAGGTCCTCAAGGCGACATGGAGTGACACCTCCTCCTCATCCTCCTCCTCCTCCTCCTCAAGCGACAACGGTAACAAATGCCTAATGGCATTTCATGAGGTAACATCTTCCGACTCCTCCTCCTCTTGTTCTTCAAATTCAAATTCTTTAAATCATCTTTCTTATGAAGAACTCTCACACGCTAGAGACCAACTAGAAAAAGGTTTTCATGCTTTATCGTCAAAATTTGTTGCTTTAAAAAAGTCTTTCAAAAAACTCTCCTCCGAAAAAGAACAACTTCTCAAAGAGAAGGAGGAGATGTCCCTCAAAATCCAAAATTTCCCAAATGTTGATTCCATGGAATCAACCATCAAAGACCTAAGGGAGACCCTAGCCAAGTTCACCCAAGGTGAACAAAATTTGTCCAAACTCTTAGGTTCTCAACGAGTATCTAGAACCACAAATGGACTTGGCTACACCAATATAGCTTCCTCTTCCCATGCACCCACTGTTTTTGTAAGGGGGAGCTCTAGTTATAAATTTTGCAATTATTGTAAAAAACCCGGGCACATGATATATGAATGTAATTGCAAAAACGCCCGGTATGGTAGGCCCAAATCGATTTTTTATTCGGATGAATTCTATAGGAGAAGACCCGCTACAAGGCAAGTGTGGATTGAAAAATCCCTCTTAGCGAGTCTCTCCGGGCCTAAAATTGTCTCTTTTCAAAATCCCTCTCCCCGGTGACTTTTTGTTTTTATTTAGGGGCAGTTTGGTTTGTTTAAGCTTTTTGTTTCAATTCAAACTTTCAATTTCAAAATAAGCCCTTTTGATTTCAATTCCAAAATTTTCGATTCCAACTTTCAATTTCAACACTTGGTATCAAAATTTTCATTTCAAAATATTCAATTCGAATTTTTCATTCAAATCTCAATTGGTCTTTTGATTCAAAACTTTCAATTCAAACTGTTATTCAAATTTTCATTTCAATTTCAAAAATCTCAATTGATATTTTAATTCTCATATCTTGTTTTTCAACGTTTTCCCTCAATCAAGTTTTATGCCCCATTCTATTTTGATAATCACAAAGGGGGAGAAATTTCTTGATTGATTGGGGGAGAATCCTTTTCATCATGCTTAGCATTTCCTTTCAATTTCAGTATTTTACATTAATTGTTTTGGTGATTGTGATCATCAAAATAGGGGGAGATTGTTGTACCTCTCGAACCCCTCGAGGTTTGATTTTCATGATCACAATCACCCTCTTTCTTATCTAACTTGTTTTCAAGTGTTTGTGTTGATAGGCAAAAGGTTGCCAAGGTCTTAGGCCAAGAAGAAGCCAAAAGTGGACTGAAATTCAGTCCACCGGCCAACCGATGGAAGACCACCGGCCAGCCGATGGAGGACTGGACAAGAGGGATTCCTCTGTCCAGACCACCGGCCAACCGGTGTCACACCAGCGGCCAACCGGTGGCACCCTCTCCAAACAGTCTCAGCCACTGCCTCACCACCGGCCAACCGGTGGCCTCAGCACCGGCCAGCCGGTGGCACCTGCACAGAATGGCAAGCTACTGTCTTGCCACCGGCCAACCGGTGGCCTCACCACCGGCCAGCCGGTGGCACATGGACAGAATCCCTCCTCCTTTTTGCAAGCACCGGCCAACCGGTGGGACTGTACCGGCCAGCCGGTGGAGCCAGTCAAACTAGCCGTTGCAGTTTGACCAGGCTGGCCCACTTGGCTCCCAACGGCTCTTTTAGCCTCTCCAACGGCTCCGAAGCCTCCCCAAGGGTTCCATGCCTATAAATAAAGGCCAAGGAAGCCCCGGACACCAACAGGAACTATACGGAAGCCAACGGACACATTTTCCATCATTTGGCGTACCTCCGGCGGACTTCCTTCAAGGAACCCCAAGTGCTCCATCCAATTCCACATCCAAGAGCACCACCAAAGAAGCTTGGAAGCGGCCTTCAAACTCTCCTATCAATCAAAGGCGCCCAAGGCTTCTCCAAATACGGTTTTTATTGTTTTATTTATTTTGAGCTTAAATTTGGGTTTGTGCCTACAAACCCCAAACTCTTTCTTCATTCCTCTTTCTTTTGGGTTTCACATCACCATTAAGGTGTGAAGAGGTTTCTTCAAGCCTTTCCTCTTAAAAGGCTTGTGTCACCGGTGAGCTAGCCTTCACCCGTTAAAAAGGCTAGTGGGTTCTTGCTAAACCATTAAAAGCAAGTGGGTTCTTGCTTAACCACCAAAAGCAAGCTGTAATAGGTCCTAGTGCTACCTCAAAGCCTAGTGGGTTTCTTGCTAAAACCATTGAAAAACAAGCGGTAGGAATCTCTCAACGGTTGAGTTGGGAGCGGAGACGTAGGCCGGGTTTTGGCCGAACTCCGATATCAATTTCTTGTGTGATTGCCTCTTTTATTTTCCGCTGCACATACTTTGATTTCACTTTGATTTTAATTTGTTAATCATTTTTTAAAAGGCAATTCACCCCCCCTCTTGCCATTCTTTTCCTTCTTTTCTCCGACCTAACAATTGGTATCAGAGGGAAATTTGTGTAATACCCTAACCGGTTACAAATTTTAAGATCCATTAAGATGGCATCTACCTCTTTCGCCCCCGAGGGCTACTCATTGGGTCGGGCTCCATTTTTTGATGGAACCGACTATAATTATTGGAAAACCCGCATGACCACTTTTCTTAGAAGTATAGGATATCCCATATATAAAATTGTCATGCAAGGTTACACCCTCTCCTCTCCCGATGAATCCAAATGGACCCCCGCCGATATTAAGAATTTTGAGCTTGATGGCAAAGCCATGAACGCTCTCCATTGCGGCTTAGATAGAAATGAGTTCAATCGAGTATCTACTTGCACCTCCTCACATGAAATTTGGAAACTTTTAGAAGTAACTCATGAGGGCACTAACAAAGTTAAGGATACTCGGTTAGACATGTATAGGCAAGACTTTGAATCTTTTTCAATGCATCCAAATGAATCTATTTCTGAAATGTTTACACGATTTACTGACGTATGCAATGGGAGAAAGTCCCTTGGTGATGATGTTTCAGCAGAAGCAATGGTCAAGAAGATCCTATGGGTCCTTCCGAGCTCATGGGCACCTAAAGTGACGGCAATCCAAGAAGCTAAGGATGTCAAAAACATGCCGGTAGAGGAGCTCATCGGATCTCTCATTACTTATGAGATCACGATGAGGAGGCAAGCTCAAAAGGAGGGCACACCAATCAAGACACCAAAGAACATCGCCCTCAAGGTACAAAAAGAAGTAAGCTCCTCCTCATTATCCTCTTCCTCTTCATCTTCTTCATCTTCAAGCGGCGACTCGGAAATGGAGAATCTCGCCCGCCAAATGCACAAGTTTATGAAGAAACACAAGAAGAAGAAATCTCGCAAGGCGCGAAAGCAAGAACCCACCGCAAAATCCGAGCCCAAGGTGAAATGCTACGGGTGCGGCGAAAAGGGCCATTACAAGCCCGATTGCCCACTCAACAAAAAACGGGCCACGCAAAAGGAAAAAGGAAAGAAAAAGGTCCTCAAGGCGACATGGAGTGACACCTCCTCCTCATCCTCCTCCTCCTCCTCAAGCGACAACGGTAACAAATGCCTAATGGCATTCCATGAGGTAACATCTTCCGACTCCTCCTCCTCTTGTTCTTCAAATTCAAATTCTTTAAATCATCTTTCTTATGAAGAACTCTCACACGCTAGAGACCAACTAGAAAAAGGTTTTCATGCTTTATCGTCAAAATTTGTTGCTTTAAAAAAGTCTTTCAAAAAACTCTCCTCCGAAAAAGAACAACTTCTCAAAGAGAAGGAGGAGATGTCCCTCAAAATCCAAAATTTCCCAAATGTTGATTCCAAGGAATCAACCATCAAAGACCTAAGGGAGACCCTAGCCAAGTTCACCCAAGGTGAACAAAATTTGTCCAAACTCTTAGGTTCTCAACGAGTATCTAGAACCACAAATGGACTTGGCTACACCAATATAGCTTCCTCTTCCCATGCACCCACCGTTTTTGTAAGGGGGAGCTCTAGTTATAAATTTTGCAATTATTGTAAAAAACCCGGGCACATGATATATGAATGTAATTGCAAAAACGCCCGGTATGGTAGGCCCAAATCGATTTTTTATTCGGATGAATTCTATAGGAGAAGACCCGCTACAAGGCAAGTGTGGATTGAAAAATCCCTCTTAGCGAGTCTCTCCGGGCCTAAAATTGTCTCTTTTCAAAATCCCTCTCCCCGGTGACTTTTTGTTTTTATTTAGGGGCAGTTTGGTTTGTTTAAGCTTTTTGTTTCAATTCAAACTTTCAATTTCAAAATAAGCCCTTTTGATTTCAATTCCAAAATTTTCGATTCTAACTTTCAATTTCAACACTTGGTATCAAAATTTTCATTTCAAAATATTCAATTCGAATTTTTCATTCAAATCTCAATTGGTCTTTTGATTCAAAACTTTCAATTCAAACTGTTATTCAAATTTTCATTTCAATTTCAAAAATCTCAATTGATATTTTAATTCTCATATCTTGTTTTTCAACGTTTTCCCTCAATCAAGTTTTATGCCCCATTCTATTTTGATAATCACAAAGGGGGAGAAATTTCTTGATTGATTGGGGGAGAATCCTTTTCATCATGCTTAGCATTTCCTTTCAATTTCAGTATTTTACATTAATTGTTTTGGTGATTGTGATCATCAAAATAGGGGGAGATTGTTGTACCTCTCGAACCCCTCGAGGTTTGATTTTCATGATCACAATCACCCTCTTTCTTATCTAACTTGTTTTCAAGTGTTTGTGTTGATAGGCAAAAGGTTGCCAAGGTCTTAGGCCAAGAAGAAGCCAAAAGTGGACTGAAATTCAGTCCACCGGCCAACCGATGGAAGACCACCGGCCAGCCGATGGAGGACTGGACAAGAGGGATTCCTCTGTCCAGACCACCGGCCAACCGGTGTCACACCAGCGGCCAACCGGTGGCACCCTCTCCAAACAGTCTCAGCCACTGCCTCACCACCGGCCAACCGGTGGCCTCAGCACCGGCCAGCCGGTGGCACCTGCACAGAATGGCAAGCTACTGTCTTGCCACCGGCCAACCGGTGGCCTCACCACCGGCCAGCCGGTGGCACCTGGACAGAATCCCTCCTCCTTTTTGCAAGCACCGGCCAACCGGTGGGACTGTACCGGCCAGCCGGTGGAGCCAGTCAAACTAGCCGTTGCAGTTTGACCAGGCTGGCCCACTTGGCTCCCAACGGCTCTTTTAGCCTCTCCAACGGCTCCGAAGCCTCCCCAAGGGTTCCATGCCTATAAATAAAGGCCAAGGAAGCCCCGGACACCAACAGGAACTATACGGAAGCCAACGGACACATTTTCCATCATTTGGCGTACCTCCGGCGGACTTCCTTCAAGGAACCCCAAGTGCTCCATCCAATTCCACATCCAAGAGCACCACCAAAGAAGCTTGGAAGCGGCCTTCAAACTCTCCTATCAATCAAAGGCGCCCAAGGCTTCTCCAAATACGGTTTTTATTGTTTTATTTATTTTGAGCTTAAATTTGGGTTTGTGCCTACAAACCCCAAACTCTTTCTTCATTCCTCTTTCTTTTGGGTTTCACATCACCATTAAGGTGTGAAGAGGTTTCTTCAAGCCTTTCCTCTTAAAAGGCTTGTGTCACCGGTGAGCTAGCCTTCACCCGTTAAAAAGGCTAGTGGGTTCTTGCTAAACCATTAAAAGCAAGTGGGTTCTTGCTTAACCACCAAAAGCAAGCTGTAATAGGTCCTAGTGCTACCTCAAAGCCTAGTGGGTTTCTTGCTAAAACCATTGAAAAGCAAGCGGTAGGAATCTCTCAACGGTTGAGTTGGGAGCGGAGACGTAGGCCGGGTTTTGGCCGAACTCCGATATCAATTTCTTGTGTGATTGCCTCTTTTATTTTCCGCTGCACATACTTTGATTTCACTTTGATTTTAATTTGTTAATCATTTTTTAAAAGGCAATTCACCCCCCCTCTTGCCATTCTTTTCCTTCTTTTCTCCGACCTAACAATTGGTATCAGAGGGAAATTTGTGTAATACCCTAACCGGTTACAAATTTTAAGATCCATTAAGATGGCATCTACCTCTTTCGCCCCCGAGGGCTACTCATTGGGTCGGGCTCCATTTTTTGATGGAACCGAATATAATTATTGGAAACCCCGCATGACCACTTTTCTTAGAAGTATAGGATATCCCATATATAAAATTGTCATGCAAGGTTACACCCTCTCCTCTCCCGATGAATCCAAATGGACCCCCGCCGATATTAAAAATTTTGAGCTTGATGGCAAAGCCATGAACGCTCTCCATTGCGGCTTAGATAGAAATGAGTTCAATCGAGTATCTACTTGCACCTCCTCACATGAAATTTGGAAACTTTTAGAAGTAACTCATGAGGGCACTAACAAAGTTAAGGATACTCGGTTAGACATGTATAGACAAGACTTTGAATCTTTTTCAATGCATCCAAATGAATCTATTTCTGAAATGTTTACACGATTTACTGACGTATGCAATGGGAGAAAGTCCCTTGGTGATGATGTTTCAGCTGAAGCAATGGTCAAGAAGATCCTATGGGTCCTTCCGAGCTCATGGGCACCTAAAGTGACGACAATCCAAGAAGCTAAGGATGTCAAAAACATGCCGGTAGAGGAGCTCATCGGATCTCTCATGATTTATGAGATCACGATGAGGAGGCAAGCTCAAAAGGAGGGCACACCAATCAAGACACCAAAGAACATCGCCCTCAAGGTACAAAAAGAAGTAAGCTCCTCCTCATTATCCTCTTCCTCTTCATCTTCTTCATCTTCAAGCGGCGACTCGGAAATGGAGAATCTCGCCCGCCAAATGCACAAGTTTATGAAGAAACACAAGAAGAAGAAATCTCGCAAGGCGCGAAAGCAAGAACCCACCGCAAAATCCGAGCCCAAGGTGAAATGCTACGGGTGCGGCGAAAAGGGCCATTACAAGCCCGATTGCCCACTCAACAAAAAACGGGCCACGCAAAAGGAAAAAGGAAAGAAAAAGGTCCCCAAGGCGACATGGAGTGACACCTCCTCCTCATCCTCCTCTTCCTCCTCCTCAAGCGACAACGGTAACAAATGCCTAATGGCATTCCATGAGGTAACATCTTCCGACTCCTCCTCCTCTTGTTCTTCAAATTCAAATTCTTTAAATCATCTTTCTTATGAAGAACTCTCACACGCTAGAGACCAACTAGAAAAAGGTTTTCATGCTTTATCGTCAAAATTTGTTGCTTTAAAAAAGTCTTTCAAAAAACTCTCCTCCGAAAAAGAACAACTTCTCAAAGAGAAGGAGGAGATGTCCCTCAAAATCCAAAATTTCCCAAATGTTGATTCCATGGAATCAACCATCAAAGACCTAAGGGAGACCCTAGCCAAGTTCACCCAAGGTGAACAAAATTTGTCCAAACTCTTAGGTTCTCAACGAGTATCTAGAACCACAAATGGACTTGGCTACACCAATATAGCTTCCTCTTCCCATGCACCCACTGTTTTTGTAAGGGGGAGCTCTAGTTATAAATTTTGCAATTATTGTAAAAAACCCGGGCACATGATATATGAATGTAATTGCAAAAACGCCCGGTATGGTAGGCCCAAATCGATTTTTTATTCGGATGAATTCTATAGGAGAAGACCCGCTACAAGGCAAGTGTGGATTGAAAAATCCCTCTTAGCGAGTCTCTCCGGGCCTAAAATTGTCTCTTTTCAAAATCCCTCTCCCCGGTGACTTTTTGTTTTTATTTAGGGGCAGTTTGGTTTGTTTAAGCTTTTTGTTTCAATTCAAACTTTCAATTTCAAAATAAGCCCTTTTGATTTCAATTCCAAAATTTTCGATTCCAACTTTCAATTTCAACACTTGGTATCAAAATTTTCATTTCAAAATATTCAATTCGAATTTTTCATTCAAATCTCAATTAGTCTTTTGATTCAAAACTTTCAATTCAAACTGTTATTCAAATTTTCATTTCAATTTCAAAAATCTCAATTGATATTTTAATTCTCATATCTTGTTTTTCAACGTTTTCCCTCAATCAAGTTTTATGCCCCATTCTATTTTGATAATCACAAAGGGGGAGAAATTTCTTGATTGATTGGGGGAGAATCCTTTTCATCATGCTTAGCATTTCCTTTCAATTTCAGTATTTTACATTAATTGTTTTGGTGATTGTGATCATCAAAATAGGGGGAGATTGTTGTACCTCTCGAACCCCTCGAGGTTTGATTTTCATGATCACAATCACCCTCTTTCTTATCTAACTTGTTTTCAAGTGTTTGTGTTGATAGGCAAAAGGTTGCCAAGGTCTTAGGCCAAGAAGAAGCCAAAAGTGGACTGAAATTCAGTCCACCGGCCAACCGATGGAAGACCACCGGCCAGCCGATGGAGGACTGGACAAGAGGGATTCCTCTGTCCAGACCACCGGCCAACCGGTGTCACACCAGCGGCCAACCGGTGGCACCCTCTCCAAACAGTCTCAGCCACTGCCTCACCACCGGCCAACCGGTGGCCTCAGCACCGGCCAGCCGGTGGCACCTGCACAGAATGGCAAGCTACTGTCTTGCCACCGGCCAACCGGTGGCCTCACCACCGGCCAGCCGGTGGCACCTGGACAGAATCCCTCCTCCTTTTTGCAAGCACCGGCCAACCGGTGGGACTGTACCGGCCAGCCGGTGGAGCCAGTCAAACTAGCCGTTGCAGTTTGACCAGGCTGGCCCACTTGGCTCCCAACGGCTCTTTTAGCCTCTCCAACGGCTCCGAAGCCTCCCCAAGGGTTCCATGCCTATAAATAAAGGCCAAGGAAGCCCCGGACACCAACAGGAACTATACGGAAGCCAACGGACACATTTTCCATCATTTGGCGTACCTCCGGCGGACTTCCTTCAAGGAACCCCAAGTGCTCCATCCAATTCCACATCCAAGATCACCACCAAAGAAGCTTGGAAGCGGCCTTCAAACTCTCCTATCAATCAAAGGCGCCCAAGGCTTCTCCAAATACGGTTTTTATTGTTTTATTTATTTTGAGCTTAAATTTGGGTTTGTGCCTACAAACCCCAAACTCTTTCTTCATTCCTCTTTCTTTTGGGTTTCACATCACCATTAAGGTGTGAAGAGGTTTCTTCAAGCCTTTCCTCTTAAAAGGCTTGTGTCACCGGTGAGCTAGCCTTCACCCGTTAAAAAGGCTAGTGGGTTCTTGCTAAACCATTAAAAGCAAGTGGGTTCTTGCTTAACCACCAAAAGCAAGCTGTAATAGGTCCTAGTGCTACCTCAAAGCCTAGTGGGTTTCTTGCTAAAACCATTGAAAAGCAAGCGGTAGGAATCTCTCAACGGTTGAGTTGGGAGCGGAGACGTAGGCCGGGTTTTGGCCGAACTCCGATATCAATTTCTTGTGTGATTGCCTCTTTTATTTTCCGCTGCACATACTTTGATTTCACTTTGATTTTAATTTGTTAATCATTTTTTAAAAGGCAATTCACCCCCCCCCTCTTGCCATTCTTTTCCTTCTTTTCTCCGACCTAACATTTGCATCCCACATCGGACTTGTGGTCCGATGTGGTCTTTATCAATCATTATAAAAGAACCTTAAGGCCTCCTTTAGAGAGCACCTTGAAGATTTGAGTCAATCTCTTTTTATCATTCAACATGGTATCAGAGAAAACCAAATCCCGAGCCCTCCTTCCCATTTATATTTTTCCCCGTCTAGGGTTTCTCATTATTTCTTCCCCGTGGGGGGCGGCGGCCCCCATGTAGGGCTGGGTTTATTTTCTATTGTCACCCCTCCGGGCTTGTTTCCCAAGCGGTCACCCGGTGCTTTCCCGGCGGATCCCTCCCCTGTTGGATCTCCCTCATTTCCCAGGCGGCCTCCCGGTGAGCCCCTGCGCGGACTCTCGACGGCGGACTTCCGACCCCACCTCCTGCTGCAGCTTCTCCCGCCTAGGGCACCTCCAACGTCGTCCAGCGCCCCTCCGGGCTTGTTTCCCAAGCGGCCACCCGGTGCTTTCCCGGCAGATCCCTCCCCTGTTGGATCTCCCTCATTTCCCAGGCGGCCTCCCGGTGAGCCCCTGCGCGGACTCTTGACGGCGGACTTCCGGCCCCACCTGCTGCGGCTTCTCCCGCCCGGGACACCTCCAACGTCGTCCGGCGCACCTCCTGCCTCCCGCACCCCCTGCCAGCTTTCCCTCCCCCCCGAAAGATCAAGCTCCCAACGGCTCCCACCCGGAGGAACCCTCCTGCACGCAACTCCCGTGCGAGGCATCTTCCGCGCCTCAACTCCTGTGCAACGACTATCGGCGGCCCTCCCACCCGGGAATGCTCCCTGCGGGCTTCCTCCCCGGTTCGGCGCTGCTCTCCAGTTCCTCGCCGGTTCTTCCGCTGCGAGTCGGCCTCATGCGCAACGGCTCTGCCTTATCCCTGCGCCGCTCTTGCGCATCGGCCCTCCTGCACCGCTCCCGCGCAACGGCCCTACTGTGTCGATCCTGTGCGACGGTCCTCCACTGGCCGCCTATCTTTTGTTGAACTGTTTGATCAGCCACATATTTTCAGTTATTCAACACTGCAGTTCGGGATGCAAAATGAGTTGTCGAAGCAGACAAAGATTTCGCTGACTACTCAGTAAGTCAGACGAAACCAGAGCAGCTGGAAATAAGTTCAAGACGGCTGGAAGAGGAAATTACTGCCCCAAACTCAAGCGTGGATGGTCAGGATGGGAATGTAAAAAAGGATGATCGGTTTTAGGAGTTCGTAGCGAGGTGAGTGATGGGAGTGGCGCCCGCAATACTAGAAAAGGTGGTCGGAATGACGAGTGTCACAGAGCTGCTGTCAAATTCTGTTGTACATATTCTGCTGTACATATGAAGGAGTATAAGGAAGTATCAACACAGCAGAAGCTTGTTTGAGTACCACGGGGGCTTCTTCAATGGGCCAAACGGAAACAGGAGGTGCAACACTGGGTTGCTGGTTCGGAGGAAGGATACAGCAAGGGTGCTGATGCGGTCGGAATACCATCTGCGGGAAGAGAGGGTTGTGCCGTTACTGCTTGGTTCCAGGCCGCAGAACCCAATAGTTGGCCTAGTACAATTAAAATTGTTTGTGAGTTGCAAAGGTTGAACCAGATTGGTGTTGCATGGGCAGCTAGGGACCGAAACGAAGGCATAAAGGCATGAGAACCACCGCACCGAAAAGAGTTTCATTAGGTTTCAAATGTTGTTGAAACGGAGGGAGTGAAAGCTGCTGGTATAGAGACTCCTACACAGGTGCCTCGAGCTGCGGAGGCGCTGAAAGTTTTCAGATTGTACAGGTGCCAGTCCTGGCTCTTGAGGAGCTAACTATTCGACATTCTACTGGATTTCTGAAACCTCTAAATGCAACGACCAGACTGAAGCATGCAGTGGAAGGATGGAGGGAGGGTAAGGGTGTAATTTCGGCCCGGCTCGACCCGGATCGGGCCGGGCCTTCCCTCCAAAAAACTGGGCCACGAACCACTATTCAGATCAGGCCGGGCTGACCCAAACAACCCTATGAGGTGGCCCGAGCCCGGCCACTGGCCAGCCCAAACCTTCGGGCCGGGTTGGGCTTTTCGGGCCGGGCCATGGGCAAACCCATGCGGACTTTTATTATTTTTAAAATAAAATATATAACGAGCTTAAAATATTTTTTTAAATGCTTTCTTTAAGTTTTTTTTTAGTTTTTTTTTAATGTTTTTTTTAAATGTCTTTTTAAACTTTTTTTTAAAACATTTTTTTAAACGATTTTTAAACGTTTATTTTAAAACGATATTTTTAAAACGTTTGATTTAAAAATTTTCATTTAAAAAGTTTTTTTAATAAGTTTTTAAAACGTTTTATTAAACATTTTCTTAAAACATTTATTTTAAAAAAATTATTTCAAAACGTTTTTTTAATCTTTATTTTTAGGTTCTTTTTACATTTTTTTAAAACGTTTGTTTTAAAACGTTTCATTTAGAACGTTTTTTTAATAAGTTTTTAAAACGTTTTTTAAACATTTTTTTAAAACGTTTCTTTTTTACGTTTTTTTAAATGTTTTTTTAAATAAGTTTTTAAAACGTTTTTTTAAACTTTAAAACGTTTTTTCTTACATTTTTTTAAAACATTTCTTTTAACTTTTAAAACGTTTTTTTTAAATAAGTTTTTAATACATTTTTTTAAATAAGTTTTAAAACATTTCTTTTAAAAAAAGTTTTTAAAACATTTTTTATAAACGTTTATTTTAAAGCATTTATTTTAAAAAGTTTTTTTTAACTTTTTTTAAAGATGTTTTTTTAAACGGTTTTTTAAAACTTTTTTTTTAATGACTTTGTTAAAACATCTTTTTTTTATACGCTTAACGTTTACCATTTTTTTTAAACGTTTATTTTCTTTTTCTTTTTTAATTAACATTCTACAATTGAAACCATTTTATTTAATTCTCAATCATTTGACATGTTTTAAATTGATCACATCATGTGTTTCACAAGAACCCTCAACCCTACATGGCTATTATAATTATAATATTTTCTTTAATTTAATAAAAATATAAAATATAAACCAATTCAAAACATAATTGAAGTTGGAATAATTTATTTGAAAACGTTCGATTAAAAAAAACAAATTTGCGGTGACTGCGTAATAAATAACATTCATAACAATATGTGCAATTTGTAAAAAGAAAATTAATAAGGATTTGAGGGTGTGCATCATCGGGTGTGTTAAACTTTTTTTTCTAAATAGATTTATATGTGAATATATATATAATATGTGCAAGTTGGTAAAAAAAATAACGAGGGGTTGAGGGGTGCGCAGTAGTGAGTGTATTAATTTTTTTTTCAAAATAGATTTATATATATATATAATATATATAATATATGCAAGTTGCAACATACTTGAAAAAAAATTAATAAGGTTGAGGGACGTGCGCGAACATCATTGGGTGACGATGTTTTTTTTTTTTGTTAATCTATGAGTTATTATATATATATATATTATGTTAAATCATTGATATATATAGAAATATATATACTATTAATAGCTTTGTTTATATATATATAGTCTGGTAAATTTTAGACAGGCGCACCACCTGGACCAGTGGTCTAGGCGCAGCCTTGGAAACTTGTGGTAGGGGGTTTGAGTCTCCCCACCAGCAGTTTCCCAGTGTTTTTTAGAGCGGAGGGGCTTTTACGAGCCGGGCTTCATTCGGACCGACGAACCATCGGCACGAGCATAGTTATTTACAGCGCATGGTGCACAACGACGACAAGGGCCCCCGACGCAAAAACTCACGGCGCGTGGCAATATTAACTTCCGGCGCACAAAAGAGGTGTACACACATATCAAAAATAACAAAAAATAAATTATACAATATATACATAAATATAAAAGATTTATGTCAATAATTTATATTCCATGCATCGAAAAACAAATGAAATCAACAATGACACCAATAATTAAATATTAAAAACCATATATCACAAAAAATCAAATATCTCAATTCCTGAAATGTATTAAAAACCATATATCTCAAAAAACCAAGATGGGTCTTTCCTTGCCTTGCCTTAGACATTTTGAAATAAATCACAATTCATGATTATAAAACAAAAAATTAAATATTAAAAACCGTATATCTCAAAAAAACAATAAACAAAATTAAAAAAAAAACAAGACAAAAAAAAAACAAGAAGAAAACATGGCGGTAAAACTAAGAGTAACTCTGAAAAAAAAATTGGGGGCAACCAACATAAATAAAATTGAATTAAAAACAAAAAAAGTTACCGATTAGCACAAAAGGTGCGCCTACCCTGGACAACATCACGTATCTAAGTCACGACGGTCAAGGGAGCTCGGCTGGGTCACAGCGTTAGAGTGATCTCAGCTGGGTCGTGGCGGTCGATGTGGTTCGACACCGGTTGGGTCGCTGCACTCACGGGAAGGGTAGAGAGTTGCGTAGCGTCGAAAGTGGAGGTCATCGTTTGACCTCAAAAGAGGTATTTTCAATCGGAGCGTACGAGTTGGCAGATTAATATAATCAAAAAGGCGTCATGGCGCAGGGCGCCACATGGCGCACACCACAGTGAGCCACCTTAGATGAGCCATGGCGAACCGCACCACTATTTGGCGCTAGCCATGGCGCGCGCCATTAATAACTATAGGCCCAAGCCCGGGCCGGGCCGCTCAGGCTTTTGGGTCGGGCCGAGCGGGCTTTCACACCGAAATTACACCTCTAAGGGAGGGGTTGGCTAAGGGAGCTGGGTGGGATTGTTTACTTTTTTACCGCCAGGGTATGGCCCAATTCCCTTTATTAGTTGTTGACCGGCAGAAATGGCTGCAAGAATACAGCCGTCATGGGCTGCATTAGGGAGTTTGAAACGGCTGCTAAAGGTAGCTGTCGGAGCTGGGAATCGCGAGCCACCTAATTGGAATGAGGTTGACTGTGGGTTCAAGGGCAGCACAGGATGGAGATTCTTGCGATATAACCACGCTACATGGTTGGTAGCACTGTCTGATGATTGCAAATGCTATTGCGTACGATGGCTGGTTGAGACCTCCACCAAAGCCACACGATAAATCACCTTGAGGACAAAGTGGTTATAAGAGGGAGGAATTGATAGGGAGCGTAGGGTGGGGTTGGCAGAGGTGTGTAACTGCCTAGGGGAAGTTCTATAATTTCCCTTTATAGGTGTTAGGGGAGTTGTTAGGGGAGTTTCCAGGGGCGGTGATGTAAATACTTAATAAGATGCTAGCCGGCAAGGTTGTTAGATAGAAGGGGGTTATTAAATAAGGGGAGGTTTGTTGCTGGTGTGGGGACGGGTATTTTGAAGTAGTAATCTGCTATGCAGATTAGAGGTTGCGGCCTACGACTCTCGTTGCAGCGTCAACGGGAGATTCTCCTTCTTCCCGTTTCTTTTTCATTTTCCTTCTTCTACACTATTACTATAATTCCAGTTAGTAGTGTTGTTAATATTCTCTCTCTCGCACCTATCACTCGGCTTCATCCACTTCTGTGATTATTTTCATGAAATGTACCATTTGCTTTAGGAAATGCTACTACATAAACGGTAGAAGACTGATTTTTAATCAAAAGCTCGATGTTCTTCTATACTAGAAGTAATAATGATATGAGATCAAGATATTTTGTATACCCTGGCAAACAATATTATCATTGTAAGGTTATGTGAGATGCATGAAAAGTCACATGACTTTTCAAGTATATCACCATCTGTAACATCAATACCATAATACTTTAATTGTGATACAAATTAGAAAGAACAACCTTCTTTTGATGATCATATCTCTTTTTCAAACTCTTTCGGAGCTTGTTTGAATCTTTTTCTATGAGGTATTCACATTTCAGTCCATCGAGATGTCTTCTAATGAAGATCGTTGTTTTTTATTTATTTTGAAGGGTTTGTAAACTATTTTCTTCAATTGTTTCCATGAGATCAACCGATTCAAGATGCGTTTCAACATCCATTATGCACGATATGTAATTACTTCTGGTAATATCGAGAGTGGTGAATTCGAGGTTTGCGTTATTTAACGTGATGATACCTCAAAAAAAACACAATATTGTTATTCAGAATAACAATATAACAAGCGTTTACATTTTGCTTAAAGCAAATATAATAAATAAAATCAACAAATAAATACAATTATCTATAGAAAATTATTTATATCAGAATATACTTCTATAATTATAATGGAAAGTATAATCGTAGTTGGGAGGAGTGCAAAAATCAAAATCAGGCTCAAAAAATTAATATTATCGCTTAATTTTTTTATCTCTAAAATAAATAAATTAAAACCATCCGGAGAGGTGACAAGCCGGCCTTTATAACGGTAATTAAATAAATTACATGAAATCCTACAATCTGACAATAAATAAATAATATTTCATAAATGATTAAAACCATCCAATCAGGTAGTGAAAATAAAGCTTAAAATTAAAACATACTTTTCACCCGTTAAAAATTGAAGGGGAAGGAGAAAATTTATTATAATTTTCTTTTCTCGTCTAAATCTCTCCAATGAGGAAAACGGCATTGCCCTTTTTAGGGAAGTGGGAGAGGGGATTGGTGGGGGTGGGCAGTCCACCGCCGTTAGCCTTCGGCAGCCACTGCGGCTGCCTGACTATATATTTTTTTGAACTATGAAAACACTCCACTTTATTTCTTATATTGTGGTCCAAAGGTAGTAATTTAAGACTATTAATTTAACATAAGGAATCACATAACCAAGCATAAAACTTTGGATTACTTGGTAGCCGATATACAAATGAGTCATAGGCAAAATTATAGCAAGAAAACAGAAAATTGTAAAGAGCAACATGGCCTTAAACCTGTATGAATTTTACAACAAAATATATTCCTATTTTTTCTTTATTTCTTAGGGGAGCTTTGACTATCAATGTAATGGAATGTCAACATTAAGGTTGTATTTACATAGGTTTAGTTGGGTTTTGGAAAATATTTTCTATTTTCATTTTTCAAAAAAGTACTAAAAAATGCATTGGATTATGTAAACGAACATTTTTTTGGAAAATGAAAATAAAAAATAAAAGATTTTTGGGGAAAAAATATCTTTTCAAGTTCATCGATTTGCATACCTTCTTGTTTTCGCTATTCTCCAAAATATTTTGTAACTGTTAGGCGGCTGCCGAAGACTTGCCGTGCGCCTACCCCCATGCTACACTATACAAGGGCAGTACAGTTTTCCTTAATTGGAGATATAGACAAGAAATGTAGAGAAAATTATAATAAAATTTCTCCCTTTCGATTTCTTCTTTTTCTACAATACTTAAATTCTATCCGTTTTAATTTTCATTTTTACAACACGTTATCAGCATGAACGCTCAAATCTAGAGAGATGTTTTAATTTTAAGCTTTTATCTTCACCGCCTGGTGGATGATTCAAATTATTTATACAATATTATTCATTTACAGCCAAATTGGACGGTTTTATGCGATTTATTTAATTACCGCCATAAAGGTCGGTTTGCCGCCTACCCAGACGGTTTTAATTTATTTATTTTACACCGCCTAATTAGACAATCTAATTAATAAATCGGTACATGTGAGAAAGTTTTAGAATGAGTAACATGGTGTATAGATTGATTTATTTTGAACACCCGCGTGAAGGATTTATTAACCGGTTAAGGTGTGGTAAAAAAAATAAGCGATAATACAATTTTATATGCCTGATTTTGATGTTTGAACTCCTGAAAACGGTTATACTTTCCATTATAATTACGGAAGTATATTCCGATATAAATATTTCTCTACAAATAATTGTATTTATTTGCCCCTTTTATTTATTGTATTTGCTTTAAGAAAAATGTAAACTCTTGTTGTGTTCTTATTTTGAATAATAATAGTGTTTTTTTCTTTCTGCCCCACGGGCACAGCCTAGTAGTTGCGTCCTGTGGCGGCATTTGTGAGGTCTCGGTTTCGAGCCTCCCCGTGAGCCTTTAGGTAGGTTTTTGTTTGTTTCCCCGCTCCCTTGACCGATGTAATTATCGTGTTTTTTTCTAGTTATCATCATGTCAAATTTCATGAAAACTAATTCACCACTCAATATTATCAAAAGTAATTATGTCATGGACAATAGATGTTGAAATGCATCTCAGATCAATAGATCTCACAGCCCATGATGAATAGAACGTTTTACGCTTCCAAAACTATAAGAGTCGGTGAATATGTTAGGAATGTGTGGGGGATGGTTTGCTTTGAGGGGATTAGCTGGAGTGCGTGGGTATAAACGACGTAATTTGGGGGCTGCTAGTAATTAGTTAGTCAGCTGTAGCAGGTGGGGGTGGTTGGTTGGCCAGGTAGTGGTTGGTCCCCTATTAATAGGAGGGGACGCTTGTAGGGGGTGGGGTATGATTCATTTTGGGTTTCCGGCCGATTGTTATGTAAGGGGTCCGATCTTGGGAGGTCAGACCTGGGCTACGGTCTCCTTTTGTGGTTTTTGTTTAGCTACAGTAATAATAGTGTTTTTTTTCTAGTTATCATCATGTCAAATTTTATGAAAATAATTCAGCACTCCCATATTACCAAAAGTAATTGCATGTCGAGGACAATAGATGTTGAAATTCATCTCGGATCAATAGATCGCACAGAAACAATTAATGAAAAATAATTCACAAACCCTTCAAAATAAAGCAAAAGTGATGATCTTGCTCATAAGACATCACGATGAGGGACTGAAATGTAAATATCTCAAAAAAAAAGAGATCCAAGCAAGCTCTGGAAGAGTTTGAAATAGAAATGTGATCATCAAAATGAGATTCTTCTTCCAGCGGCCTGTGATGAATGAAATGTTTTACGCTTCCAAAACTATAAGAGTCGCTAAATATGTGGGGGTTGGCTTGCTATGAGGGGATTAGCCGGAGTGCGTGGGCATAAGATGCCAAGGGGCAATGATGTAATTTGGAAGCTGCTAGTAATTAGTTAGTCAACTGTAGTAGTGGGGGTGGTTGGTTGACCGGGTAGTGGTTGGTCCCCTATTAATAGGAGGAGATGCTTGTAGGGGGTGGGGTACGATTCATTTTGGGTTTCCAGGTGGTTGTTATGTAAGGGGTCCGATCTTGGAAGGTCGAACCTGGGCTACAGGGAGTGGTCTTCTCCGGCAGCTCCTTCCCCGTCTCCTTTGTGGTTTCCGTTCGGCTACAGAAATAATAGAAGTTGCTTTTGTTTAATCTATTCTTTCTTCCCTAAATTCCACCGCGCGGTCCATGTTAAGTCTTCGGCCTAACTTTAGGTGCTTTCATTGAGAGTCTTGGTCAAGGAGAATCTTGTTTGTCGAACTCAAAGAGAGCGGGAGTGACAATCGCAGTGGTGTTGGGATCACAAAAGGGCGTACGTTCCACTAGTGGAGACACCTACACAGAGGAAGGAAAAAAAATGGGGCTGATCGAGGAGCAGTATGTTGAAATATGTTCGCTGAGAGATGATGCAACACTATACCAGAAAGGAACGTTGTTCGAGACGCGATCATTGTATGGTGTGGTGCGGTTGATCGTAGTGAACTTGATGGGCGGAAAGAAAGTTGCTGGAGCAGTTGGAGTCCGTGCGAGCTGCAATTTTATGGGAAAAAATGCAAGCGAACGGAGGTGGATGTTAGCTCTGAGCTGAAGCTCAAAACGTTGACACAATTGTTGTAGGTTGTTCGCTGTATTTCCCCGTTGCAGTGTGGCAGTCAGAGGTTAGTTTCTTGTGTTCTTCCTTCTTTGCTGCCATTCTGGATGGAGACAAGAGCTGGTTCAACCGAACTGGAACGCATAATGCAAGCTCAGAATGCCTGAGCTGCAGAAGCTACAAGCGTTTATGGAAGTTTTTTCTAAATGCAAGGAGAGCTTGCTCGGCTGGAACGTGAAGACGCGGCCTGTTGTTCATGCGGACACAGATAAGTGAACTCGCTATGCTGTATGTACAACAAGGTATTTCTGGCTCTTTAGAACCTCTAGCCGCAGGAGAGATGAGTCCCAGCAAACTGCTGGCCGTCTAGGTGTGGCAAGGTCTGGGGAAAACTGCTTCACCATCCACTCACTACACTACCATGAGTCTCAAAGAATGAAGCTAGGAGGACTTGCAGAGTTTTCCTAGGCAAAACGGGTTACCTGTTTTTGAAGGAGATGAACCTTTGGTTCTGGAAGTGTCCGATGCTGGTGTCGCAGAATTAGCAATAACAGATGTCGGTACTGTTGGTGATAGAGTTGCTGGGATCTACCACTGCAGTTGCTCAAATTGGCTTTGAGAGAAGTGTTTTTGCTAGAAGCAGCAAATGTCTTGTTGGGCAAGCAACAAGCGCAACTACTGAGGAGATCGTTGGTATGTTGGACCAAAAACTGTTGCGGAATAGTTGCGGATGTCCTAACATGTTGTCCATGACCAGTGGCAATTCGAAGTTGTTGAGTTCACTGTTTTTTGTGGTTGCAGTGGTACAGAAGGCCAATATATTAGATGTCTGACAGAATTCTTCTTTAATAACGTGCAACGAATCGTGAAACCTGGTTTTGGTAATATAGTTGTTGTCACATATGTGTCGTGCTCCCTGAATCCGGTGTCACAAACCAGAGTTGTTTGGCTGTTGCCAATCTTTTTCATGTTAGCGGGATATGGTCAACTACATCTAACTGCATGCGCATGGTTCAGTGGGAAAAATATTCAGCTTGTGCATGGTTCAGTGGGAAAAATATGTTGGATTGGTGTTGTTTGATCCAGTTGGGCCGAATGCTTGTGGCCCGCAACTGTCGCGAGTCGAGCTCCGCGGTGAGCTCGTTGGGGGTTATAGGAGGCAACGCGCCCCTGCTTCGGGGGTCCGGGGGCCGAAGGTCCCCGGCCCAATTTTTCGGCACTGTAGCATCTCTGACTACTGTAGCGGAGCTGACCGCCTGATACCAACAGACGCTGTAGCAGCGCGGACTTCGGAGTCAACTTTACTGTAGCGCTTTTGACTTCCAACCGGCAGCCACTGTAGCACTTTTGACAAAGCTGGCCACCGTTCACTGTAGCGATGCGGACTCACTTTTCGAACAGTGATCGTCTTCTCTATTGTTTTATAGCCCATTTTCGGGTTAGGGTTACTACTGAGAAACCTCTGTATTTTTTTGTGCTCCCGATATAGTAAAATTCTGCCTCTCCCGTGGACGTGGGGATTTTTCCCGAACCACGTAAATCGCTGTGTCCTTATTGCTTTCTTTCTTTCGTTTTCTCGTTTCTGTCGTTGTGTCTCCCGACGATTCCGCAACAAAATATTCAGATTGAAGTTTCCAGGCATTTTCAGTCAATTCCCCTTGTTAGTGTTCTAATACTTGGAAACAGGGAAACTGCTCAAAGTTTGGCGCTGCTACCATGCCAAAAGGTTGATGTCCCAGTTTATCCATTACAAACTCATAGTACTAGAGTGCTGATGGTGGAAGGTTCTTGAGAATTTTTTATGAGGTCCTCGAAGAATGCTTCTTTGCTGAAAACAAATCTGTTTGGGCGATGGAGCCACCTGCTGCAGTTGTGGCAGGGGCGTTGAATGGATCTGTTAGTTGTGATTTAAAATCATATGGGAGTTATTCTGTTGATATGAAGAGAGGTTGAAAATTCAAGAGCCGAATCCAAGAGAGCATAGAGACTCCTGGAAAGTTGTGTTTGGAGGCGGTTGGTTTGGCGGGAAAGGAGGTTTCAATTGCTGTTTTTGGTGTTAAAGATCTACAGGCTAAGGAAATTACATTTTCTGGAAATGATTTATACATGTTCTTTGCGTTCCAACATTGTAAGGGGAGGAAAGTTGAGATAACTTTTTCTGAAGAACTTGATGGTAGACTGCAAAATTTGAACATTGAGCTCCAGTTTTTTTATGACGACAAAAACTTTGATGAGAGCTACGAGAAAAAGGCTGCAGCAGCGTTAGGACGAGTTGTGATTTGGACTTGGTACATGAGGCACATGATTTCATCTACTTTCTATGAAGGCGCGATCCATTATTATGGTGAAGCTTGAGCTCTACAGTTCATTTGCACGCAGGACCCAGATTCTTGAAGGAGCAGAAGACAATACAAGCTACGCATGAGTTACTTCCACAGAGTATATATTGAAGGGATCCGTACCAGAATTACAGTGATAATGGAGGAAAAATAAGAAAGAAGAAGAGGACAAACCTTCGAGAGCACCAATTCAGGTCTCCCGCCCAAAAGCTAACTCAACTACTTCCAAAAACAGAAAGATACCCGGACCCACCACCCACACACCCTTATTTAACAGCACTGGTCCCTACTACTGTGCGTCTAACCACCTCCTGTGGAAGACCGGGTGGATACAAATGGGAGGAAGGTCCAAGTGATATGCGACGGGACCAATCTGTTTGAGGATGGTAAAGGGGCCACAGTAGCAGGGAGACAGCATCTGGTTGATCTGACGAGCCAAGCAATGTTGTTTGTGTGGGCGGAGCATAACATATACCTGCTCCCCAACAACAAAAGTGTCGGAACGTCGATGACTATTAGCCTTGTCACGACCCGTCTCAGTAGGGCCCGTGCCGCGACTACCCCAAGCCCGCCTCCAATAGGCCAGAGGCTAGCGACTAGCGCCGAGTAGCCATATTTCACAAATGGGAGGCATTTGCCCAAGTACCTCTACGCACGCACACATCTCAAAGCCCACAAAACTAAAAGAAAAGAAAACACAAACCACCATGCATGCATACACTAATAACCAACCACAGAGTACAATAGAAAAGTAAAGTACAAGAAGGTAAATCGGGCCAGAATACAATCCCACCAAAAGAAAGACAACTGCAAAGTCCGACCTGCAAACAAAGGTACTGAAGCTACAGTAGAAAGTTGTCAAAAACACCTCGGCCCGTCTGATCTCACAAGGCACCGTCCGGCCCTAGTCTTGGTCCTGCTCCACCAAGGACTCCATCAAAGTGTCAGTCGTCTGCACAAGACACGACACGTGCAGGCAAAGCCTGTGCAAGGGTGAGTAAAACAATACTCAGTAGGACACCCCAAAACCACAAAGTAAAAACTACAAAAGAATGCACAATCAGCTCTACACAGATATACGCCCATACATATACCAAGAACATCCAGATATACTCATAATCAGCCAAAAAGAAAGAGAGGATAAAACACAACCAATCGTCAGCCACGGGAAATCCGCTCGAGGCACACTGGTTCCGGGAAAACTCGCTCCTTGAGCCTTGATGTCATCGGGGACTCTTAGAAGAGCTCCCGCTAATTTGGATCCTGCCCTAAGAGAAAACGCTGGTCAAATATCATGATATACAGATAAGGGATTCTCCTTACAGAATACCACGAACCCAATCTGTATTAACCCACAACGTAGAGAATTTTTCTCAGAGAATACCACGAACTCTACCTATGCGGCTCGTATCGTAGGGGATTCTCCTCAGAGAATATCGCGAACCCTATCGATTTGGCCCACTAGATGGAGGATTAACGTCATGCGCTCGGAGGTCACGTCAATACCCAAGAAACTCTATCAGAGGTGATGGAATATCACTCCAGTCCCAAGGAGGATGCCACAACTTTATACAAGACTCTATCCTCTCGAGGGGATTGTAACCCAATGATGAGGACGCAATGCCGTACCAAACCCTTTAGGGAAGAACCAAGGGGAAGCTTCGCGCCTACGTTGGTCCCCACAAAAAAAAACTCACAAAGCCATCTCAAAAGAACCGTCTCGTCACGAGGGTCTCAACGCCGCAAGCGGCTCGTCAAACGGACTTACAATTTGAAAGTTATCGGTCTTTTAGTAAAAATGGGTCGGTAGGGTCTGGGTCCGATCCGCCAAACCGACCCACTGGGCCCGGCCCGGTCCGCCATCTTCAGCCCGGCCCGCCGTATGCGGACCGGTTCACCAGCACCAGACACGGCCCGGCTGGCCGCGCCCCGGGTCAGCGCGGCCGGTCCGCGTGACCAGCTCTCACCCGCGGCTTAGTCGCGGGTCCCCCGTCCGAAGCCGCGTCCCTCCGCCGCCGCGGCCACATGTCGCAGCTTGTCACCGCCGCCCGCGATCGATGCCGTCGCGGGCTCCCCCGTCCAGCGCGGCTCTGGCAAGCCGCGGCCTGGCTGGCTGCAGCTCCCGAACGCCGGCAGCCTCGTCTCGCTGCGCTCCGCCGGGAAAGGCCGAAGCCGCCACCTCTGACCACCGCCTCTTGCTGCCGCCACCATGAGCCACCGCGGTCCCGGATCCCGCTCTGGATCGGTGCGCCCACGAAGAACGAGAAGGGATTTTGGGAAAGAGGGGGGCGTGCCACAAGAACGCACAAATGTGGACGGATCTGGGCTTTGTTCGTGTCGGGCTTGATCTATCCACGTTAGAATTGAAAACGGGGAAAAGATCAACAATTCTAAACATGGATCAATTCTAATCATGCTTAAACCCCGATTCAAACCCCTCAACATAAATCCCAACCACGCACTACGTACAATTCGTGAATCAATTCGTACGTCGATTGATTCACATTCGTCGTAGGGAAAAGAATAAAGAACGGGGAATGAAACCAAATAAAATCACACGCCCTACTTGGGATTGGATCATTCGCTGTCGTGGATTCGTTGTCGTTGACGATCCGTTGAAAAACGACCTCGATTCGCGTCTTCGATCCTGATTCGCCGGCATTTGTCGTCGAGGGAGCCTCTCCTCTTTGTCTTAGAGAAACTCCGGGGTTATGGTGATAACCCTGGATCTTTGACAAAGATGTGTTTAAAAAAAAATCTTCATTGCGTCAGAAATATTTTTATTTAAAATATTTTAATGACGATTACACCCAAAATCTAACTTTTTCGACTGCCCGCGTCGGAAGATGTTAGGTCCCGCCTAAGCTGAAGTCGTTGTTCCGAACTCAACGGTGCCCTCGGATTTTCGATTCGGGCACCCGTTTAGAAGATTTTAAGGTTCAAAATTATCCACCCGAGCGCTTTTAATTAAAAACGGAACGTGCACTAGAGATTCTCGTGCACGAATCTGAGCCTCCCGCTCCCACATGCTCTCTTGGAGATTTTCATGCTACCACCGAACGCGCACTAAAGGAATCGATCGCCCACAGAGTGTCATCTCCTGTCGATCATCGATCTCCACCGGAAACTCCGCAAAAGTCGCACCGTCGTCAACGTACAGCTCGCCCCAATCAATGACATGTGAAGGGTTGTGTACGTATCTCCTCAGCTAGAATACGTGAAAGACGTCGTGCACCCACTCTAACTGTGGAGGTAGAGCCAAACAGTACGCCACCTCGCCCACTCTACGCAGTATCAGAAAAGGTCTGATGAACCTCGGATATAACTTGTCGCTTCAGCCAAATCTTTGTATCCCACGTCGAGGAGAAACCCGAAAGAACACATGGTCTCCCTCTTCAAACTCCAAGGGTCTTCGTCGTCTATCAGCGTAGGACTTCTGAAGGCTTTGTGCGGTCTTCATCCGCTCCTGGATAACCTGCACCTTCTCTGTAGTAGTCTGCACCAACTCCGGGCCCACGAGCGCAGACTCTCCGGGGTCAATCCAGCAAAGTGGGAACCTACAGGGTCGCCCGTACAAGACCACGAACAGTGTCATACCGATGGTGGAGTGGTAGTTGTTGTTGTACGCAAACTCCACCAAAGGTAGGAAATCCTCCCAACTGCGGCCAAAATCGAGGATGCAAACACGTAGCATGTCCTCTAAGACCTGAATGGTCCGCTCCATTTGGTCGTCTGTCTGCGGGTGGAAAGTTGTGTTAATATGCGGCTGAGTCCCAAACACTTCCTGTAATCTCTTCCACAATCGGGAAGTAAACCGTGCGTCACGATCTGAGACTATCGTAGATGAAACTCAATGGAGTTGAACTATCTCATGTACATAGAGACGTCTCAAGCTCTCTACTGAACCTTGTTCCCGAATTGATGGAAAGTGGGCCGACTTGGTGAGTCGGTCAACGATCACCCAGTTGGTATCGTGCCCCCTGGACGTACGTGGTAAACCAATCACGAAGTCCATCGATATTTCATTCCACTTCCACTCTGGCACCTCAAGGGGTTTAGTCAAACTCGTTGGAATTTGGTGCTCGGCCTGCACTTGCTGACAAGTGAGGTATCTAGAGACAAACTCTGTCACTACCTTCTTCATTCCCGACCACCAAAACTGACGTCGGAGGTCCTGATGCATCTTTGTCACACCTGAACGTACCGCCAAAGGGGATGTATGGAACTCCCTCAATACCTCCTCCCATAACGTCGTCGGTACAACTGTGCGTCCTCTGAAAAAAATGACGCGCTTCCCGCATTTTGAATATCCATCAGGGGCATGCCTTGTCGACATTTGAGCACGTATAGTCTCGCAGCGGGCATCTCCGAGTTGTGCCTCCCTAACTCACTATAAGAGTGGAGGGGTAACTACCATCGACTGGAAATAAGCTGCTCCATCTCCTTCCACGAAGGATACCTGAAGCGAGCCCAACTACTCCGAGGTCTCGTTCAGTAGTTGTGAACTCGATCTCCGACTGTGAGCATCTGCCACCACGTTCCCCTTCCCAGGAGTATAGACTATCTCGAAGTCATAGTCCTGAAGGAACTCTAGCCAACGCCTCGGTCTCAAGTTCAGATCCTTCTAAGAGAAGATATACTTGAGACTTTTGTGGTCTGAGTATACGATAAACCGCTCGCCCATAAGGTGGTGTCGCCACATCTTCAATGCGAAGATTACTGCCGCCAACTCCAAATCGTGGGTCGCGTAGTTCTGCTCGTGTGGTCTCAACTGCCGTGAACCGTAGGCAATCACCGCTTGCCCCTACATCAGGACACAACCAAGCTCGGTCTCTGATGCGTCGCAAAACACTACGTACTCGACACCCTCCTCTGGCAATCTCAGGATGGAAGCGCTCGTCAAACTCTGCCTCAGCTGTTGAAAGCTCTCCTGGCACTTCTTCATCCATACGAAAGGTTACCCCTTTCGCGTCAAGGTTGTCATAGATGTTGCTACTCTGAAAAAGTCTGGCAAGAACCTCCAATAGTACCCATACAACCCAAGAAAACTCCGCACCTCGGTAACGTTCTTGGGTGGCTCCCAAGCAAGCGCCGCCTCTATCTTCGCTGGATCTACTGCAACTCCAGCCTCTGAAATGACGTATCCCAGAAAGTGGACCTCTCGTATCCAGAACTGACACTTCGAGAGCTTCCTGTAGAGCTAGTGCTCTCAAAGTAAGTCCAGGACCATCCTCAAGTGTATCACGTGCTCCTTCTCGGACGCCGAGTACACCAGGATGTCATCAATAAAGACCACTACAAACCGGTCTAGGTAAGTCTGAAAGATCCAATTCATGAGTCCCATGAACACTGTTGGGGTGTTTGTCACGCCAAACAGCATCACTAAATACTCGTAGTGGTCATAGCGACATCGGAAAGTCATCTTCGTAATGTCCTCATCCCGCATCCGAAACTGGTGATAGTCTGATCTAAGGTCTATCTTTGAGAACCATCTCGCTCCCTTCAGCTAATCGAAGAGGTCATCAATCCTCGGTAGTGGATGCTTATTCTTCACAGTTACCTGATTCAGGCGCCGGAAGTCCACACACAACCTCAAACTCCCGTCTGCCTTCTTGGCAAACAATACTGGGGCTGCCCGGAGTGAAACGCTGGATCTCACGAAGCCCTTCCTCTGCAAGTCCTCCAGTTGTACCCTCAACTCACGAAACTCCGCGGGAACCATCCGATATGCAGGTGTGGATATCGGTGACGTCTGGGGTACAGATCAATGCAGAAGTCAACCTCTCTGCGAGGAGGTAATCCTAGAACGTCCTCGGGGAAGACGTCCTCATACTCGTCCACCACGGCAGGAAACTGGGGACTCCTCTCCTCCACCGCACAAAAGGTGAGGCTAGCCAACGAGTGAGTGATCGGCCGCACCCTCCTTTTAGAAAGTTCATCCTGCGCTGCATGCGTTACCTTTTCGCCGGTAAAAGAAAACCCGGTTCCATCTCTGCGGACACACCGCATTTTGCACCTAAAACAGTCAATCTAAGCATGAACTGTGGATAACCAGCCATACCCAGAATGACGTCGTAAGGCCTCAACGCCGCTACTAGGAGATCTCAGACGAAACTCTCACCTCCAAGGGTAAGCTCACACTGTCGGCACCAGTGTGTGATCGTCAAATCCCCTCCCGTAGGAGTCTCTAAACGTAAGGATCAAGCCAACGGCTACACCGGAATCTCCGAACTCCGAACAAGGTTCATAGCAAGGAATGAGTGACTGGCACATGTGTCTATAAGAACTGCAGCTAGGGTGGAAAAGACACAGATCATACCTCTAATCATCTCTGGAGCACCGAGGTCGTAAGCCTCCATCGCCTGAAGCTGGCCCCGCCCCTGTCCACCGGCTCCCGAAGCCCGTAGTGGTGGTAGTACGTCGAACCTCCGCCCACCGCCTGTTGCTCTACCTGCTCCCCTGCCACGTTTGTCGCCCTGCAGACCACCCTACTCGAACCTCTGCCTCTGCCTCGATAGTCCCTCGATCGTCCACTGATCGTCCGTATGGCGTGTCGGGCAATCACGGGCTATGTGTCCCCGACCGCTGCACGTGAAACACAGTCTGTCCTTCGGCTGTCCGCTCTGCCATGGGAGCCTCGCACCGCTGATCCCGTATCTTGTGGTTGTCTCCTGAAAGACCTGGCCCGCTTGGGCCCCTTCGTCTGTTGCCGGCAGCTACCTACCACCGAAGACTCAGCCACCAGGTGTTTACTGGTAGCTCCCACTACTAGCGTCTGCTCCGCCAGAAAGCTCTCCATGAGCAGAGCTCTCTCCAGTACCCCTGCCTGAGTAAGGATGTTGAGAGATATCATGGACGCCCTGAGCTCCCGACGTAATCCCTGATCAAAAGCCCGAGCCTTGAAGAACGAATTTCGCATCATATCTGTAGAGTAGCGAGAAAGCTCGGTAAACCTCGCCGAGTACTCCGCTGCTGTCCGACTGCCCTGCTGCAGATGCAGGAGCTCCTGTATGCGTATCGAGCGCAAAGTCACCAGAAAGAACTCTTCCCTAAAGAGGCGCTCAAAGTCAACCCAAGAGAGAGTAGTCTTGTCATGTGTTTGGATCACTAAGCTCCACCATCGCCCCGCTGACCCCTGAAGAAGACTCGCGGCTAGGACTGCCATCTGATCGGCAGGTGCCCTCACAAGGCGGAAGACACGTGTACCCACCTCCAACCAATCCTCAGCTACCTGTGGGTCTGTCTTACCATTGAACCTGAGAGGTCACTGTCTTTGGAACTCATGCAACGCACTCAACCTGCGTGCATCCTCTACCGGTAGCGCTGGCAAGAACTGATACTCGATGGGTGGCACTACAGCAGGAAAACCACCCGAAGGTGCCATGTCTGGCATAGGTCCATGTACTGAGGTCTCGTCACTAGGTGGATCATCCTCGTGATCACGCATCAAAATCCTGACTAGTTGTCTGCGTGGAGGCATCCTGAAATAGATCGAGATGAACCATAGTCAATAGAGTATATCTGGAGAGCTCAAGAATGACATAGAAAACACAACTCATTCTTATATGATGCATGTACCATTCATTTCCCTGCAACCAGTGTTTTTCATGTACCGAGTCGGAAAGCAGGTGTCCAGAGTCCTGGTGTACGGATACGTCGGTCGTCGCACCAACACTGGATTCCCTGGCCTGAAAGCCGAACTCGAAACACTAAACACTGTTGTCCCAAACCAATCTCACAGACTCTCGATCCCAATGTGGAACCGACCCCCTCTGATACCACTCTGTCACGGCCCGTCTCAGTGGGGCTCGTGTCGCGACTACCCCAAACCCGCCTCCAATAGGCCAGGGACTGACGACTAGCGCCGAGTAGGCATATTTCACAAATGGGAGGCATTTGCCTAAGTACCTCTACGCACGCACACATCTCCAAACCCACAAAGCTAAAAGAAAAGAAAACACAAACCACCATGCATGCATACACTAATAACCAACCACAGGGTACAACAAGTAAAGTACAGAAAGGTAAACCGGGTCAGAATACAAACCCACCAAAAGAAAGACAACTACAAAGTCCGACCTGTAAACAAGGGTACTGAAGCTGCTGTAGAAAGTTGTCGGAAACACCTCAACCCATCTGATCTCACAAGGCATCGTCCGGTCCTGGTCCTGCTCTGCCAAGGACTCTGTCAAAACGCCGGTCGTCTGCACAAGACACGACACGTGCGGACAAAACCCATACAGGGGTGAGTAAAACAATACTCAGTAGGACACCCTTAAACCACAAATGAAAAAACCACAAAAGAATGCACAATCAGCTCTACACAGGTATACGCCCATAATATACCAAGAGCATTCAGGTATACTCATAAACAAAGAAAGAGAGGATAAAACACAACCAATCGTCAGCCGCAGGAAATCCGCTCGAGACACACTCGTTCCGGGAGAACTCACTCCACGAGCCTTGATGTCATCGGGGACTCTTACGAGAGATCCCGCTAATTTGGGTCCCTCCCAAAGAGAAAACGTTGGTCAAAGATCATGATATACAGATAGGGGATTCTCCTTATAAAATACCGTGAACCCAATTTGTATTAACCCGCAACGTAGGAGATTCTTCTCAGAGAATACCACGAACCCTACCTGTGTGGCTCGTAATGTAGGGGATTCTCCTCAGAGAATACCGTGATGAACCCTATCGATACGGCCCACTAGATGGAGGATTAACGCTCTGCGCTCGGAGGCCACGTCAATACCCAAGAAACTCCATCAGGTGTGATAGAGTATCACTCCAGTCCCAAGGAGGATGCCACAACTCTATACGGGACTCTATCCTCTCGAGGGGATTGCTACCCAGTGATGTGGACGCAAAGTCGTACCAAACCCTCGAGGGAAGAACCAAGGGGAAGCTTCCCACCTACGTTAGTCCTCACTAAAAACTCACAAAGCCATCTCAAAAGAATCGTCACGTCGCAAGGGTCCAAACGCTGCAAGAAGCTCATTAAACAGACTTACGGTTTGAAAGTTATGGGTCTTTTAGTAAAACGGGGTCAGTTGGGTGCAGGTCTAGTCCGACCCGGTCGGACCGACCCAACCCGACCCAGGGACCGCCGACCAGACCCGTCGGGTCGACTCAGCCCGCCCCGGCCGGGCTCGGCCCGTTTTTTCGGTCCGCCATCTCCAACCCGGCCCGCCGTATGGGGGCCGGTTAACCAGCACCAGACGTGGCCCGACTGATCGCGCCCCGGGTCAACGCGGTCGGTCCGTGTGACCAGCTCGCACCCGCGGCTTAGCAGCAAGTCCTCCGTCCAACACGGCTTGGGGAGTCGCGGCCACCTGCAGCAGCTTGTCCCCGCCACCCACGGTCGATGGTGTCGCGGGCTCCCCCATCCGACGCGGCTCCGGTGAGCTGTGACCTCATCTCGCCGCGCTCCGCCGAGAAAGGCCGGAGCCGCCACCTCCGACCGCCGCCTCTTGCTGCTACCGCGGTCCCGGATCCCGCTCCAGATCGTTGCGCCCATGAAGAACGAGAAGGGATTTTGGGAAAGAGGGGGGCGTACCACAAGAACGCACAAATGTGAATGGATCTGGGTCTTGTTCGTGTCGGCCTTGATCCGTCCACATTAGAATTGAAAACGGGGAAAAGATCAACAATTCTAAACATGAATCGATTTTAATCATGGTTAAACCCCGATTCAAACCCCACAACATAAATCTCAACCCCGCACTACGCACAATCTGTGAATCAATCCGTTCGTCGATTGATTCACATTCGTCGTAGGGAAAAGAATAAAAAACGGGAAATGAAACCAAATAAAATCACACGCCCTACTTGGGATGGGATCGTTCGTCTGGCCTGCGCCGGACGATGTTAGGCCCAACCTAAGGTAAAGTCGTCCAGACTCAACGGTGCCCTCGGATTTTCGATCCGGGCACCAGTTTAGAAGATTTTAAGGTTCAAAGTTATCTGCCCGAGCGCTTTTAATTAAAAACGGAACTTTATTCAAAGATTTATTTCGGGCACACCGAGCCCCGGAATCTCATGTCGTCTCAGCGCTAGGTCTCAGTATTTTCCCAATTAATTTATTAAAATAAATTAGAGAAAAATCCAAGTCATTACAAGCCTAGCGGCGCATGATGTCCTAGGAACTGGCTAGTGGAGTTGCTTTAATGCCTCTGTTTGATCCAAGACAGCCAGGGCAACGGCTACAACTACAACCCTGATCTCAGATAGCGGATAGCTGAGAATTTTGGGAGGCTTCTGACCATAAACAACTTCAAAAGGGGTGGTATTTTGTAGAGCATGCCAAGTTGTATTGTAAAAAGATTTTGCCCATGGTATCCAGAAAGACCATTGTTTTGGCTAGTCCCCCGAAAAACAACAAAGTAAGTCAAGGCAACAATTGACAACCTCCGTTGGTCCATCTGTTTGCGGGTGGTAGGCGGAACTAAAGCGCAACGAGGTCCCTTGTAGCTTAAAGAGGGTTGTCCAGAAGTTGCTGAGAAATATTGGATCTGGATCACTTACAATGAATTTGAGGGATACCATGGAGTCGGACCACCTCGCAGAAAAAAAGTTCTGCAGCTTTTGTGGCAGTGTAGGGGTGTTTCGGTAGAAGAAAGTGAACATATTTAGATAGACGACCAACCACAACAAAGATGGTATCATAGTCGCGTGACTTTGGCAGCCCCGTAATGAAATCCATAGACAAATCTTCCCGGACAAAGTGTGGAATATCCAAGGGCCGCAGAAGCGCACCCAGTGAGAGAGTAGAGTACTTGTTCCGTTTACAGAGCACAATGGCGGACAAAGTCCTGCACCTGCCGTTTCATTCCAGACCAGTATAAAGTGGCAGCTAATTTCCAGTATGTCCTGTAGAAGCCAGAATGACCACCCTGTGGTGTAGTACGATTCTCCTCTATGAGCTGGGACAACCAGGTTGATGCAGCTAGTAAAACTAGCCGTCCCTTATAGAGCAAAGTTCCATGGTGTAACGAAAAATGAGGATAAGAATGCTGCCCAGATTCCAAGGCCTGGAGGATGTTTTGGAGTTCAGGATCCTCCGAAATGTGTTGGCGCAGGGTGCGACCATCTTCCCACTGTGGTGCAGACTGGATCAGGTGCATAGAAGCTTGTTCAGTGCGTCGGGACAAAGCATCAACCGCTGAATTTTCCCAACCTGGTTTATATTTAATTTCAAAATGATAGCCCAATAATTTGGCGATCCAACATTGTTGATCAGCAGTGGCAATACGCTGGTGCAAGAGGAGTTTAAGGTTGCACTGATTGGAATAAACGATAAAGGGTCAGCCCAAAAGATAAGGGCGCCAATGTTGGATGGTTAAAACCAAAGCCATAATTTCCTTTTTGTAAGTAGATTTTGCCAAATTGTTAATTGATAATGCTTTGCTGAAGTAGGCGGCGGGTTGGCGATGCTGCATGAGAACCGCTCCAATTCCACGGTCGGAGGCATCACATTCCAGTTTCAAGGGTTGGGTGAAATCTGTTAATGTAAGGACTGGGGCTTGAGTCATGAGCTTTTTGAGGCGAAATGCTGCTTGAGCAGCGGGTGTCCAGGTGAAGCTGTGTGTCTTTGATAAGAATCCGAACCAGCATTAAAAGGCACTAGAACAGACTTCTTAGTATATTGAGAACTCGCAGCAGAAATACAGGGAGGAAGAGAAGAAGAAGAGGGAGGAGGAGGAGGAGGAGAGGGAGGGAGTCTCGGTGGATCCCCAGGATCCTCCCGCCCAAGCCTAAGGCCGCACTTCCCAAATACAATCCTCTCTGCCCTTTCACTCCAACCCCAACCCCCCTTTATAACAGCTTCCCCATCAACCACCCAGCCGCCAGGTACCTAACAGTCTTGGTGAGAGCATGGTGAGAGCTGCGAGAGGTTGAGCAATTGCACCATAGCTTTGGATGAACCGGCGGTAATACCCGGTAAGACCAAGAAACCCCCGGACCCCTTTTACTGTTTGAGGAGTAAGCCACTCCAGGGTCGTTTGAATTTTGTTGGGATCCATCAATGTTCCTGCTAAAGAAATAACATGGCCCAAATACCCCACTGTTTGTTGAGCAAAATGGCACTTGTTTTGATTGGAAAATAGATGGTTGCATAGGAAAACTCACAAGGCGGCAGTGAGGTGGGCGAGGTGTTGCACCCAATCGGAACTGTAAACCAAAATATCGTTAAAAAAATCAAAACAAATTTGCAAGAGACGAAATAAATCATTCATGGTGGCCTGGAATGCAGAGGGAGCCCTAGTAAGCCCAAAGGGCATGACTAAATACTCATAATGACCATTGTGGGTCCGAAAAGCCGTCTTCTCCACATCGTCGTCGCGCATCCGAATCTGATGATACCCAGATTTGAGATCCAATTTGGAGAGATAGATCGCGCCATGCAGTTCATCCAATAATTCTTCCGCCATCGGAATTGGAAATTTGTTGGGAATAGTTTCTTTGTTGAGAGGGCAGTAGTCAACGCAAAGACGTCACGAGCTATCCTTTTTAACTAGTACTGGACTGGAATATGCATTACAGGTCGGATGATGTCGGCGTGCAACATTTCCTGCACCTAGAAATCAATTTCAGTCTTTTGATAATGGGGTACCTATATGGCCGAACCATGATCAGCTTATGAGCAAAAACGAGGCGAATTGCATGATCGTACGGCCGCCTAGGGAGAAGTCCCGTAGGAGCCCGAAAAACTGGAGCAAATTGAGTTCAAATCTGAGACAGGTTGTGGTGTTGGTGGGGTTGCAATGTTGAAACAGGAGCAGGGGTTTTGCCACCCAACAAGAGCCGATGATAGCCGTTTGCCATTGGACTTATGAGCCGGTTTGTCAAGGAGTTAGCAGGTTACAGTGGTGGATTAGTTCCCTGGATGCAATAGGTGTGGTCTTTAGCCGTGAATTTCATGACCATAGATTGCCAATTTGTGTGCACATCTCCCAGAGTACGCAGCCACGCAACGCTTAATATTAAATAAAGACAACCAATGTCAAGGACGTGGACGTCAACAAAGCAATGGTAGTCTCCTACCGAGAGGGCCAACTGAGAATAAACTCCTTGAGACCACGATGTATGCCCATCCCCCAACTGAATGCGCATTTGTTGGGAGGTTGCGCGTTGGGAAGCCGAGGAGATGAATCATCTTAGGAGAGATGAAATTATGTGTAGCGCCACTATCAATGAGGATAAGGATCGGAATTCCAGAAATAGAGCCCTCAATTTTCATGGATGGAGACCCGAGGGAACTCTACTGCCGACCAAAGGGATAAACATCGAGGTGCTGGTATGCCACGATGTTGCATATGGCATCAGGGGGTGGTTCAGGTTGTGTGGAGTCAGACGGCAGTATCGGAGTCATCTTCGCCTAGAATAAGTATTCGCAGTTTGTGGTCGGCGCACCTATGGGTGGGATTATAAGGTAATGCGCAATGAAAAGAGAGGTCATTGTGTCACCGTTCTTCCCACTCATGAGTGGATAGATTTCGCACACCAAGTGGGGGGCAAGGTAACGCTGCGAATTGAAGAACCGGTGTCGCAGTGGAGAGCAAGTTCAACATGACGGGCCAACCACAAAGCCTGTAGTCGGGTCACGGGATTGCGGATATGAACCACCCAGGACCGAATCTCGTCGCGCAAGCCATGTAAAAAATAACCCACATGTTGTTCAGGGTGCCAGGGTAAGAGAGATGCCAAATATTCATATTGTTCTATATATTCCTGAACAGAAGCCTGTTGGTGAAAAGGTGCAAGCTCTTCGTATGGGTTCTGGATCTCCAGACCACTGAACCACTCCAGCAATTTGGTTTTAAACAGTGGTCAGGCGAGGTCAAGATATATTTCTGTGAGTATTGTGAACCAATAAATTGCGAGACCCTCCATACTAACCTAGGCGAGCAGAATCTTCAAAGCACCCGATGTCTGGTTAATGCGGAAATATAATTCGGCGGAAGTGAGCCAGCCGCAAGGATCCGTGCCATCAAATACAGGTTGCTTGACACGATGACCAACGGGAAATGGTTTGGAGGAGAGAAAAATGTCGTCCGTACCAGGTCGGTGATCAGAATAGGGAGGAATTGGACGAACATCGGCAGACGTACCTGAATCGACGGAGTGCAAGGGCTGCTTCTCTTTTTGACGAAGCATGATTTGGTGGAATTCTGTTTGGGCAGTCATCTCTTGATCCCAGCGATGTTGGCCTTACCAGAGATTGTGAACGCCTTGTTGGAGATCAACGACCGATACGGATAACTGAGACAGGGTGGTCTCAACAACGCCTAGGCAAGCTTCGACATCATAAACACGGGAATAGGTTCACGTTTCCATGAAAACAATTCGGGAACAATAGGTTGGAGGAGGGCGCGGCAGGTCAGACCAAAATGATAGAGATGGCCAATGAGAATGGATATATATTGAAGGGATCTGTACCAGAATTATAGTGATAATGGAGGAAAAATAGGAAAGAAGAAGAGGACAAACCCTCGAGAGCACCAATTCAGGTCTCCCGCCCAAAAGCTAGCTGAACTACTTCCCAAAACAGAAAGATACCCTGACCCACCACCCACACGCCCCTATTTAACGCCATTGGTCCCTACTACCGTGCGTCTAACCACCTCCCCCCGGTTGGACCGAAGTACCCCTTCTAGAATACACCTTTCATTCACCTGGGTGGTCTCGAGCCCTATTAATCAAACCCATGGAAGAGGAAGTTTTTGGACTGTCATCTTGGTGTGGTTTTTCAGCGTGGGGGAAGTTGTTAGGAATGTGTGGGGGTTGGTTTGTTGTTGGGGGATTAGCGGGCGTGTGTGGGCATAAGTTGCCAAGGGGCAGTGATGTAATTTGGGGACTGCTAGTAATTAGTTAAGTTTGTTGTAGCAAGTGGGGGTGATTGGTTGGCCAGGTAGTGAGATGAGTGCAGGGGTGGGGTACAATTCATTTTTTGGTTTCCAGCTGGTTGCTGTGTAAGGGGGTTCAATCTTGGAAGGTCAGGCCTGGGTTGCGGGGAGTGGTCTTCTCCGACAGCACCTTCCTCACCTCCTATAGTTTTTGTTCAGCCACTGAAATAATAGAAGTTGTTGTTTGATCTATTCTTTCTTCCCCAAATTCCATTGAGCGATTCATGTTAGGTCTTCGAACAAACAGAATACGATTCTTCTATGTATAGAATTGTATCACAATTAAAGTATTGTGGTTTTAAGGTTACAGATACCGATATGCTTGAAAAGACGTATACGACATTTCATGCATCTCACATAACCATACAGCAGCAATATCGTTTGTGAGAGTATACAAAATAATTTGATCACATTCATGGCTTCATTCTCGTCCTACTGGTTCTTCTGCGGTAACATTTTCTGAAGCAAATGCTACATTTCATAAAAATAATCACGGAAGAGAATGAAGCCATGAATGTGATCCTCGTGGTGGACATGGTTTTGGCAGAACATGTGGTCAAGGACGTGGTCGTAACCATGGACACGGTCGAAACGAATATCAAAATCAAAGAAATATCAGCTCAAGTCCTAAAAATTTTCATGGTACAGGTTGGTTTTAAGGGACATTGGTCCTGAGTTTGTCAAACTAGAGCAGCTCTGTAAGCTCTATGAAGTGTCTCATGAAACAAGAAATGTCAAGTCTTGCAAATCTAATAGAAGGGACCGGTGAAACAAGTTTCAATTTACCTAATGGAATAAAGTTCTTTATAAAAATGTCTTGTATCCCCAAAATCCAAAAGAAACTTGTTAAGTTTCAGTGATATATGTCAACATGGGTAGGATACTCGGACTAAATTTGAGAGAAATGAAAAATATATGTCCATTGCCTTTAATAAATTCGATAAGAGTCATGTACTCGAAAAACTATCAAAATTATCATTTGGATTACATTATGCATATATAAGTGCAATCAAAACACATATGGTAGTAGAGAATGAACCACAAATCATTATTTTGTGGCATGACCGATTAGGTTATCCTGGTTCAGGAATGATGCGAAAAATAATTAAAAATTCTCATAGACATTCAATGAAGGACCAGAAGATCTTTCCACTAAGAAAATTTTCATATAAGACTTGTTCTCTTGGAAAGCTGATTGTTAGACCATCACCACCTAAAATTAAGGCTGAAATGCCTACTCTCTAACGAATTCAATGGGATATACAAGGACCGATTCATTCATCATGTGGACCATATAAATATTTTATGATATTAATTGATGCATATAGCAGATGGTCACACGTATGTTTGTTCTCAACGCGTAATGTAGCGTTTTCATGATTTCTTGTTTATTTCTTGATTATGTCATCAAGAAAGGCTTGATTATGCTGGAGAATTTACGTATCAAGCTTTCAATGATTATTGTAAGGCAATAGGAATTACAATAGAACATCAAGCCGCTCATGTACATATACAAAATGGTTTAGGTGAATCACTAATAAAACGTCTCCAATATATTGTTAGACCATCGATAATGAGAACAAAGTTATCGAGCTCTGTATGAGGTCATGCAATATTGCATGTTTCAACATTAATTTTCATCAAACTATGTGTATATCATAAGCATTCTCCACTCCAACCGGCATTTGGCCAGTAGCCTAACATAACCCATTTAAGAATTTTTTGTTGTGTTGTACATGTATCGATTGCTCCCCCACAATGTACAAAAATGGGGCCTCAAAGGAGGTTGGAAATATATGTGGGATATGAATATGCATCCATCATCAGGCATCTTGAACCTCAAACTGGTGATAAATTTAGAGCACGTTTTGCTGATTGTCACTTCAATGAATAAATGTTCACAGCATTAGGGGGAGAAAGGAAATAAAGAGGGGTATTCTCTGGAATATACAAACATTATCTTTTATTGATCCTCCCACCTGGTAGTATGAGATGGAAGTTAAAAGGATTTTACATTTTCAAGAACTGACAAATCAACTGTTTGGTGCATTTATTGATACAAAGGGAGTGACTAAATCACACGTACGAGTTGTAAATGCACCAGATTGATGTCTCGAAGACACAATTAAATAATAATGTTACAGAAATGTCAAGAACACGCATGAAACATGGAAAACCAGTTGACTCAAGGATGAAAATTGTTGGAGTCTGCATCCCACATCGGACTTGAGGTCCGGTGTGGTCTTTACTATTTGTTATAAAATCACCCCAAGGGCTCCCTTAGAGAGTACACCTTGGGGGTTCGGTCTCTTCTATTTTCCCATTCTACATGGTATCAGAGGAGGTAAATATAGCAGCACAGTTAAAATCTTTTGTGAGCTTACTGATGGAAAGAAGATTAAAGGGACTGCGAGCCACATGTGCCACAGAGGGCAAGTGAAGTGATGATGTCAGGGAGCATGCACCGAAACCCGCAATGGGGATAGTGAAGTCATTGGCGACGGTGATGGCTGATGGACCGTTATAAGGACAGTAGGAGAGCAGCATACCAGCATCACCGGTGAGGTGGTCAGAGGCACCTGAGTCGAGCATCCAAGCAGAGGTGCGACGACTAACAAAGGCAGCGGAAGCAGCGGAATGGGCTAGAGAAGCCGAAGAAGAACCAGGGCCGGCAGGGGTCCAAGGATCATGACTCAGCCGGAAGTCTGCCATAGACAGGGCCAAAGATGATGGGAGAGTGGCGACTGAGGAGGGAGCCGCCTGGACTGTTGGCGGACCCCGCCGCAGGTGTTGAGAAGGGCGCCCATGAAGTATCCAATATCGATCAATCAGGTGGCCGAGCTTGCCACAGTGGTGACAGAATGGACGTGGACGACCGCTCCAACAGCCATGACCACGAGGGCCGGAGTGGCCACTATCACGACCGACGAGGCGGTTGGAGGCAGTGATATCGAAAATCTCGAACCAAGGTATGTTATAGAATGTCAAAAACAACCTGGTTAGAATAAATAAAAAGACGCGATGCAAGTTGAATTAAATTCACTTAATAGGTGAAGAGTCTTTGGACATATCATGTTCACACCAGAAGTTATGAAGTCTGTTGAATATAAATGGGTTGTTATACATAAACGTAATAAAAAAATGAGATTGTAAGATACAATGCTCGTCTTGTTGTGCATGGTTATTCCCAAAGACCCCGAATTAATTATGAGACATATACTCCTGTCATGGATGTTATTACTTTTCGGTATTTAATCAACATTTCAGTAGCTCAAAAGACCAATATGTGTTTTATGGATGTTGTGGCACTGCAGGTCGCTTGATAGTAGTATATATATGAGAATCTCCGAAGGACTCAAAATACCCGAAGCATTAAAATCAAAACCTTAAAGACCTATCTTCAATTAAATTGCAGAAATCCCTATATGGATTAAAGCAATTTGGGTGTTTGTGGTATAATCGCTTGAGCAAATATCTGTTAAATAAATGTTATGCAAACGATCCTATATGCTTATGTGTTTATTAGGAAAGCAACGTTTGGATATGCAATCATTGTTGTCCATGTTGATGATTTAAATACCATCGGGACCCCCGAAGAGATCCATGAAGCAATGAGAAACTTAAAGGATTAATTTGAAATGGACCTGGGAGAAACCAAGTATTGTCTTGGTCTATAAATTGAGCATATGCCAAGGGATATATTTTTGTATCGGTCAAATTACACCGAAAGGGTCCTAAAACGTTTTAATATGGATAACGTGAATCATTTAAGTACTCCAATGGTTGTTTTATCTTTAAATGTTGAGAAATATCAATCCAGACCTTGTAAAGAAAATGAAGAGTTTGATGGTCCAAAAGTACCATACCTCAGTGTCATCGAAGCACTTATGTATCTTGCTAATTGCGCTCCTCCAGATATATCTTTTGTTACTAATTTATTGACAAGGTTTAGTCCAGTCCCTACACACACTAAAATGGAATTAAACATGTTTTTCATCATCATTTTGGCACTATTGATTTGGGTTTAAACTATTCTAAAAAAGTTAGAGAAAAGGATAACTGGTTTTACAGATGCGGGTTATTTATCAGATCTGCATAATGTGCGATCACATGTTATGTGTTAATGGTCAGAGGCGATGTCATATCTTGGAGAACGCAAAATAAGACACTCATTGCAGCATCAACAAATCATGTTGAAGTGATAGCATTGCACGAGGCATGCCGAAAATGTGTTTGGTTGCGGTCTATGACTCAAATGCAAACAACAAATGACTATAGATAATAGCCCGACCATATTATTTGAAGATAATGTTGTGTGTGTCACACGATTAAACGAATGATTCATTAAAAATGATTGGATGAAACACATACCATCAAAAAAAAATCCCTCGTACAAAAGTTAATGAAGGATATATCAACATGCAATATGTTCGATCCAGCGATAATGTTGTTGATCTATTTACAAAGATACATTGCCAACCGTTGTCTTTAGAAAACTTGTACATGATATATAGATGCGTAGATTGAAAATTTTGTGATTTATTTATGTAAAGTGACTTTCAGGGGAGTCTACGCGGTTGTACTCCTTCCCTTATTTTGGTTTTTATTCTAATAGATATTTCCGAAAAAAGTTTTTAATAAGGTAGCATCAAAACATGTATGACATTATAAGGGGTGTGCATCCCAAAGGAGAGTGTTAGGCAAACGCATCCAGTAGCTACCGAAGACTAACGATCACCTTCACCATTATAAGGGGTGTGCATCCCAAAGGGGAGTGTTAGACAGCCGCATTCAGTGGGTATCGAAGACTAACGATCACCCTCACCAATCCCCCCTACCCCCTCCCTGCACTGCCCATGAAAGGGAAGTGTCAGTCTTCCTTAATTAGATATATAGATGAGAAACGCAAAGAAAATGATAATGAAATTTCTATTTTTATTTAAATTTCTTCTCTTTCTCCGATTCTGTTGGTTTTAATTTTCATTTTTACAAAGGTTTTTGAAACCAAACTAAACTTTAATTTCATGTTTTCAGAAAATGAAAATGCTTCAAATAGTCTCACATGCTTCCTTGTTTTCCCCTCATTCCCCAAAACATTTTCAAATATATTTTTGAAAAATAAAACCAGAAAATGCTTTCCAAATCAAATGCAACCAAAACTTTTCCTCAGAATCTTATTTCTTAATATTGTGTAAATTGTCAGACATCAACAGAAGAGAAGATTCCCAAAAAAAAAGACCAAACGCACAAGTCATAGTTTAATTTTCACCTATTGATGGTTTCAACAAACCTTATTATTGCATTTTCATTTCATGGTTTCATTTTGTCTTATTGATGATCACAGGAGAACTAGACCAAAAAGGTAATTAATTTGAGGAAATTAATAAAAATGACATAAAACATTCACTTAAGCAGAAAACAAATATAAAGCAGAAATGAAAACCAATTATTTTAAAGACTCCAATAATTGTCAAACTCACAATTTCAAGTCAGTAATTCCAACCCAATCTAACCACTAAATGTTCGTCACATTCAAAGGTCACAGAAACACACAAATTTCTAAAATGTGCTTAAAATTTAAGTGCCCACAAAATTATAACTCGTTTGCTAGAAAGAACGAGACAGATTACCTTCCCCAGGCATCCCAACGGGGTTGATAAGTCTCCCTTATCGATGAATCTGGAAAGGTATGTGAGTAGGATGCTGCTCCTTTTCCCCCAATTGTAAGATACTGGTTTGCGTAAGCTAAGTCCCCAACCATCAATACCATTGAAGGTTCGTTTTTAATTAGATGATCAAAGGTTGTTGTTGAATTGCTTGTAAGACCTAAATCTCCAACAATTGCTATTTTTGCAGGATAGAGTTTTGGTCCAGGGAATGGCAAGGTCACAAAGGAATGCTCTTCACTCATAGCCGGAAAAGAAGAATCCCCAACCATGTAAAAATATTTTGTTCCTGATTCAAGACCTGCAAAAAAACCCGGGGGTGGGGGGTAAAGGAATTAAAAAAAAACAAGCCCATGAGATCTTAAACATGCGGGGTTATGGGGTCAAGAAAACACATCTGACTTAACGAAAAACATATAATAACACTCCTTTACATCAACTTGCATTTCTATGACTTGTATTCATTTAAGTAATACCAAAATCGGAGCTCCTTTTTTGTATAATCTACATCATTATGGCAGTAATGAATAAAAATAGTGAAGGTTTTACTTAAATGAAAAGGACAAACACGGTTTCATTAGATTATTGAACCATATAAATAATACAACTGCTAGTCTCACATCCAGAATGCTCGTTTACATAATGTCTTTTTGGGATTTACCCGCCCTGGTGATAAAAAACAGATCAATATCAGTATCCCATAGATATGTTAATTTTCAAATGATAAAAATGATTTGGTACAAGGTCTGACTAAAGTGTTGACTAGCATCCTCTAGTGAAGGAATTTTACCAACCTCCTATGTGGAATTGTAGAACATCCATCTTGCGAACACATAAAGTCTCAGCATTCAAGAATAAATTCTTTATTGTTGTAATTCTCAGATAATTTACAAAGATAAAAAACAGAAAAATAAAATATATTCATCAAGAAAAAAAATTACAAAATTTTTCTCCCTAAAATATTCAAACTCTCTCATTTAACTATCCAGACGCCCTGTAAGTTCTTTCATTGCTGATTGATGCTGAAACAAACTTACACACCCCTAATTTATTGGTACAAATCAAGGAAAAGAATTAAATTCAACCTCCATCTAAACTCATTTAATTTTGGCTTAACTCCACGCCTAATCTAAATTTTAAGCCTCAGCAATGGGAACGTGTTCACAAAACAACTAGACAACTTCATTTTCCTCCCTCTAGCTGCAATCTACAAACGCTTTTGAAAAGGTCGAATTTCTCTTCAGCTACCACCATTGTAGGCATATTTGTTAGATTATGGTTCATGTCGATTTTCACCACTCTCGACAACTATAAATCCATGACCTCACATATGCAATGATAGCTAACATTGATGTACTTTGTACAGAAATGATACACCAAGTTTTTGTTCGAAGTCCATAACACCACTTTGGTTGCCATAATGTACTCTAATGCCTCCTGCATGAATCTAAGCTCGTGAAGAAACCTTGGATGAGCCTTGATGCAAACTCTTCCACTGTTAAGACCACTGAGCATATTTGCATCCGTGTAGCCCTCCAAGAATGATTTTGGCAACTTAATCATGCTCATCACGCTCCTAGCCTTTTCATGGTAGATTTGTTCATCTTTTTTTTCAACTTTGTTGTGTTGTGAAGTGCAAGGGGCCATCTTCCCGTCATAGATGCCTTGACTCCTACAATAAGCATCAAACTTCTGGAGACTTTGGGTTATGTTACAATGCATTGGAAAGAAAGGACAATGAGCTTTTGGTGGAAAGGAAGGCATGTTTGTTAGGTAAAATATTGAGAGAGGGAGAGAACGGGAAAGTGCAATGGAATTATATTGTTGAATACAACAGAAATGCAGCAGAATTACAGCAGAAATACAGTAGGAAGGGAGAGAGTTCAGGGAGGAGAAGAAAAGGAGAGTGAGAGAGAGAAGAACCCGTGGAAACCCACTCCTCCGAGCCTCCTGCTGGTCATCCCAACGAACCAGCCCCTCACAGCAACCTGCTGTGTAATATTCCCAGAAATGAGTTTGTATCCATCCCAACCCCCTGCTGCCACTTTAATACCCCACCAGCTCAAGCTACAACTGGCACGTCAATACAAAATACAATACTGCCCCAAACCAACTAACAAACTCTAACAAACTAATACTCTAACAAACTAACAAACAATAATGGTCATGCCTCAACAGAAACTCCCCCTGTATTCCTAACAATGTTACCTTTAAAGGCGTACAACCATCTTTACATGGCGCAATTAGGGCTCTGCAAGAGTTCTTTAGGGGAATTAAATATCAGGTCCAAGGATTGTGCTGGAACGAACCTGGCGAGTTAGGACAGGAAGAGGACCCACTGACCAGCATCCAAACGCAGCACCTTCAAGAATTATTGGAAAACCATGGGACAGTTTTTGAAACTCCCAGAGTTCTTTCACCAAAAAGAGAAACAGACTATTCCATCAGATTAAAGGGACTGAACCAGTAAATATCCGACCATATCGACATGCTTACCCTTTGAAGAATGAAATCAAAAAGCAAATTCAGGAACTGCTAAAACAGGGGTTGATAAGACCAAGTTCTGGACCTTATTCCAGTCCGATTATTTTGGTTAAAAATAAGGATGGTGGGTGGCAGATGTGTGTCGATTTCCGGGCTCTAAATCGGCAAACAATACCGGATAAATACCCAATACCAGTTATTGAAGAGCTATTAGATGAGCTCTTTGGAGCAACCTTTTTCTCAAAAATTGACTTAAAATCTGGATTTCATCAAGTCCGAATGCGGGAAGAGGATATAGAGAAAACAGCCTTCAAAACACATGAGGGGCACTATGAATATCTTGTCATGCCCTTCGGATTAACAAATGCTCCTGCTACATTCCAGGCGACGATGAATTCAGTATTTCGATCTTTTCTTCAGAAATCAGCGCTGGAATTTTTTGATGATATTTTGATTTATAGTAGAAACTGCGAGGAGCATATCAGCGATTTGCATAGAGTTTTGCAGACCATGAAAGACAATATTCTGTTTGTCAACCTTAAGAAATGTGCTTTTAGCAGGAAATCTGTGGAGTATTTGGGGCACATTATTTCACAAAAGGGTCCATAGAGAAGTTGCGGTCCATTAACTTGTGGCAGCGGCCTAGGAATGTCTGGGAGATCAGAGGATTTCTAGGCTTAACAGGATACTACATAGGGTTTATAAAAGATTATGGGAAAGTTGTTAAGCCCCTTACGGTTCTTACCAAAAAAGACGGTTTTCTATGGACTCCTACAGCTCAGGAGGCTTTCGAACAATTAAAATTGAAAATGACAACAGCTCCTTTTCTCGGCGTGCCTAATTTTTCAAAAGAATTCGTGGTAGAATGTGATGCTTCAGGTGCTGGAATTGGCGCGGTATTCATGCAGGAAGGGCGTCTTGTTAGAGTTCTCAGACTGAAACAAACAATTCTATTGACAAACTGTATTCTAGGTAACCTGAAGTATGGTTCATAGGGTTACAGACTCTTAGGGGAAGAAGAAAATGAGAAAGAGGATATCAGAGGGACTTCGGGATGGCTTTGTGCTCTCCCGCCCAAGCCTCAGCCGAGGGACTCCAATTCTATAACTGCCTAACTGAATCCCGAGCCCCCTCCCTTACATTTATACCCCAGGCAAACTAAGGCTCATGTGCGCCCTCGTCCCCACGTGACTCCCCTCTAACACCCCCCCCACACACACACATGCCACGTGACTCCCCACTAGCATCCCCCCCACCCTCACGTAGTCTGCTTCCTCTAGGAGTAGACTTGCTAGGTGGCAGGGTCCCCACCGGCTCTAACACTGGCCCCGCCTTGAAGAGCAGTCTTGTCCCCAAGACTGAGGTGAGGAAACTGATTGCGAAGAGTGAATTCATCCTCCCAGGTTGCATCATCAGCCGAGCTAACAGTCCATTGAATTAAGAACTGGGGATAGGACACTCCATCTTTCAAATACATGCGTTGAGACTAGACAGCCATTGGTTCAGGATAACGGACAGCATCCGAATCCATTCCAGGGGTAAAGTAGGATGCACCAGCTGCGAGCCAACTGCTTTCTTCAACTGGGAAACATGAAAAACCAGGTGAACCCAAGCTGCAGTTGGTAAGTCTAGTCGATATGCTACAGAACCAATCTGTTCCAATATGGTAAAAGGGTCGTAAAACCTGGCAGCCAATTTGGAATAAATGCGTTGAGCAACAATATGTTGCTTATGCGGCCTAAGTTTTAAGTAAACTTGATCACCAACTTGAAAATCAACTGCTCGCCGATGCTTATCAGTTGTTCGCTTCATATAATCTTGTGAGCAAGACAAATGATGGTGGAGTTGGCGTAAGGCCTCATCTCAGTCCCCTAAAGCAGCAGCTACAGCAGGTGCCCGAACTTCAGAAGGCAAAAACCCAAGTATAGTAGGAGGCTTCCGGCCATAGACTACTTCAAATGGGGCGGTATGAATGGAGATATGCCAAGTGGTGTTGTCACACCATTCAGCAGGGAATCCAAAAGGACCAAATACGGGGCTAGTCGCCCGCAAAACATCGCAAATAGGTTTCAAGACAGCGGTTGATAACCTCCGTTTGACCATCTGTTTGGGGATGGTAGGCGGAGCTAAACCGTAGAGTTCTGTCATGTTGGCGAAATAATTCTGTCCAAAAATGACTGAGAAAAAGAAGATCTCGGTCACTTGCTATAGAAGCTGGTAGGCCATGTAAACCCACTATTTCACGGATAAAAAGTTCTGCAACCAACGAGCTGTATAAGGATGTTTGAGTAGCAGGAAATGAGCATATTTGGACAGCCTGTCGACAACCACCAAAACTACATCATAGCCTTTGGACTTAGGAAGACTGGAGATAAAAATCCATCTACAAATCCGACCATACCTTTGTAGGAACATCCAGTGGTTGCAGCAAACCCGTTGGAGCAAGTGTATAGTACTTAAAGCGTTGGCATACATCACATTGTTGAACATAATTCTTAACAGCCTGCTTCATCCCCACCCAATACAAATTGGCAGCCAACTTTCTATATGTTTGATAGAAACCCATGTGTCCCCCTGAGGAGTTAACAAAACTTGAACCCAAGGAGAGGTAGAAGGAATGGCTAGACGGCCATGATAGAGGAGAACTCCTTGATTAAGTAAAAATCCAGGAGCAGTGGGCTGTCCAGCTTGCAGCGCACTCATAATCCTTCCAAGAAACGGATCAAAAGACACCCCCTCAATTACATTGCGCCCCTCGTGCCATTCAGGCCAAGATTTTATCAAACAAAGGTGAGACCCCCCTTCCTCTCTCCAGCATTGCTGATCAACAGAGGTAATACGCTGCTGCAGCAAATATTTAAGGCTATGATGGTCTGAATAAACTGTGAATGGTCATCCCAGTAAATAAGGTCGCCACTGCTGGATAGAAAGTACGAGAGCCATGATTTCTTTCTCATAAACAGACTTAGCAAGATGAGAGCAGAACTGAAGTAAGCAATGGGCCGTTTCTCCTACATGAGGACAGCCCCTATCCCACGTCCCCATGCATCACACTCCAACTCAAATGGTTTGGAAAAGTCTGGCAAAGCAAGGACAGGAGCTTCGGTCGTTTTAACTGGTTGAAGGCTTGAAGCATCTCAGCATACCATAAGAAGTTGTCCTTGCAGGTGAGGGCAGTAAGTGGTCGTGCCACCTTGCCATAGCCGCGAATAAACTTGCGGTAATACCCTGTTAAACCAAGAAATCCACAGACTGCTTTAACTGTAGTAGGAACTGGCCAATCCAGCGTTACTTGGACTTTTCCTGGATCCATGGATACACCCGCAGCTGAGATTATGTGACCCAAATATTCAATTTTCCGTTGGCCGAAATGGCATTTTTTTCGGTTGGCAAAAAACTGATTCGTGTGGAGAATCTGTAGCACCGCAGTGAGATGCTGTAAATGCAGCGAGCAAGTTCTATTGTATACAAGAAAGTTGTTAAACCCTCTTTTTTATTCTTTTTATTATTATGGGTATTTCCGAGTCCCACATCGGCATACTCCCTTGTGTATTCCTCTATCTCAGTCTATGAAAGAAGGCTTCCGCCTCACCTTGAAGGTAAGGGGGTTTTCCCAATCTACATGGTATTGGAGGGAACCTTATTCCCGAGCCCTCCCTCCTCTGCCCTAAGTGGCACCCCCCCTCCCTCGTAGTCTGCCCTACACCCCCCCCCCCTCCCTCGTTGGTCTGCCCCACGCGGCCCCCAACCCCAGCGGCCCTCCAGTGGCACCCTACGCCTCCCAGCGCCGTCCGGCCCCGACCTCCCACGAATTCCCCGGTGGCTCTCCACTGCGCGCAAAGCCTCCCGCGCCCCCCCCCCCCCAACCCCAACGGCCCTCCTCTGCGTGTGGCGCCTCCCGCGGATCCCCCGGCGGCTCTCCTCCTCTGCGTGCGGCACCTCCCGCGACCCGGCCTCGTCCCCTTGCTTCCTGGCGACCTCGCCCGAGGCCCTCCACACTGGCTCCCTTCCCGACGGCTCCCTTCCACGTCGGCGTACGCATCCCAGCAGCAGTTTTTTTTTCCCAGCCACGGCTCCCTCCAAGCGAACCAGTCAGGCGGCTCCCTCCAGGCAACCCGGAATCCTCACAGCGAACCGGCTACTCCCGGTTCTTCCTGCGCACGGCGTGCACCATCTCTCGGCGCCCTCCCGCTGTCCGCTGCTTCTCACGGCTTCCCGACACGCCTGACCCGCCCGCTGATTCCGGTGCTGCCCACAACTGCATCTTAGACCGCTACCCGACGCTTCCATGGCAGACCCCTCCCCTCTGCCTCAGATGATCACCGCTTCCACCCGCCTTGTCGATGACCGGTTAGACTCCACTAATTTCTCCATCTGACGGAAGACTGTGGTGATGTCTGTTGCGAAATCGTCGAGAGACGCAACGACAGAAACGAGAAAACGAAAGAAAGAAAGCAATAAGAACACAGCGATTCACGTGGTTCGGGAATAATCCCTACGTCCACGGGAGAGGCAGAATTTCACTATATCGGGAGCACAAATTATAGAGGTTTTTTTCAGTAGTAACCCTAACCCCCAAATGGGCTATAAAACAATGGAGAAGACGATCATTGTTCGAAAAAGTAAGTCCGTGTTGCTACAGTGAACGGCGGCCAGCTTTGTCAAAAGCGCTACAGTGGCTGTCGGCTGGAAGTCAAAAGTGCTACAGTCCGGTTGACCCCGAAGTCCGCGCTGCTACAGTTCCTGACGGTGTCGGTCGATCAGCTCCGCTACAGAGGTCAGAGATGCTACATTGCCGAAAAATTGGGTCGGGGGCCTTCGGCCCCCGGACCCCCGGAGCAGGGGCGCGTTGCCCCCTGCAACCCCCAACGAGCTCACCGCGGAGCTCAACCCGCGACAGTTGCGGGCCACAAGCATTCGGCCCAACCGGATCGGGCTACACCAATCCAACAATGTCTCTGACCGGGATAGAACTTGATCATCACCTTGAGGATCCTCCCCCAGCTTCGACTGACCCCAAATACCGTTCATGGAAGCTTGTCGATAGCAAGATCTTCGCTCTGCTGGTCAATTCCATGGATCGATCGGTCAAGGATGTCACCCGCACGGCAAATACAGTCAAGGAACTATGGGACTCCTTGAACATTATGTATTCCAAGACCAACAACCTGGCTCGGGTGTCCGATATCCTCCAGCGCCTGTCCCATATTCGACACCAGGATCAGTCCTTCACCACTTATTTCCTGGAATGGAAAGGACTTCATGATGAATTGCAGGAGTTGTGGCCCGTTCCCCAGACACCGGCAGAGGCTCCGACCCAGCGGGACCAACTCTGCATCTTCACTCTTCTCAGCGGTCTCACTCCGGAGTTTGCCACCACGGCAACTGAGCTGCTCGCCAGCCCTTCGTCGCTGGAGATCCCACAGGTTTATCATCAGATGAGTAAGGCCCAACGGGCTCTTCCCCCTCCCGCCCCGATCATCGACCACTCCGCTCTCGTCGGACATGGCGGTGGCCGCTCTTCAGGCCCTCGTGGACGTGGCCGTGTGGAAGGTCGTCCACGTCCCCTCTGTCAACATTGCGGCAAGCTTGGCCACCTGATCAACCGGTGTTGGGTTCTACATGGGCGTCCATCTCAGCGCCCAAGGCAGGGACAAACCGCGGTCCAGGAGGCTTCCTCAGCAGCCGCCACTCTTCCACCATCTCTGGACCTGTCTATGGCCAACATCCGACTGACTCATGATCCTCGGGACCCCGCAGGACCCGGTCCATCCTCGGCTTCTCTGACCCATTCAGTTCACTCCGCTACCTTTGTCGGTCGTCGCTCCCCTGCATGGATGCTCGATTCAGGTGCCTCCGACCACCTCACCGGTGATGCTGGTATGTTGACCTCTTACTGCCCTTATACCGGTTTATCGGCCATCACCGTCGCTGATGGCTCCACTATCCCCATTGCGGGCTTCGGCGCATGCTCCCTGACTTCATCGATTCACCTACCATGTGTGGCACATGTGCCCCGCAATCCATTTAATCTTTTTTCCATCAGTAAACTGACAAAAGATTATAATTGTGCTGCCATATTTACCTCCTCTGGTGTTGTATTTCAGGAGCGGACTACGAACCGGGAACTTGGTAGAGGCTAGCATCGGGACGGGGTCTACATGTTCGATGGACCGGCAACTATCGCTTGCACGTCTGCCTCTGCTCTAGCATTGAATCTTCACTCCCGGTTGGGACACCCGCCTGCCTCCACCGTTCATCAGCTTTTTCCAGACTTTAGTCAGCATAATTCTTTTCATTGTGAGTCATGTACATTTGCGAAACATCATCGCACTACATACATTCCTCGCGTGGATACAAGGGCCTCACACCCTTTTGATCTGGTTCATTCAGACGTGTGGGGTTCTTGTACCATTTCGAGTCATTTGAGATATAAATATTATATATCTTTCATTGATGATTTTTCACGAATGACTTGGCTTTATCTCCTTCGAGAACGCTCCGAAATGTTTTCCACATTCCAGACATTTTACAATGAGATTCAAAACCAATTTTTCATCGCTGTAAAATGTCTTCGCTCGGATAATGGCCGTGAGTATCTCTTCACTCCCTTTCGGCGGTTTCTTCAGACAAAAGGCATCCTTCATCAGACCTTCTGTCATGATACACCCCAGCAGAATGGTGTGGCCGAGCGGAAACACCGACACATTCTGGAGACTGCTCGTGCCCTCCTCTTCCACCGACAGGTGCCTCTGTATTTTTGGGGAGATGCAATTCTCACCACCACCTACCTTATAAACCGTCTTCCTCCATCCTTCAGGGGGAGACTCCTTTTCGGGCATTGTTCTCCTCTCTCCCTCTTCACTCTCTTCCCCTTCGAGTGTTTGGATGCCTCTGTTACGTTCGTGACACACGTCCTGACCTCTCCAAACTCTCTCCCAAATCCCTCTGGTGCATTTTTCTTGGCTACTCCCGCACTCAGCGCAGATATCGCTGCTTCTCACCCGACCTACGACGGTATGTCATCTCGGTCGACGTCGCATTTGTTGAGAGCTTTCCGTTCTCCCTTCCCTCTCCTCATCCTGACCCCGCCATTGATGATTGTCTTCCTCTCGTCATCCACTCTCCACAGGTGTCAGCCCCTGTTGACACCCATTTTGGTCAGGTCTACTCCCGTCGTCCATCAACTGTGTCCCCCATCCCGGCCAATGACACCGACGTCCCCACTTCGTCCGATGCTCCTACCCCGCCACCTGAGGACTTGCCCATTGCCTTACGGAAAGGTACTCGCTCCTACCAGAGTACTCTATTTGTCTCTTCATACAGGGGTCTGTCCACTCTGGAGACAGTTTCTATTCCTCGCACAGTTAGTGATATCAAATCTCACCCCGGGTGGCTAGCAGCAATGCGGGATGAATTGCAGGCTCTGGAAGAAAACCATATTTGGGATCTTGTCACCCTTCCAGCAGGCAGGCAGGCGGTCGGCAGCAAATGGATTTACACAATCAGGTTGAATCCCGATGGCACTCTACATCGCCTCAAAGCCCGCCTGGTGGCCAAGGGCTTCGCACAGACTTACGATATTGACTACTTTGATACCTTCTCCCCAGTTGCCAAGATGGCCTTTGTTAGACTATTCATCTCTCGAGCCGCCCATCATCATTGGCCTCTTCATCAACTGGATGTCAAGAATGCCTTCCTACATGGCTTCCTTGAGAAAGAAGTTTATCTGCAGCAGCCCCCCGGATTTTGTGCCTCCGGCGCCGAGTCTCAAATCTGCCGACTCCGCCGCTCTCTTTACGGCCTCAAACAGTCTCTCCGTGCTTGGTTCGGCCGCTTTAGCACGGTCGTCACCGACTTTGGGCTCTCTCGCAGCATGAAGGACCACACTGTGTTCTACAGAACGACCTCTGCTGGCTACATCCTATTGGTCGTTTATGTGGATGATATCATCATCACTGGCAGCGACTTTGCGGGTATCACTCATCTCAAGAGGCATCTTCACCAGCACTTCCACACAAAGGATCTCGGTCCTCTCACAATCGACATCGAGGTCTCCTATTCTTCGGACACCATCTCCCTCTGCCAACGGAAGTATGTGTTGGATATTCTGCAGGATGCTGGACTGATACAGGTCACTGCTGTCGACACCCCTCTGGAGCCTGGGGAACGGTCTCTTTATGCCTCTTCGGCACTGTATCCACATCCAGAGCGGTACCGTCGACTAGTGGGTAAACTCAATTATCTTACCATGACTCGTCCTGACATTGTCTGTGTTGTTGGCAAAGTGAGTCAATTTATGGAGCATCCGATCACCTCACATTGGGATGTTGTCATCCGCATCGCCAAATACATCAAGCGAGATTCTGCCCGCGGTCTTCGCTACTCCCAGCATCCTCATCTGTATATTGAGGCCTTTTGTGATGTTGATTATGCTGGTTGTCTTGCTACTCGAAGATCTACTTCTGGGTTTGCCATATTCCTGGCAGGCAACCTCATCTCTTGGCACAGCAAGAAACAGACTGTCGTATCCCGATCCAGTGCGGAGTCAGAGTATCGTGTCATGGCCACCGTCACTACAGAGATCCTCTGGCTTCGCCAACTCCTCCAGGAGCTTGGCTTTCCTCAACAGACATTTGCTCACATCTGGTACGACAATCAGACAGCCACCAAGATTGCCTCGAATCCCGTCTTCCATGAACGCACGAAGCGTATTGAGGTGGACTGTCACTTTCTTCGACACCACCTGGAACACAATCATGTCAACTTTAGCCACATTCCGACGGCGGACCAGCTTGCTGACATCTTCACCAAAGGCCTCCCAGGGGCTCGCCTAGCCTCGCTCAGTTCCAAATTGGGCATCCACAGCATCTGCCGCCCAGCTTGAGGGGGAGTGTGTCTCATCTTGTCTGCTGTCATTTTTTTGTGGGACTCGTTATCCAAGCTGGGCATGTCCAGCTTTAGGGGGTGTTAAACCCTCTTTTTTATTCTTTTTATTATTATGAGTATTTCCGAGTCCCACATCGGCATACTCCCTTGTGTATTCATCTATCTCAATCTATAAAAGAAGGCCTCCACCTCACCTTGAAAATAAGGGGGTTTTCCCAATCTACAAAAGTCATAAAAAAAATGAGAACATAATGTCGCAACAAAGAACGAAATAATTCGTTCATAGTAGACTGAAAGGTGGATGGTGCATTCATCAATCTAAAAGGCATTATGAGATACTCGTAATGGCCACTATGAGTCCAAAAAGCGGTTTTTTTTACATCACATTCTCGCATACGAATCTGATGGTAGCCTGCACGAAGATCCAGCTTTAAAAAGTAAGTAGCTCCATGCAACTCATCGAGTAATTCTTCTACCACCGGTATGGGAAATTTATCTGGTATGGTCACCTTGTTCAAGGCTCGATAATCTACGCACAACCGCCATGCCCTATCTTTTTTTTTAACTAACAATACTGGACTGGAAAAAGCACTAGTGTTCGGTCGTATTATGCCACTGTCTAACATTTGTTGAACCTGTTTCTCGATTTCATACTTCTGAAAGTAGGGGTAACGATATGGTTGAACTGATACAAGGCCTTGTTCAGGGATAAGATGTATTGCATGCTCTTGCTGCCGTTGTACTAGAAGTCCCCCTGAGTCATTAAAAACTAACGGAAAATGACTAAAAACCTGTTGTAATTCCCTGTATTGGTCATCGGTCAGAATCTGTTCCCCACTACTACCACCACCTCCCATAATTTGACAATGCAAATTGTTAATACGTTGACCTCGGGCCCACTGGTCCAAGGAGTAGGGTGTAAGATCTGTGCGCTGCACTCCCAGCAAAGTACAGCGCTGGTTGTTCACCACAAATTTCATGACCATAGATTTCCAGTTGATGCATACATCTCCTAGCATACTTAACCATACCACTACCAAAATAAGATACAACCCCCAATTTCTAAGACGTGTGCTTATATGGAGCAACCGTAAGCCCCTAAGACTAACCAAATGTGTTGGCAAACCCCTTTAGTTCCAATTTTATATCCATCTCCGAGTTTCACTCATACTTCGGGTATCCAAAACAGACAAGCCAAGCATTCTAACCAACTCTGGGCTAATAAAGTTGTGTGAGGCTCCACTATCCAATAGGACTAGAACTCTAATTCCCTTAATAGTGCCTTCAATTTTCAGAGTCGTAGTTGATTCTTTCAAACCATTACCCGAGCTGAACAACATTGTCATACCTTGCAAATCCGTTAGTTTACAAACAGCCTCCTGATTGTCAACCACAACTTCTATCTGCTCAATGACTTCTTCTTGTGGAAGTGTAAGTTGATGCTCATCGTCATCTTCTCCCAAAATTAGTACTCTTATTTTAGGATCAAAAACATTTATGCATGGGATTATAAGGTTTTCCACAGCGAAAACATAATTTTTTCCTCCTATGTTCTTCCCATTCCTGGTTGGAAAGTTGACGAACTCCTTTTCCAACAGTTGAAACAGTTTGGTGTACCTACCTACCGATCCTGCCGGAAGGTTCACCTTCCCTTCGTAAAACTTGGGGTGAAGAGCTTGGTTGCTGGATTACATGAGTTCAGGAGGTTTGTACCCAATCCCTAGTTCCGGTCCATCGTGATCCTCCAGCCTGGAATGGCAATCCTGCCCCTTTGCCAAGAGCCATCTCAACATGTCAGGCCAACCGCATTACCTGTAATCTAATCTCCGAATTATGGATTCGAACCCAGCTCCTGACCTCCTCTTGCAACCCATGTAAGTAGCCGACATATTGAGATTTTGGCTGTCGCGAAATGAGGGAAACCAAAAATTCAAACCACTCAATATACTCCTGAACTATGCCACACTACCGGTTCGCGGCTAACTCTTCACAAGGATTATGTACTCCCAATCCACTAAATCTTTCCATTAATTTCATCTTAAATTGTTTCCACAACAATTGTGGATACACCTCTTCTAAAACAGTGAACCAATGAATAGCCACCCACTCCATACTCACTTGAGCCAAAGAAATCTTGGCCAGCTCTGGAGTCTGATTAATCCGGAAGTATAACTCAACTCTGTTGAGCCACCCCTGAGGATCCTGTCCTTCAAAAATAGGAAGTTCCACCCGACGAACCGCTATCATTGATGCAGGACCTTCATTAACAGTTTCCCCCACTCCTTGAGTTCCATCAATCAAATTCGTTTTCTCTTGCACTGGTATCAGCAGACCGCTTGACTCAAAATTGGGAACAGATTACATCACATCCTCCTGTATTGGCAATTTCTCCAATCTCAACACAATTCCAGCCATTGATTTCTGCAATTCTTTCAAGCTGGAAATTTCCTGCTGAAATGCTCCCGCAGAATTCGCTAATCCAGATACAGTCACTTCAACTCGTTCGATTCGTTGATCACTCATTGATTCCGCTCGCTCAATTCGTTGTTCCAGAGCCTCCAAGCAAGTCTGTAAGCGAGTCTCCATACTCGTTCAAGGTTTAATAACGCCGGCTTCCAGCAAACGAAGAAAAGAAAACAAATCACGAGGTGAAAGCGAAGACAGTCAGAGGTGAAGAATCTGGCAGATCGGACCTGTTGGACCCCATTTAAGGTTAACTAGGTATTTCTGTTCTGAGTCCCACATTGGACTTAACACCATGTAATTAGTTTTTACTTCTCTATAAAAGAGGATCCCCACCTCACATTGAGGTAAGGGGAATTCACCCTACTACATGGTATCAGAGGGATTTTTATCCCGAACCCTCCCTCCTCTGCGGCTTCCCGGCGTCCTCCCGGCCCCGCCTCTCTCCCTGCTGCCCTAGCCCTTTCCCGGCGCCTCTCTGGCCCTCCCTCCCGGCTGCCCTCCATCCTCCCGGCGGCCCTCTTGCCTGCCGCGGCTCCCGACTGCCCTCCCTCCTCCCCGCGGCTCCCTGCCTCCCCTACGTCTCCCGCCTGCCAGGCGCGCGCTCTCCCCGCCGACGCTTCGCCCCGGCGCTCCGCCCTCAGCGACTCGCCCCAGCGCCCAGCCCTCGGCGTCCCGGCAGACGCCTCGCCCTCGGCGACTCACCCCGGAGCCCCGCCCTCGGCGCCCCGCTCGGTCGCCTTGCCCTCGGCGACTCGCCCCGGCGCTCCACCCTCAGCGCCTCGCCCCGGCGTCGCGCCCTCGCGCCCCGCCCTCGGCGATTCGCCCCGGCGCTCCGCCCTCAGCGCCTCGCCCCGGCGTCGCGCCTTCGCGCCCAGCCCTCGGCGCCCCGCCCAGGCGTCTCGCCCTCGGCCTCGCCCCGGCGCCGCGCCCTCGCCCCCCCAGAGGCTCCCTTCCCGCCGCCCTCTCCCGGCGTTGCTCCCGGTCCGGACTTCCGGCGCCCGGCGCGCCCAGGTCCAGCCCTGCCCTCGGCCCTGCGGCGCTCCTGCCCAGAACCCGCGCCCCAGCACCCGCGCCGCCCCTGCCCGGCCGCACCATCCTGAGCGCGACCCCCTGTCGCTGCTCCCTCCGGCCGCATCTCCGGGCCGCTTCCCTTCCACCGCCCGACTCCCGACGAACGGGTCCAGCGCCCGCCCTCCATGGACGCGTCCTCCGTTCTTCCGTCCCTCATCACGGCCTCCTCCCGGCTTGTCGATGACAAGCTGGATGCCACTAATTTTTCCGTCTGGCGGAAGACGGTCTTGATGTCCCTCCGCGGCATGGGACTTCATTCTCATCTTGAGAAACCCCCACCTGAACTCACTGACCCTAAGTTCGACTCTTGGCAGCTGGCGGACAGCAAAATCTTCGCCCTACTGGTCAACTCCATGGACCGCTCCGTGAAAGATGTCACCCGAACTGCCAACACCGTCAAAGAGCTCTGGGATTCCTTGATTGTCATGTTCTCCGAGACCAATAACTTGGCTCGGGTCTCTGACGTTCTACAGCGTCTCTCCCATATCCGCCAGCAGGATCGGACCTTCCCCACCTACTTCATGGAATGGAAGGGTCTCCGCGATGAACTACAGGAACTCTGGCCGATTCCTCAAACTCCGGCCGAAGCGCAAACTCAGCGGGACCAGCTTTGCCTATTCAATCTCCTGAATGGCCTCGCACCGGACTACGCCACGACGGCCACCGAGATGCTTGTCAGCCCGTCTACACTGGATATCCCGCAGGTCTATCATCGCCTGCAAAAGGCACATCGGGCCCTTGCACCACCCGTCCCCCTCCCTGATCACACTGCGCTCCTCGGACGTGGCGGTAGTCGTCCTACCGGCCCTCGTGGGCGCGGCCATGGGGACGGCCGACCTCGCCCCCTCTGCCAGCATTGCGGCAAGCTCGGCCATCTGGTAGACCGTTGCTGGGTCCTGCATGGTCGTCCTGAGTCGCACACCCGCCGGGGCCAGACTGCGCTCCGTGATGCGCCCTCACCTGCTGCTACTCTTCCCTCGTCGTTGGATCTCTCCCTGGCTGAGCTCCAGCTGATTCACGATTACCGGTCCACCTCCATCGCGGGCTCTTCGTCAGCTTCTCTTGCCCATTCCGGTGGTCACACTGCCCTTGTCAGTCATCGTTCCCCGGCATGGATGCTTGACTCGGGTGCGTCCGACCACCTCACCGGGGATGCAGGTATGCTCTCCCACTACCGTCCCTATAGTGGATCCTCCGCCATCACTGTTGCTGATGGGTCCACTCTCCCCATAGCCGGCTTTGGCTCCTGTTCCCTCACCTCCTCCCTTCACCTCTCCTCGGTGGCTCATGTACCCCAGAGTCCTTTTAACCTGCTTTCCATCAGCAAACTGACCAAGGATCTCAATTGCACTGCTCTCTTTTTCTCGTCTTCTGTTTTGTTTCAGGAGCGGACGACGAACCGGGAACTTGGTAGAGGTCAGCTTCGGGATGGGGTGTACATGTTCGCTGGCCCGCCTTCCATCGCCTGCGCGTCTCTCCCTGCTCATGCCGTTGACCTCCATTCCCGGTTGGGCCACCCTTCCGCCTCTGCACTTCATCGACTCTACCCCGATATTAGTCCCCGTTTTTCCTTTCCTTGTGAGTCTTGTCGTTTTGCGAAACATCATCGCACCTCATATCCTCCTCGAGTTGACACACGGGCCGTCAAACCCTTTGAGTTGGTTCATTCTGATGTATGGGGTCCCTGTGCTACCTCGAGTCAATCTGGGTATAAATATTACATTTCCTTCATTGATGATTATTCCCGGATGACATGGCTTTATCTTCTTCGAGATCGGACAGAGGTTCTCTCCACCTTCCAGACATTTTTTCATGAGAAACAAACACAGTTTTCTATCCCTGTCAAATGTCTTCGATCTGACAATGGGCGGAAATACTTATTCACTCACTTTCAGCAGTTTCTGCGGGCCCACGGCATCATCCACCAGACCTCTTGTCCTGATACCCCTCAGCAGAATGGGGTGGCCGAGCGGAAACACCGGCATATTTTGGAAACCGCTCGTGCCCTCCTCTTCCACCGCCAGGTCCCTCTTCTCTTCTGGGGGGATGTCATCCTCACTGCTACTTACCTTCTGAATCGTCTTCCCTCCTCCATACTTCAGGGGGAGACTCCCTTTCATACCCTGGTCCCCTCTATTCCTCCTCACTCCCTTCCACTCCGCGTCTTCGGATGTCTCTGTTATGTTCGGGACACTCGCCCCAATCTCTCCAAACTTTCTCCCAAATCCCTTCGCTGTATTTTTCTTGGATATTCCCGCACTCAGCGCGGGTACCGATGCTTCTCTCCAGACCTCCGCCGGTATATCACCTCTGCCGACGTATCGTTTGTCGAGACTTCTCCTTTCACTCTCCCCTCTCCTTCTCCTGACACTACCATCGATGACTGCCTTCCGCTCTTTGTTCACCCGCCTCTGGTATCTCCCCCTCCCGGTCATCTCTTTGGCCAGACCTACTCCCGTCGTCCATCCGCTGTACCTCCCATCCCGGCCGAGGACCACCTTGTTCCTGCTTCGTCCGATGCTCCTGTCCCAGCTCCCGAGGACGAGCCGATTGCGCTTTGGAAAGGTACTCGCTCCTGTCAGACTACTCCTCTCTTTGTATCTTCCTACAGGGGTCTGTCAGCCCTGGAAACCGTGTCGCTTCCTCGGACAGTCGGTGAAGCAAAATCTCACCCCGGGTGGCTTGCCGCCATGAGGGATGAATTGCGGGCTCTGGATGACAACCATACATGGGATCTTGTTCCACTTCCGGTGGGCAAACAGGCGGTCGGCTGTAAATGGATTTTCACGATCTGTCACAATCCCGATGGCTCTCTTTGCCGCCTTAAAGCCCGGCTTGTCGCCAAGGGGTTTGCTCAGACATATGGCATCGACTACTTTGAGACCTTCTCTCCAGTCGCAAAGATGGTCTCGGTCCGCCTTTTCCTTTCGCTGGCTGCTCATCATCACTGGCCACTTCATCAATTGGATGTTAAAAATGCTTTTCTCCATGGCTTTCTTGATGAAGAAGTCTACCTCTAGCAGCCTCCTGGTTTTTCGGCCTCTGGTGCCGACCGCCATGTCTGCCGTCTCCGTCGCTCCCTCTACGGCCTCAAGCAGTCTCCTCGGGCTTGGTTTGGCCGCTTCAGCACGGTCGTCACAGCCTTTGGCCTCTCTCGCAGTATGAAGGATCACACAGTCTTCTTCCGTACGACGGCGCATGGCTGTATCTTGCTTGTGGTTTATGTGGATGACATCATCATCACAGGGAGCGACTCCAGAGGCATCGTCAGCCTTAAGGCGCATCTTCACCAGCACTTTCACACCAAGGATCTTGGTCCCCTCACTTACTTCCTTGGCATTGAGGTCTCCCGAACTGCGGACACTATTTCTCTCTGCCAGCGCAAGTATGCTCTTGATATCTTGCAAGATGCCGGGTTGAGCACCGCCACCGCCGTGGACACTCCCCTTGAGCCTGGGGAACGCTCCCTTCATTCCGACTCGAAACCCTTTCCTCATCCCGAGAGCTATCGCCGCCTGGTCGGTAAACTCAACTACCTCACCATGACGCGTCCCGACATTGCCTGTGTCATTGGCAAAGTCAGCCAGTTCATGGAGCATCCCACCCGATCTCAGTGGGATGTTGTCCTTCGCATTGCCAAATACATCAAGAAAGACTCTGCCCGTGGCTTTCAGTACTCCCATCATGCTCACATGGATGTTGAGGCCTTCTGTGATGCGGACTATGCCGGTTGCCTCGCTACCCGCAGGTCTACTTCGGGTTTCACCGTGTTCTTTGCCGGCAATCTCATCTCTTGGCGCAGCAAGAAGCAGACTGTCGTCTCCCGGTCGAGTGTCGAGGCCGAGTATCGAGCCATGGCCACTGTCACTACTGAGATCTTCTGGCTTTGTCATCTCCTCCATGAGCTCGGTTTCCCCGCATCGACTCCTGCTCATATCTGGTGTGACAATCAGGCCGCCACGAAGATTGCATCGAATCCCGTCTTCCATGAACGGACGAAGCATATCGAGGTGGACTGTCACTTTCTCCGCCACCATCTGGAGCAGCACCATATCGGCTTCGGCCATATCCCGACGGCCGATCAGCTTGCCGATCTCTTCACCAAAGGTCTTCCAGGAGCTCGCCTTGAGTCTCTCACTACCCGGCTGGGTATTCACAGCCCCCCTGGCCCAGCTTGAGGGGGAGTCTGAGATGGTCCTGTGTCTTTGTTGTCTTTTTCTCTTTGTGGGACTCTATCCAATCTGGGCATGTCCAGCTTGAGGGGGAGTGTTGGACCCCATTTAAGGTTAACTGGGTATTTCTGTTCTGAGTCCCACATTGGACTTAACACCATGTAATTAGTTTTTACTTCTCTATAAAAGAGGATCCCCACCTCACATTGAGGTAAGGGGAATTCACCCTACTACAGGACCAAATGTCTCAAACTGAAACAAACAATTCTATTGACAAACTGCATTCAAGGTAACCTGAAATATGGTTCAGAGGGTTACATACTCTTAGGGGAAGAAGAAAATGAGAAAGAGGATGTCAGAGGGACTTCGGGATGGCTTTGTGCTCTCCCGCCCAAGCCTCAGCCGAGGGACTCCAATTCTCTAACTGCCTAACTGACTCCCGAGCCCCCTCCCTTGCATTTATACCCCAGGAAAACTAGGGCTCATGTGCGCCCTAGTCCCCACGTGACTCCCCTCTAACATCCCCCCCCCCTCACGTGCCACGTGACTCCCCACTAGCATCCCCCCCCCTCATGTGATGCTTCCTCTGGGAGTAGACTTGCCAGGTGGCAGGGTCCCCAACGGCTCTAACACTGACCCCGCCTTGAAGAGCAGTCCGGTCCCCAAGACTGAAGTGAGGAAACTGATTGCGGAGAGTGAATTCATCCTTCCACCGATATCAGTCCATTGAATTAAGAACGGGGGACAGGACACTCCATCTTTCAAATACATGCGTTGAGACAAGACAGTCATTGGTTCGGGATAATGGACAGCATTCGAATCCATTCCAAGGGGTAAAGTAGGATGCACCAGCTGCGAGCCAACTGCTTTCTTCAACTGGGAAACATGAAAAACCGGGTGAACCCAAGCTGTAGTTGGTAAGTCTAGTCGATATGCTACAGAACCAATCCGTTCCAACTTGAAAATCAACTGCTCGCCAATGCTTATCAGATGTTCACTTCATATAATCTTGTGAGCGAGACAAATGATGGCGGAGTTGGCGTAAGGCCTCATCCTGGTCCCCTAAAGCAGCAGCTACAGAAGGTACCCGAACTTCAAAAGGTAAAAACCCAAGTATAGTAGGAGGCTTACGGCCATAGACTGCTTCAAATGGGGTGGTCTGAATGGAGATATGCCAAGTTGTGTTGTAACACCATTCAGCCCAGGGAATCCAAAAGGACCAAGTACGGGGCTGGTCGCCCGCAAAACATCACAAATAGGTTTCAAGACAACGGTTGATAACCTCCGTTTGACCATCCGTTTAGGGATGGTAGGCGGAGCTAAACCGTAAAGTTGTGCCATGTTGGCGAAATAATTCTGTTCAAAAATGACTGAGAAAACGAGGATCTCGGTCACTTACTATAGAAGACGGTAGGCCATGTAAACGCACTATCTCACAAATAAAAAGTTCAGCAACCGACCGAGCTGTATAAGGATGTTTGAGTAGCAAGAAATGAGCATATTTGGACAGTCTTTCGACAACCACCAAAACTACATCATAGCCTTTGGACTTAGGAAGACCGGAGATAAAATCCATCGACAAATCCAACCATACCTCTGTAGGAACATCCAGTGGTTGCAGCAAACCCGCTGGAGCAAGTGTAGAGTACTTGAAGCATTGGCATACATCGCATTGTTGAACATAATTCTTAACAGCCTGCTTCATCCCCACCCAATACAAATTGGCAGCCAACTTTCGATATGTTCGATAGAAACCCATGTGCCCCCCCTGAGGAGTAGAGTGAAACTCTGATAACAAAACTTGAACCCAAGGGGAGTAGAAGGAATGGCTAGACAGCCATGAGAGAGGAGAACTACTTGATTAAGCGAAAATCCAGAAGCAGTGGGCTGTCCAGCTTGCAGCACACTCATAATCCTTCCAAGAAACGGATCAGAAGACACCCCATCAATTATACATTGCGCCCCTCCTGCCATTCGGGCCAAGATTTTATCAAACAAAGGTGAGACTCCCCCTCTTCTCTCCTGGACAGACAGAGTTTTCCTTGCCAGGTTTATAACAAATATCAAATTGATACCCCAATAACTTTGCTATCCAGCATTGCTGATCGACAGAGGTAATACGCTGCTGCAGCAAATATTTAAGGCTACGATGGTCTGAATAAACTGTGAATAATCATCCCAGTAAATAAGGTCGCCAGTGCTGGATAGAAAGTACCAGAGCCATGATTTTTTTCTCATAAACAGACTTCGCAAGATGAGAGACTGATAGACCAGAACTAAAGTAAGCAATGGGTCGTTTCTCCTGCATGAGGACAGCCCCTATCCCACGTCCCGATGCATCACACTCCAACTCAAATTGTTTGAAAAAGTCTGGCAAAGCAAGGACAGGAGCTTCGGTCATCTAACTGTTTTAACTGGTTGAAGGCTTGAAGGGTCTCTGCATACCAGAAGAAGTTGTCCTTGCGGGTGAGGGCAGTAAGTGGTCGTGCCACCTTGCCATAGCCGCGAATAAACTTGCGGTAATACCCTGTTAAACCAAGAAATCCACGGATTGCTCTAACTGTAGTAGGAACTGGTCAATCCAGCTTTACTTGGACTTTTCCTGGATCCATGGATACACCCGTAGCTGAGATTATGTGACCCAAATATTCAATTTTCCGTTGGCCGAAATGGCATTTTTTTCGGTTGACAAAAAACTGATTCGTGTGGAGAATCTGTAGCACCGTAGTGAGATACTGTAAATGCAGCGACCAAGTTCTACTGTATACAAGAATGTCATCAAAAAAAAATGACAACATAATGACGCAACAAAGAATGAAATAATTCGTTCATAGTAGACTGAAAATTGGATGGTGCGTTCATCAATCCAAAAGGCATTACGAGATACTCGTAATGGCCACTATGAGTCTGAAAAGTGGTTTTTTTTACATCACATTCTCGCATACGAATCTCATGGCAGCCTGCACGGAGATCCAGCTTTGAAAAGTAAGTAGCTCCATGCAACTCATCGAGTAATTCTTCTACCACCTGTATGGGAAATTTATCTGGTATGGTCACTTCGTTCAAGGCTCGATAATCTACACACAACCGCCATGTCCCATCTTTTTTTTTAACTAACAATACTGAACTGCAAAAAGCACTAGTGTTGGGTCGTATTATGCCACTGTCTAACATTTGTTGAACCTGTTTCTCGATTTCATTCTTCTGAAAGTAGGGGTAACGATATGGTCGAACTGATATTGGGCCCTGTCCAAGGATAAGATTTATTGCATGCTCTTGCTGTCGTTGTACTGGAAGTCCCCCTGAGTCATTAAAAACTAACGGAAAATGACTAAAAACCTGTTGTAATTCCCTGTTTTGGTCATCGGTCAGAATCTGTTCCCCAATACTACCACCACCTCCCATAATTTGACAAAGCATATTGTTGATACGTTGACCTTGGGCCTACTGGTCCAAGGAGTAAGGTGTACAATCTGTCCGCTGCACTCCCAGCAAAGTATAGCGCTGGTTGTTCACCACAAATTTCATGACCATAGATTTCCAGTTGATGCATACATCTCCTAGCGTACTTAACCATGTCACTCCCAAAATAAGATCCAACCCCCCAATTTCTAAGACGTGTGCTTCTATGGAGCAACCGTAAGCCCCTAAGACTAACCAAATGTGTTGGCAGACCCCTTTAATTCCAGTTTTATATCCATCTCCGAGTTTCACTCTCATACTTCCGGTATCCAAAACAGGCAAGCCAAGCATTCTGACCAACTTTGGGCTAATAAAGTTGTGTGAGGCTCCACTATCCAATAGGACTAGAACTCTAATTCCCTTAATAGTGCCTTCAATTTTCAGACTCGTAGTTGATTCTTTCAAACCATTACCCGAGCTGAACAACATTGTCATACCTTGCAAATCCGTTAGTTTACAAACAGCCTCTTGATTGTCAACCACAGCTTTCATCTACTCAACGACTTCTTGTGGAAGTGTAAGTTGATGCTCATCATCATCTTCTCCCAAAATTAGTACTCTTATTTTAGGATCAGAACATTTATGCATGGGATTATAAGATTTTCCACAGCAAAAACATAAATCATTTCCTCCTACGTTCTTCCCATTCCTGGCTGGAAAGTTGAAGAACTCCTTTTCCAACAGTCGAAATTGTTCGTTGTACCTCCCTACTGATCCTGCTAGAAGGTTCACCTTCCCTTTGTAAAACTTGGGGTTAAGAGCTTGGTTGCTGGATTCCATGAGTCCGGGAGGTTTGTACCCAATCCCTACTTCCTGTCCAACGCGATCCTCTAGCCTGGAATGGCGATCCTGCCCCTTTGGCCAAGGGCCATCTCAACATGCTGGGCAAACCGCATTACCTGTAATCTAGTCTCCGGATTATGGATTCAAACCCAGCTCTTGATCTCCTCCCGCAACCCATGTAAGAAGTAGCCGACATATTGAGATTCCGACTGTCGCAGAATGAGGGAAGCCAAAAATTCAAACCGCTCAATATACTCCTGAACTATGCCACACTGCCGGTTCACGGCTAACTCTTCATAAGGATTCTGTACTTCCAATCCACTAAATCTTTCCATTAATTCTGTCTTAAATTGTTTCCACGTCAATTGTGGATACACCTCTTCTAAAACAGTGAACCAATGAATAGCCACCCCCTCCATACTCACTTGAGCCAAAGAAATCTTGGCCTGCTCTGGAGTCTAATTAATCCGGAAGTATAACTCAACTCTCTTGAGCCACCCCCAAGGATCCTGTCCTTCAAAAACAGGAAGTTCCACCCGATGAACCGCTATCATTGATGCGGGACATTAATTAACAGTTTCCCCCACTCCTTGAGTTCCATCAATCAAATTTGTTTTCTCTTGCACTGGCATCAGCAGACAGCTTGACTCAAAATGGGGAGCAGATTGAGTCGCCTCCTCCTGTATTGGCAACTTCTCCAATCTCAACACAATTCCAACCATTGATTTCTGCAATTCAAGCCGAAAATTTCCTGTTGAAATGCTCCCACAAAAGTCGCTAATCCAGATACAGTCACTTCAACTCGTTCGATTCGTTGATCACGCATTGATTATGCTCACTCAATCCGTTGTTTCAGAGCCTCCAGGCGAGTCTGTAAGCGAGTCTCCATACTCGTTCTAGGTTTAATAACGCCAGCTTCCAGCAAACGAAGAAAAGAAAACAAATCGTGAGGTGAAAGCGAAGACAGACTGAGGTGAAGAATCCGAAAGATCAGACCAAATATTAGAGTTCTCATACTGAAACAAACAATTCTATTGACAAATTGTATTCAAGGTAACCTAAAGTATGGTTCGGAGGGTTACCGACTCTTAGGGGAAGAAGAAAATGAGAAAGAGGATACCAGAGGGACTTTGGGATGGCTCTGTGCTCTCCCGCCCAAGCCTCAGCCGAGGGACTCCAATTCTCTAACTGCCTAACTGACTCTCGAGCCCCCTCCCTTACATTTATACCCCAAGCAAACTAAGGCTCATGTGCGCCCTAGTCCCCACATGACTCCCCTCTAACATTCCCCACCTCATGTGCCACGTGACACCCCACTAGCCCCCCCCCCCCTCTCACGTAGTCTGCTTCCTCTGGGAGTAGACTTACCAGGTGGCAGGGACCCACCGGCTCTAACACATCCACTTGCTTATTTTAGCAAGGCTTTATCTAAGACCAATTTGGCAAAATCAGTGTATGAGAAAGAATTAATTGCTCTAGTTCAATCTATACAACATTGGAGGCAGTATCTTGGGAATACAGTTTAAGTTTAAGGTCTATACTGATCACCGAAGTCTCAAGCATTTATTGAGTCAACGAGTGGTATCAATGAGCTAATAATGTTGGCAAGCCAAGTTATTAGGCTATGACTTTGAAGTGATCTATAAACCTGGATGGTTAAATAATGTTGTCGATGCTTTATCTCGGAGTATTGGAGATAAATAATGTTCTCATCTGTCCATTTCCAGACCCACTTGGTTGGATTTACAAACAGCTAGGCAGGAAGTACAGCGAGATAAGGCTTTACAAGCGATTATTCGGTCTCTACATGCTGACAGCACTTCTAAGCAGAGGTATTCAACCAGAGGGGATCTTTTATTCGTTAAGAACAAGTTGGTTTTACCTAAAAATTCAGATATGATCCCAAAACTATTGCAGCACTTCCATTCGTCACCTATTGGGGGGCATTCAGGATTTTTAAAAACCTATAAACGCCTAGCAAATGGGGTATATTGGATAAGAACGACCCGGGACATTCAGCGCTTTATCCGGTCTTGTGAAGTATGTCAACGCCACAAATATGAGGCAATGAACCCTGCTGGATTCTTAGAGCCCTTACCTCTACCAAATATGATTTGGGAAGAGGTATCAATGGATTTTATTACAGGTCTGTCGAAGTCTAAAGGGTATGATGTTATTTTGGTGGTCGTTGATAAATTAAGCAAATATTCTCATTTTCTTCTATTGTGCCATCCATATTCTCCCAAAACAGTATCCGAAGTATTTGTGAGGGAAATAGTTAAATTACATGGAATTCCTGGTGTTATATTAAACGACGGAGATCCACTTTTTACTAGCGTATTTTGGCAAGAGTTATTCAAATTACAAGGTACCATTCTTAAAATGAGTTTTTCCTACCACCCTCAAAGTGACGGACAGACCGAAGTAGTGAATCGATGCTTAGAAACATATCTCAAATGTTTTTCTTCAGATCATCCTAAGCATTGGGCGATCTGGCTTCCGTGAGCAGAATATCATTATAATACATCCTATCATACATCTATCGGGCGTACTCCGTTTGAGGTTGTAAATGGGCGACATCCTCCATATGTTTTTCATTATACCAAGGGGGAAGCAACAGTAGAAGCAGTGGCTAAAACACTTCTAGAAAGAGATGAAGTTCTCAAATAGTTGCAAGAGAGTCTACATCGGGCACTCCAAATAATGGTGAAGAATGTTAATCGACATAGGAGACATATCACATACAAGGAAGATGATCTAGTATGGGTCAAATTATGGTCGAATCGTCTAGGGGTACGTTTGAAGATAAATCTCAAGTTGGTTGCACGCTATTTTGGTCCTTTCGAAGTATTGGGTAGTGTTGGACCAGTTGCTTATCGCCTCAAACTGCCAGCAAATAGTAGGCTTCATCCAGTTTTTCATGTTTCACAACTCGAGGTTGCAGTTGGATAACATTATGAAAACACGGAATTGCCTCCAGAATTCATTGTTAACCATATCTACCCTATTGCAATTCGAGCAGACAAAACTCAGGGGAGGTCTCTTATGTGGCTAATACAGTGGCATGGTAAAACTCCAAATGAAGCGACCTAGGAAGAAGTTGAGAAGATTAAAGTCCAATTCCCGAATTTTCACCTTGAGGACAACGTGGTACTTCAAGGGAGCGGCAATGATAGGCTTGTTGTACGATTTACCTATCATAGGAAAGGAAAGGGGGGTGATAGGGAGAGGGTTGAGGTAACTGCCTAACTACCTGGTTGGGTTTTATAAACGCCAGGGGTAAATATGTAATTGTCTGGTTTTTCTGTTATAAATAGGGTGTAAGTGTAGGAGGGAGTCTAGAAATTTCGGCTTGTATATTGGGCCTGAGAGAGAGTGATCTCCAGGAAGGGAAAGCAGTAGAAAACTGCTTCCAGGTACACAGTACATAAATCTATAATAGAAATAGTGGTTCGATTCCTTCTTCTACGTCGCTTTCTAGTTATCTCCTATCAATAGGTGTCCGTCGTTTCCGTCTGCCATAGCTCCTTGAAGAACATTAGTGGATCTTCGTCCGCCGCACTCCCATAACAGTCAAGCACTTCATCCTTCAGCTGCCTCCAAGTGAGTTCTGGCCGCACCGACTTCAAGGATATCACCCAATACTATGTCATTCCATCCATGCAAATCTGCATCATCAGCACCTTCAAGTCTTTTCGCGTCCGATGTATGGAAAAATAAGTTTCCGCTCGGGATATCCATGATATCGGATCAATAGTGGCATTTCAATTTGTCTAGTATGCGCACTCAGTTCCCCACGTTCGTCCTCCTTCGGTACTTCTGTATCAATTCCCCGACCGAACGGCGTCTCCATAACCTTTGTACTTCCTCCTCCTCCTTCCTCGACAACGAACTTCCCTTTCTCTTGTTCTCATCCAGAACTCCCTGTTGAGCTTCGGACATACATATCCAACTATCCTATCACCAACGAAAGCTCCTGCATCTGCTGTTGGAAGTTTGTTTTCATCTCAAGGGCAGTTGCCTCGAAATTCGCTTACCGCTAGACTCCTATCTTCAACTCAAAGACGACAGATTCCAAAAACGCGATTCCGCTTTCCATCTGTGTGTTCATAGAAGTTCCCAGTTCCAATGATTCTACCGCAGCTCAACTCTATTCAGAGTCGAACCAGGTTCTCGTTCGTCTCTCAACGGGAGCACTAATTTGATAGAGTGCGATTCGGAAAACTATGGAGAAGAGAAGGGATGCTCAATTCTAAATCAAAGTTCTTACCAGAACGCTTGTGTTGCTATACAATTCAATCAGTCGACTTTCTTGGCGGGCACTCCTATGCAGGCCGAGACCCCGCCCATCTAATTCCCAACTGACTGAATGGTCCATTAGGACCATTCCCCAAGTATTTATATCCCACAAACCCAAAGGAAGAGTTTATTTACAATTTTGCTCTCTTTTGTCCCTAAGAAAAGAAAACAGACTAAACAAAACTCCTCCCCCTTCTAGCACCCCCTCCTCTGATAAATATGCAGAAGTGGTGGCCGGTCACACCTTTCCACACCACCTGTAGTAGACTCCCTCTCTTCTACTCTATCACTTATCATTTAAGGATTTAGAATTGGTTTCGTTGACTAAGATCCAATGTGCTAATCATACCGGATCCATAAAAAAATCGGGTACCAAAAGATTTACTTTGCATGAATATCTAATAATATTAAAATAATTTTTTCATGGAAAATAAATGATTGGCATCAGACTAACTTCCTGCACATCAAGGCTACCCGCCAGACACCCAAAACTTACTTTCTACAATTAATGAAGAAGAAAGAGACAATTTGATGGAGGGTATATTTAAAGATAACGTTTACCTCCTTCAAACGTTTGAATATTCATGAGTTACATTTACCGAAGAACAATCGTCACGTCTAGCGGGGAGTAGTTCGTCGATGTTTAGAAATTTGATGAAGAATCAAACTTCCGGAGAACAAATCAACATACTGGTGGGTTGACAATTTGTCAAACATTTATTTCGGGGAAAGAAGAGTTTCTCGAAGGCACGTCCTCTGGAGCGACATGACTTTTCAGAATCGGTTGGGTCTACACCTACTGTTCCAGTTTATTGGACCAATTTAAGATTCTTTGTGTCTAAACTGCTAACACTTAGGTAATTAGGTTATGTCTTTCTAATATTTTGATTACCTACAGTGCTGTTTTTTTTAATTCGTTGCAAATCTTTTTATAATCCCTCACATATCATTTCAAATTATTTGCAAATCGTTTCCAAAATACTTTTCAAAGCCTTATTGATTTTTCTGGAAACCCAAAAACTCCTATCCTTTCAGTTTATGAATTTTAAAAAAAGAATTTGTATTTAGAATCAAAACCGAATCCTATTAAATACTGGAAGCTCTGACCAATCATTTGCTTGAAGGAGAGAGTTTTTTAATTTCAAACTCTAGTCTTGTTTTATATCAGGATCTCTCTTTTAAAATTCAGCTTGCATTGATTTATTGTTTCATAAAGAGGGGGGGAGGGGGTGGGTTTAACCTTGTTCTGTTAAGGGGGAGAAAAATATTTTATAAATTGCTTCAGAAAGGGGAGAGAAAGGTTTTCCTTATTGTTTTATTTTACAAAGGGAGAAAATATTTTTGATGGTTTCTTTTTCAAAGGGGGAGAAATCATCAATCATTTGTCATGTTCTGTATACTCTGGAACATATGCTTCTGAATATTTTTCTTTACCCCGGCTTTTTAATTATCGCAAAGGGGGAGAGTTGAATTAAAACCGGTAATTAAAATTTTTATATAATTGTTGTTTCAGACAGTATATCAATTCACAATCAAAGTCAATGAACTCTTATGTGATTAGTTTGATTTGCGCTGCAATGTATCGTGTCTTGTAATTGTCAAAAAGTAGCAGTTTGTTAGGTCATCCTCTGAAACCCGCAATTGTTATCCTCCAGATTGGCATGTTTTAATAATCACATGACACTTGTATTTTTACCTAGTATATCTGTCCGGTGTTTCAAAACAGGAAAATCGCAGGTTGATAATGTTTCCGGTACATGGTCTTACAGCAATAGGGCGAACATCAGATGAAGAAAGACTGAACCTACAACAACAGGAGTGATGATATTAACATATCATCTCTGCACTGTTCAGAGCAACTGATTTATCCAAATGATCGACAAACAACATGCTTACATCAGGAAGATGAAGGAACGGACTAATTATCGGAAGATGTGGGTGACTGCAGGTCAAATAAAAATTACAGAAACCTAAATCTGTAAAATTCTGAAGACTCTCGGGAGAAGGAGACTGGATAATGAAAGAACAAATAAGTTTTGAAGATAGAAACTTGTTTATTAATATATTAAAAAATGACTAGGGATTGTTTATCCCGGACCTTTTAACATTTTTTTGTGTGCTTTTGATCCATTTTTATTCTGGAATGCTTGTTACCTACCGAACATAAGTTCCCATTTACTTCAGATTATTAACGAGCTTGCTTCATACCGCACTTCTTTCTATTATTGTTTACTAAGCATGTCCAAATTCAAACTGTATATTTCTCTATATACTTTATAACAACCAAATTAGTTTTCATCTTTGTTATTATTCAAGAATTACTTCGAATATCTTTATCTGGATAATTAGTAAAGGCTATTCATTCCTACCATTTTTTCTCTATCCATTTTTCACACAAAAAGACTTTCAATGCTAGTATTTGTATTTATATACTCTAGTTTATTTTTTTACCTTGTGTGAAATATTTTAAAAAGGGGATTGTGCTTGAGTTTTAATTTCTCAATTTCCACCCCTCTTAAGGATTGCCTACCGGAATACATACAAGATACATTTTGCACTCCTTGTGGGGCCCAAGAAATAGGATAACCATGGAAACAAACACAAGATGCTTGAGTTTCGCATCAAAGGTGCGGCCCAAGAGCCGAGTCATGACAATTTTCAAAGGGATCGTTTGAATTCATCTGACCTCTAATTGACATTTCATTTGCACCCGTTTTTTTTTTTTTTTTTTTTTGTAACAAATTCCCAAGCCCCCTATTCATAGACACAAATCAAGGTTAAGAATTAAATTCAACCACCACGGAAAGTCACCTTACTTTGACTTGGCTCTATGTCTGAACTTGAATTTAAGTTTCACAGCCATTTGAAACAATTTAACCATGTGATGGATATGCAACAACAGTCCCTACAATGATAGGAATGTGCAAACATGGCAGCTGAAAGTTTTCATTCATGGCTTAAATCTTTACTACACATACTTGTAACAAATCAAATATTTAACGTCCATGGTGCTGCTGAGCTTTTAAAAGGGGTAGATTTTTTTCACCCGCAAAAGGGTGGATTTTGACTGAGGAAATAATGGCTTCAAGGTTTTGATTAATGTGCTTGTCTTGGAGAACACATAGTCAGGCAAGTAAAGTATCAATAACCAAATGGGTAAAATCGACTCAACACACAGATGAGACGGACTAAATGCCAGCAACGTTAGCATACTCAACAAACAGACATGACTGATTCAACGCTAGCTATGTGATCAGCTTCAAAATCATCAAGTTGGTATCCCATATTGACGGATAAACGCAAACAATAAGAGAGGGAAAGTGGGGAATAGTTACCTTCCAGCTTCACGTGATGAATAATTCCGGATGTGTAGTTGTGGAGACCCTCAAATGGGTACAACTGGCTATAAACAGTAGAAACCCCACTGCGCCTGATTGTGTATTTTCCGCTTCGTTTCCCACACCACACCTCACTGGACACGCTCCCAGGATCAAGTGGAGTCACGTTAACACCAATCTGGGCATCCCCTTGTAAAGCCAACACAAGCCAGACCCATATAAACGAAGAATTCAAAACAAAACAAGGGAAAAGGAAGAGGACCCAGTTGAGTAAGTAATACCGGTAACCCAAGAAACCCACATGGAAGTCGGTGGTGAAGAAACGGCGAGTGCAATCTGCTGCGGGAAGATTGAAGCGACTCTCTTCCTGAGCCTGGGATGGTCCATGGGCAAGTCGTCACTGCCGCGTCGCAAGGAGCGATCGAACCGCACGGTTACAGGCTCGAAAGGGCCGTGGAGCGTCGTGGGGATTCGTTTCGATGCGGACACATTCATCATTTTCATCGTAATCCAGAAAATGAAAATGGAAATCCAAGGTTTATAGCCCCCCGCCATGAGAAACCCGGGCATTCTATGTTCGGGAGTGAGTATACGCCTTCATCTCATTCATCTCCCCATGGCAGCTAGCCATCAATTAGACGCAGGAGCTTCTTCCATTGCCTGTTTCACTCTAAATAAAATATAAATAAATATATAAATATATATATATATATATATGTGTGTGTGTGTGATTTTTTTATTGAAAATATATGAATAACCAACTAACAAAATTAAATTAAATTACATATTCCGTTATCTACGGATCATCAACACCGCCTACACCTTCACTTGCTCCATCTTTCACGGAATGTACAAAGACGTACCAGTAATTTAGCACTGCATCCAACTCACCCAATGGAAGAATAAGTCAATAATGTAACAGCGGCGCATTATAGTGAGGAGGAAGAGAGAAATCATGGATTTGAGGTGGGAGCCGACGCCGGTAGAAGATGTGTGGTCGTGGAAGGTGTCAATGTGAGGAGAGTGCTTGACTAGCATGGGGGGATGGGAGGTGAGGCGGGAAAGCGCGATGATTAGTGGTGTCGACAGGGAGGTGGGTGGGCAGGGAAGTAGGGGTTGTGTTGTCGCGGAAGCAAGTTGGGGGGTTGTCACTGCTGCTATTCTAGGGTTGTTGAGTCAATGCGAGAGAGAGAAGGGGGAGGTTGCCCCTTGATTAGTTGTTGCTCTAGCTCAGGGGCTCGCAGGGCTTACCCTTGGGTCGGGCCTACTCTCTCTCTCTCTCTATATATATATATATAAGCTACATAAACATCCTATTAACGGCCTGGATTAATATCTATTTTCAAAGGAAATCTGATGGTTATAATTTTTAATATAGGACATAGATTGGAAAAATGATTGGCTGTGATAATTAAATCTCATAGGAAAAGAGCCTATGTGAATCACCTCATAGAAATTATGACATCCATATTAATTGTTTTATAACACTCCTTGGATGTCATCAATTTCATGGAGCATTATTTATTCTTTATTTAAAAAAAAACTTTGGAAAAAAACAGTTGTAACATCTTGTTACTGACTTTCAGTTATTGACGTTGTTTTGTTATTGGTTTCCCTCGTTTTCTTGTTGGTCTTTAGTTGTTCCCATAATTTCTTGGATATGCTTGTTGTGTTTTGTTGTTTTCTCCCTTGTTTGAGCTTTTAGAGGGGTGTGGGAGGGTGTTTTATTCTAGTTTTAATGGTCGAGGCTTTTAGCATGAGAGTGTGCATGCTCCTGGAGCTCGAAAAGCTACAAGAGGCCTACCAGCTAGCCAACGAGGGCCACTGGCCAGCTGATGGGACTCCCAATAGCCATGACATTCAGTCGAGCATTACCGGGTAGTTGGTGACGCCGACAGGGTTGAGAATCGACATAGCAATATCGTTGTTTTGTTTTGTTTAATCTTCGGTTTAAGTATAAATCACCTCTCTCGAATTTCATTTGATCCAAAACTCCTTACAGGCTCTATAGAGACGAATTTGGCTCTCCCAACCTCATTCCTTCATGGATCAAAGTGTCGGTTGGTGTGTTGGATCTCTTCCGATAAGTGTGATCTCAATTTGATCATGGGTTCTTCTTTCCTCCTTTCTCTCCCTCTTTGAGCACGGTGATTCCTCATGCCATTGATGGATCTAGATCACGACTTGCTGAATTGTGATTCTAGGATTCTTCTTTGATTATTCTAGTCCTCGAATCTTTGTTGGTGGATCCCATGTGGGTGTTTGTTGATTTTGATTGAGGTAAGTGGTTTTGTAAGGTAGTCTCTATCAATTGAAACTTTTGATGCTTCTTTGATTTAAATTGGTTTTACAGTCGATTTCTAAAGCTTGAATTGAGTCACTTGATAAATGATTTGAAATGACATGGTGTGTGTGATGAAATTCCTTTAAAAATGGCTTTTTGGAATAAAGTGTGATTTCCGAAAAAATGAACTTGACATGAAATGAATAATTTGAAGCGTGATTCTGATGAGATGAAAAGGCGTGGAATGTTGTATGATTCAAAACAAAAGGCATGAGTCTTTAATAAAATTTATAAAAAGTTGGTTTTTAAAACGAAAGGCATGTTTTTTAAACTTGAACTTGGGGTCGATTGAAATGATTATTTAAAATGAATGAGATTGATTGAATTGAACGTTAGCCCAATAAATGTTTGATTTGTCTTGAAGCACTTGAGGGTCTGGGTAGTTAAGGAGGTAATAACACACTCTAGGCATGCATCAGCTCTACCTGACAATGAAATGATGATGACAATGCTAACTAAACTATCTCAAGGGTAGAGAGTTTATTCGTTGGGATTCTCTCCCCCCCCCAGGCTTGGTATCCAGGGAGTGTGTGCACACATTGAGCCGTATTTCATTGTGATGTGTGAGAATCCTTAATCTAACCTTAGGTCTCTTAACCATGGTGCTATGATTGAAAATGATTTATACCTACCAATGATTGAATGAAATGATTTACCCATGTCTTTTTTGATAGAAATGATTATTCATGCCTTATTTGATAAAATTGTCTGTACTTGTCTGATTTGATGGAAATGAACTTTGAAACCTATTTTGATAATAGCCATTTTAATGTTTTATAAATCATGATTTGACATTAACTGTGAAAATATTACCATGCCATGTTTTTTTTAAAATTGAGCAAAGTAGGTTTGTTTTTTTATAGATTGCTTATGAAATAATTACACTACTACAAAAATGGGATTTATCAGTGCTCAAAACGGGTTTTAACAGTACTAAAAAAGCGTTGTAAAGCTCAATGCTGATAAAGGGGGGGGGGTTCCCTTTATCAGCGTTAAAAAATCATTGATAAAGGTATCCTTTATCAGCGCTAAAAACACGCTGATAAATGGATCATTTATTAGCGTTAAAAAAGCGTTGATAAATGCCCTGCCTACTGTAACATAAAATTCTGTAGCAGTACACCCAAACAATACCTGCAAAAAAATCAGCATATCAACAAGTATACCCATACAAAATTAACACATAATTCATAAGGTAATTATAGCAAGTATACACATACAATAAGTATACCCATACAACCCATACAACAAGTATACCCATACACCATTAACACATAATTTATAAGTTAATTAAATACATAAAGAATTCAATTCAGAATTCAGGGGGTTGGGGGCTTGTTCAGGGGTTTGGGTGGCTGTCCAAGGGGGGTAGGGGGTGTCCAGGGGGTGGGGCTATCCGGGGGGATGGGGGTGTCCAGGGGGTGGGGTGGTGTCCAGGGGGTTGGGGGGGGGCTTTCCAGGGGGTGGGGGTGTCCAGGGGTGGGGGTGGGGTGTCTAGGGGGTGGGGTGGTGTCTAGGGGGGTGTGGGCGGTCCAAGAGGTTGAGGGCTGTCCAAGGGGGGTGGGGTGGTGTCCAGGGGGTGGGGTGGCTGTCCATGGGGGTGGGGATGTCCAGGGGTTGGGGGTGTCCAGGTGGTGGGGTGGTGTCTAGGAGGGGTGGGGGGTCATCCAGGGGGTGGGGGTTTTCTGGGGGGGTTGTCCATGGGGGTGTCCAGGGGGGTGGGGTGGTGTCCGGGGAGGGTGGGGTGGTGTACAGGGGGTGGGGGGGGCTTTAATGGATTTAATGGAATGAATTTCATGGATTTCAAGATCATTGATATTTTTAAAATGGTTTTGGAATAATGTTTATTTCAATAGTATGTGTTTATTTAGGAAAAAATGAATGTTTTGGTGTGTATGGTAGGAAAGGGGTTTTCCGTACGTCAGTTGTTGTTTTCACTTAAAATTCTGTCCATTTTAAACAAAAGAGAGACACTTTAAGTGATACCAGCCACATCGTGCCTCAGATTGAGGTGGGGTTGACTTGTACATGTCACACATGACCCATGGATTGTTATCCTAAAGTATCACTATAATCCTAAGGTGTTTGGTCAGATTTCCATACGTCGGTTGTTGTTTTTACTTAAAATTCTGTCCATTTTAAACAAAAGAGAGACACTTTGAGTGATATCGGCTAAATCATGCCTCAGATTGAGGTGGGGTTGACTCGTACACATCACACATGACCCATGAATCGTTCTCCTAAAGTATCAACACAACCTGAATGTGTTTGGTCAGATTTCCGTATGTCAGTTGTTGTTTTCACTTAAAATTCTGTCCATTTTAAACAAAAGAGAGACACTTTGAGTGATACTGGACACACCGTGCCTCAGATTGAGGCGAGTTTGATTTGTGACCGTCACACATGACCCGTGGATCTTTATCCTAAATTATCAATACAATTCGAATGTGTTTGGTCAGATTTCCGTACGTTAGTTGTTGTTTTCACTTCAAATTCTGTCCATTTTAAACAAAAGAGAGACACTTTGAGTGATACCAGACACACCATGCCTCGGATTGAGGTGGTGTTGACTCTTACATGTCACACATGACCCATGGATTTTTCTCCTAAAGTATCAACACAATCTGAACGTGTTTGGTTAGTTTTTTGTACGTCAGTTGTTGTTTTCACTTAAAATTCTGTCCATTTTAAACAAAAGAGATACACTTTGAGTGATACCGACCACAAAGTGCCTTGTATTGAGGTGGGGTTGACTCGTACAATCACACATGACCCATGAATCATTCTCCAAAAGTATCAACACAATACAAATGCTTTTGGTTGGTTTTTCGTACGTCAGTTGTTGTTTTCACTTAAAATTCTGTCCATTTTAAACAAAAGAGAGACACTTTGAGTGATACCGGCCACACCATGCCTCGTATTGAGGCGGGGTTTACTCGTACACTTCATACATGACCCATTGATAATTCTCCTAAAGTATTAACACAATCTGAATGCGTTTGGTTGGTTTTTTGTACGTCAGTTGTTGTTTTCACTTAAAATTCTGTCCATTTTAAACAAAAGAGAGACACTTTGAGTGATACCGGCCACACCGTGCCTCGGATTGAGGAGGGGTTGACTCATACACGTCACACAAGACCCATGGATCGTTCTCCTAAAGTATCAACACAATCCTAATGCGTTTGGTCAGTTTTTCGTACGTCAGTTGTTGTTTTCACTTAAAATTGTGTCCATTTTAAACAAAAGAGAGACACTTTGAGTGATACCGGCCACAACGTGCCTCGGATTGAGACAGGGTTAACTCATACACATCACACATGACCCATGGATTGTTATCCTAAAGTATAAACACAATATGAATGTGTTTGGTCAGATATGAAGGTATTTTGGATATTTTACTGGTTTTTCTTATCCAAAGCCCAAAGAAAAGTGGTTCATCATTCTTGCATGTTGTTGTTGCATTTCATCTATTAAAATGAAAAAAATACTCATTAGAGAAAGGATGTTTTATTTAATAACAATTACAATTTTCCTATGAACATTTACATACAACAATGTTTCATCTTTTGATCTTCTTAACCCCTCTCAAAAATAGCTGCCAATTGTACACGTCCCCACGTCAGATCTTCGTGATATTTGTGTAAAATCTTCCATCACGTATACGGCCCACTCATTTCTAAAAAAATCTATATCGTCTTGTGAATATGAGGCATGTGTTGATGGTTGTTGGACCTCAACACTAGGATAAATAATATGTTTAAAAACTTGTTGTTGCTCTGCACTGTGAGCAGCAGCAGCAACAGTAGCAGCAGCTTGAGAGACGTGTTCAACCTCGAGTTTAGGAGCACGAGAATGAACAGAAGTCATTATCTACAAAAGTGGTCGAACAATTAATTTAGATTACATAAATTCAGTAATGATAAGATAATAACATGAGATAACAAGATCTATATTACAAACAAAAATAACCTATTTATTGAACTCTCTTTTTTTTCAAAGGTTGAAGGGATTTGACACCTCTATCGATTATCCAAATCCCTTCATTGTGGTCTCCTCTAACATACAAAACATCATCTACATTGGTACCATTGTGAAATGATTACGACATACCACTGAAAGGATCATCCTCAACTGAATTTTCATCAGACCCTTTAGTAGTTTTGGACGATAACAGAACAATCAACCACTTTCGGTTTGCGAGATCTGGAATATAAAATACTTGTACCACTTGTGATGTCATTATAAATTGTTCGTCTTTGTACACTTCCTTACTAAAATCAACTTTTAAAAATCCCAATTTATTTATTTTAACACCACTGTTGTTATCAACCCATTTGCATTGAAAAATGAGCAATTGGAATGTCATATAATCCAACTCCCGTATTTGTTTGATAATGCCAAAGTATGACATATTTGCATAAATTGGATTTCTATCCTTACTACCAAAAACATGCATCGCTTCAGCCACAAGTGTAACTCCACTATTTTGCATGGTACTATCTTCATCATGTTCATCTGTATAGAATGTATAAACATTAATTACATAACCATTGTAAGATAATACATACACACTTGGTCTGGTGGCTAGCCATCGAAGTCGTTCTAAAATTGAATTCGGATTTTTAGATAACTTCTTAAAAAGATGGTTCTGAAACCATCCTATAAACTGGTGATTATGTGTATTTGATATCCATTTTCAGCCCTTGATGGATTCAACTGCCTAAGAATTTCTTTGTGGGTTTCAATATATTGAGCAACCTTCCAACTATTATGCAAAACATAAAGGTGGACCTGATCCCGATCTGTAATATTGATTATCACAACATCTCTTCCAGAAATTTCCTCACCCTCAATGTGTCCAGTGTGATGAGATTTCGAGAGACCAATGCTTTCTACATCAGATAAGTATTCGGTACAGAATTCAATGGCTTCCTCAACAATATATCGCTCCACAATACAATCCTCTGACCGACTTCAATTTTTGACATACTCTTTCAAAATCTTCATATACCGTTCAACGGGGTACATCCATCTATAGTGCACAGGACCACAAAGTCGAATCTCTCTCACCAATTGAACCATCAAATGAACCATCATATCAAATAATGATAGCAGGAAGAACATTTCTAATTCACATAATATGATGACAATTTCTCATTCCATAGTTGACAATTTCTCCAGGTTTAAAACTTTGCTGCATATAGATTTGAAAAAGAAACAAAGTTTGGTTAACATATGACAAACATTCTTGGAAAAAATGCAATGTAAAGCTATATGAATTAAATATTGCATCAAAACATGGCAGTAATGTGATTTCAAACCTTTTAACTTCAAATCATTCATTGACACAATGTTCTTGATATTTGATGAATACACATATGGAACCTTTACATCATTGAAGAAGTTACAAAACTAATATCTCTCCTCTCTGGAAAGAGTGTAAGTAGCTGGAGGAAGAAACATTTGATTTTCACCCTTCACGGGAGCCAAATCCTCTCATATTCCCATGTCAACCATGTCCAACCTTGCCTTAATTCCATCTTTTTTTTTCAGGGGCATTTAGAAACATTCCGATAACACTGTCACATACATTTTTTTCCACATGCATCACATCAAGAAAATGTCCGACGTACAGACAATTCCAGTATGGTAATTCAAAAAAAAAATTGATCTCTTTTTCCAACCGATTTTCGTAAGGTTTTTCGAAAATGGTTTACCAAAAACAGTGTTCACATCTTTTACTTTCTCAAACAGCTGATCACTTATTAGTGGAGACAGTGTTGTGTATTGTTCTGAACTTCCATTGAATGATGTCATCCAAGATCGATACTTATGCCGATGAGGTAGAAATCTACGATATTCTAGAAACACAGATTTCAATGAATGTTTCAACCTAATTGATTCCGTATCTTCTTTGCACACAGGACACCCTTGAGTTCCTTTAATTCTATAGCCTGACAAATTTCCACAAACAGGGAAATAATTTATTATCCCATATAACATCGCTCTCAATGTAAAGTATTCACTTTTATAAGCATCATACAACATAACACCTGAATACCACAATAAATTCAAATCCTCGATCAAAGGAGCCAAATAAACATCAATATCATTACCTGGTTGTTTTGGTCCTAATATAAGAATAGATAACATGATGAATTTCTGTTTCATGCATAACCAGAGTGATAAGTTATAATTTACCAATATAACAGACCATGTACTATGAGTGCTACTTTGAAAACCAAAAAGATTCACTCCATCTGTAGATAACGCAAGACGAAGGTTTCTCAGCTCATTTCCAAATTCAGGATACTCATGATCAATTCTCTTCCATTGAGGAGAGTCAATCGGGTGACGTAATTTCTCATCTTTATTTCTTTTCTCTACATGCCACGACAATTGTCTTAAAGTTTATTCACTTCCATATAGATGCCTAAACCTTGGAATGATTGGAAAGTACCATACAACTTTTGTAGGACTGGATTCATCTTTCTTGTATCAGGAAGCACCACACTTTGGGCATTCTGTAAGTGATTTTTTCTCCTTGTGAAACAATATACAGTCTTTCGGGCAGGCATGTATTCTTTCAGAAATCATACCCATCGAGTGTAGCATTCGTTTAGCTTCATATGTCTGGCTTGGGAGCTTATTATCTTCCAGGAGCATGTCATTCAAGAGAACAAGTAGTTCCGTAAAACTGACATCACTACATCTGCTGCCTTCTTTCAATTTATACAACTTTAGTACAATTGACAATTCTGTATATTTAGTGCAACCAGCATACAATGGCATCTTTGCACAACTCTTTAACTTCTCAAACAATTTTGGGCAATCGCAGAGTTCATCTTTAACTGTCCTTGTCATTTCCTCAATACGGTCTTCATCATCATTGACATATGTAATCACATCCTCCATACGGTCTTCTTCATTATCCATATTTGTAATCATTGATGATCTATAAAATGCAGTTTTATCCCATCCAGTAGCTACATTCGCTTTTTCTCTGAGTTTATTCCAACATTTATAACTCTGATATATTTCGTGACATATCAAATGTTCTTCCAACTCCTCTGGAGTAATTAGTCTAGAATAAAAACAATGTAAACACGGAAAAAGGATTTGAGAAGGATCCTTTGCATGATCCTTTGCAAACTTGATGAACTCTTTCACTCCATTCTCATACTCTATTGTCAAATGATTAGCATCCATCCAATATTTATTCATTTCCATCCCATTTGAATCTGAAATATTATTATTTATGATTCAAATACACAAAAAAATACTTCAAAATACAGTAGAAGATAACCACTTATAAAAATAGAGATTAATAGAGCCTAACTATTTCCAATAAAGATTTGGAAATCAACAGAACCATGATAGACCCCCCATCAAAATCAACACACTTTCCAGCCCCCTTACCAATAGTTCTAGCACCCACCACCCTTGCAGTAAAACATTAAACATCCTTTTAACCACCCCTACTAGCCACCTCACTCATAATAAAATAATCACATTAAACATCCCAAAACTAGTGACCAAACTCAAATAAAATGAAAACAAGGATACCATTTTGATGAGAAAACTAATATAGTAGACACATTTCTAAACACATGACCTTTAGATTATAAAAATTCTCATCCATTTAGGTAAAATAGAAATATGCTTCCTTTTTTTCTTATGAATCATTAAATTTGTACAAACACACTAACCAACTCAATAAAATTCATATTTTCACAGGAATTTGGAGGTAAAGAGAGATAAATAATTCCATTGAAAATAATTCAACTGAATATTTTAGTATCAATTAAAAGAGGGCATTGGTTAATAAAGGGATGAGGTCAATAAATCAGGACATAATCATGCCTATACTCTCAAACCAAACTCACCACATCCTAAAATTTTATCAAATAAAACATGACCATCCGACTAAATAAAACTACACCGTAATGAATATTAGCATAAGAACAAAAGGAAACAGATGAGGATGAGCGAAGAAATCACCAAATATCAAAGATGGGAAGTCGAGAATCTAACCTCATCGAAAGGAATCTTAAACGCTTGAAGTAGGGTTCACAGGGAGTAGGGTCCAGTGGGGAGGAGGAGAAGTGGGGTTCACGGGGAGGAGGATCCGTGGAAGGGGTTCGAGGGGGAGGATAAGGAGTAGGGATAGTGGCGGCAGAGTAGGGTAGTGGTGGCAGAGTAGGGCTAGTGGCGGCGGCGGAGTGGCAGCGGCGGCGACGAAGTGGCAGCGGTGGCGGAGTGGCAGCGACAGCGGCCGACAAAGAGAAGATCGGGGGGGGGGGGGAGTTGTCATAGGGGTATAGTCCCGTGAGAGCTTAAGGGTGCGATTAACAGAGGCCAGTGTGCACCCTATTTTATAAAATGAGACTATGGTTTTATCAGCGCTAGAAAAGCGCTAATAAAGGATCCCTTTATCAGTGCTAAAATTTTAGCACTGATAAATGGTGACTTTATTAGCGCTTTTAATTAGCACTGATAAAGAGTTACCTTTATCAGCGTTTTTTTCTTAGCACTGATAAAAGGTGGTGCTTCTCTTGCCCATTTTTGTAGTAGTGTTAGTGAGATCCTACCAGGCTTTGATGCTCACACCCAACCTTTTCCTTCAGACATTTTTATATTTTATAATGTTAGGTACAAGAAAATGGAAAGTACTACTCGGAGGTGGCGGATGTACTTGATTTTTGGAACCTTGAGAGTTGGAGGCAACTGGCCGAGTGTGTGATCCACTTGTTGCACAAATTTTATGGGATGGTGTCTTGATGGTCTTATCTAATGATTTTGGTTGACATGCCATTTTTTGATACTTGTATATGTCTAATTTGTGGTACTTTATATCTTAAGGAACGCTTGACATACTAACTATTTATTATTTTATATCTACTACTTTATCTTGATATGTTATCTTTGTGGTGAAATTGTCCCCTCTTATTTTTTTTGATTCCCAAGCGATGGTTGTCAGCCTATGGGGACAGGGAATGCCCTTTGGGCTATGTCAGAATTGATTCGAGTACCATTTAGGTGGGCTATCTGAGTAAATTCATGAAAAATTGGTATCAAATGTGGGTGTGCCTATTTTTTGATGTCGGTATGCAGTTTAGGATGTATTGGTAGATAGAAGATGAGATTTTCGGGACTTAAGGGGTCGATTACGAGTGAGTGTCCTGCTAGATCTCATTGTAACGAGACTTAAGTTACCATGGGTTTTTGGGAAAAAGTGTCTTTGATGAGTTGTTGATCTAATTCTAGACTTTTTCCAAAGCTTTGATATGACATTTGTGTTTCCTAATTGAACTGTGATTGATAGAGTTGATAATTGAATGTCTCTTGACTGATGTTTTCTCCTATTATCTATTGACATTGTGTAGTACTATACCCCCAAGAAGTTTCTTGAACAGACCTCGGGGGGGGGGGGGGGGGGGAGTGGATGATGAACCATGAAAAGTGAACCCTCTAGTTGATCATAACCTTGTAGAGGTTGTTGTGCGTACGGTCCCAACTCCAGGCTAGGTAGATGCACATGTTCCCATTCAGGTTATAGAGGTTATACCATATAGGGATGGTAGAAAAGATTGTACCCATGAGTTTCTTCATCTGAAGCCACCATCTTTCCAGGGTATTAATGATCCTTGAGAGGTATAAGACTGGTTGAAGAAGTCTGAGCACCTTTTTTAGTTTTTAAAGATGCTAGATTCAGTTAAGGTGAAGTGCGTCATCTTCAAACTTGAAGGGCCTAATAGAAGGTGGAAGAATTCAGTAGTTCTAGCTGGGAAGAATGTGGGCTTGGAGTGGAAATACTTTTAGGCTCTTTTCATAGAGAAATTATATCCAGAATTGATGGTGCTGGATAAGTCGATAGAGTTCCTTAAACTTTATCAAGATGATAGAACGATAACCTAGTACGCCAACCATTTTGCTAAGCTTATTCATTTCTCACTTGAGGTTGTATAGATGAGAAGTTGAAAGCTTGGAGGTTTGAGATGGGTCTTTAAGAAGATATCTGATATATGGTCTTCCTACTGAATCTCACTTCATATGTTGATGTTCTGGATAGAGCTTTGATGGTGTAACATGACTTGGTTGGTAAGTCAAGTTTGAATGGAGTTCCTCCTACTCCTAGTGGTATCTTGAGTAATCCCTTTAAAGAGAAGAGGAAGCGAGATGAGTCTCATGGTGGAAATTGTAGTGGTGGATCTTGGTAGTAGGATTTTTCTAAATCATTTACAACATTTGGTAAAATTCTATTAACTTGTTTCCAATGTGGTAAAATTGGGAACTTAAAGTGATCTTTCATGGAAGCACTAAAGATCTATAGCTCTCATGGAAGATTAGGTCACTTTTAGATATTTTTCCATGTCTTTAACAGTCTATGTAGTGGTATGGGATCGATAGTACTGGGAGGATCTACAACATGGTCATATGATTCAAGAATAAAGGGGTTTCATCCAACGATATCAGGAACATAATTTCTTCAAACAGTGGATGAGTCTTCAGGGGAAGCTGATGTAAGTCCTATGATCGTGAGAGGTATCATTATCATCGTTTCAACTTTATTGATTTCTTTATTTGATATGGGTTCCTCTCATTATTTCATATCAACCCATATTATGTAATTATTAAATATTTCTATGGAGCTCATGCCTTATTTCATGGATATTTCCACGCCTCTCGGGATGAAGAGAGAGAAAGGTCTTTGATGCCCTTCTTTCACTTTCTCTTTATCAGAAGTTGATCCAGTTTGGGACCTTTTGGTTCTGGATATAAAGACTCTGGATTTTATTCTCAGGATGAATTATCTGATTTATCACAAATCTAGTATCGACTGATATCTTTGGTGGGTCTCCTTTACTGCCCCTGATGGGGTGTGTCATGTATTTCAGAGAGAATGATACCCATGGTCGAGTTGAGCCAAACCACCTCTTTTAGATTTGGGTAAGATAATATCCATGTTTTCCTTTGAACTGGAGCAGGATTCATTAGGTGGTGATCTTCCTCTAGTAACAGATGAGTTTCCTGATGCATTTCCATCTGAATTTTTTGGTTTTACAATGATGAGGGGGTTTGGGTTTTATATTAACTTGGTACCAGGTACCCATCCTATTTTCATCCCCTCTTATTATATGAAACCACCTAAATTTAAGGAGTTAAAGATCTAGTTGGATGACTTGTTGTCCAAGGGATTCTTTCGACCCAGTGTGTCTCCATGGTAAAACTGATTCTTTTTTCCAAGAAGACTGGTGGAAACCTTTTCCTTTGTGTTGACTACCAGAAGCTCAATCGGGTCATGATCAAGAACAAGTATCCATTGTCCCGAATTAATGATTTGTTTGACTAGCTGAAAGGTGATAAGTGGTTCTCAAAGAACGATCTTTGTCCTGGTTTTCACTAGCTTAGGATCACAGAGCCAGATATCCCTAAGACTGCCTTAAAGAGTAGGTATGTCCATTGTGATTACTTTGTTATTCCATTTGGTTTAACCAATACTCCCACTGTGTTTATGGAGTCGATGGATAAGATTTTCCACCCGTACCTCGATTATTTTGTAGTGGTATTTATGGATGACATCTTGGTTTTCTCCAAGACTGAGGAGGATCATGTGCATCACTTGAAAGTAGTTCTAAACATTTTTGAGAAATCACATACTTTATTCAAAGCTTTATAAATGTAATTTTTGGATTTGATAGGTAAAGTTCTTAGGACATGTGGTGTTTGAACATGGTATTTCAGTTGATTATGAGAAGGTAAAAGCTATTATGACATGGGAGTAACCATAAAATTTCTTTGAGATTCAAATCTTATTAGGCTTGGTAGGGTATTATCGTCGTTTTGTGAAGGATTTATCAAGGTTGGCTTCTCCGTTGACCGCTCTCACCTGAAATGGACTAAAGTTTGTATGTGATTCAAAATGCCAAGATTCCTTTGATGAGTTGAATCATCCTTTGAATTCAGCTATGGTGTCTACTTTTCTAAATGCTAAGAAGGGCTATGTGGTCTTCTGTGATGCATTAGGTTTAGGTATGGGCTGCATTCTTATACAAGTTTATCACATAGTGGCTTATGGTTCTTGTCAGCTTCAGCCTCATGAGAAGAACTATCCCATGCACAATCTCAAACTTACAACTATGATACACACTATGAATAATTTGTGACATTACCTTTTTGGGGAAAGGTTTACCATCTAATTCGATCATAAAATATTGAGTTATATTTTCTCTCAAGAAGATTTGAATCTCCGGCAAAGGCGGTGGGTGAAGTATATGTAATCCTTTGATTCTGACATTTCCTATACTTCTGGTATAAGGAATGTCATTGTTGATGATCTGAGAAAAAAACCTTCATCCTAGGCCATGAATAATCTTATGAGGAGTGGGATCCAATGGTCCACTTTGATCATATGCATTTGGGAGTCTGGGAGGTCGAGACTGAGGTTGTTTTGTTGAGTGTTCAATTAATATCCTCACTTATCGAGATGATTCTCTATGAAAAGCAGCTTGATGATGAGTTCCAATCTATTAGGGATTCTTTATGTAGTGGGGATACCATCAGAAAATGATCTCTATATCTTAAGGGTATCCTATGATTTTGGAACCTGTATGCCATTTTTTTGCTTATGAGGAAGGTTATAATGGGGGATTGCCATAATTACCAGTGGGCAGTACTCCCTAGAACCATGAAAATGCTTTATGATACGAGGCATAATTTATAGTGGCCATGTATGAAATGGGACATCATTGATTTTGTTTCTCATTGCTATACTTGTCATCAAATTAAAACTAAGTATCAAAAGCCTTAAGGTTTGCTTCAGCTGCTTCCTATGCCGACTTGGAAGTAGGATGAGATGTCGATGTACTTTTTGGTTGGGTTTCCACTTACACATCAAGGAAAGAATGTGATTTGTGTGGTGATTGATCGATTGACCAAATCATATCACGTTATTCTCATTCATGATACAAATAAAGTTAAGGACTTGAGGAATCTATATGCCTAGGAGATCATTTGATTCCATGGAGTTTCGTCTACTATAGTTTCCAATAGGGATCCCCAGTTCATTATTATTTCTGGAGAGGCCTCTAGGAGGTGATGGGATCCTAGGTAAAGTTGAGAAAAATGTAATATCCTTAGATAGATGGTTAAAAAAAATGATCTATATATATTTTGGAGGATATGTTTCGTGCTTGTGTCCTTGATTTGGAGGAGATTGGGATTGCCACTTGGGATTGACTGAATTTTCTGACAAAAAAATTACCAGTCTCCCATTAAGATGGCACCCTTTTAGGACTTGTATGATCAGCTGTGTAAATCTACACTTTGTTCATCGAAGGTTGGTGAAGATTCTCTGGTTGGACTCAGTTTGGTTCACGAGACTATGAAAAAAATTCAATTGATTCATTAGAGAATGGTAATAAAACAAAGTTGGTACAAGTCTTATAATTATCATCATCAACACCCTTTGGAGTTCTCAATGGGTGACCAGGTGTTTTTGAGAGTCTCAACTTGGTTGGGTCATCAACTACATGGAAATCAGGGAAAGTTAACACTAAGATATGTGGGACCATTTGAGGTCATTGTGTAGATTGTCAAAGTGGCTTACTATTCGGTTTTTCCACCTCTAATGACATAGATCCATAATGTGTTCCATGTGTCACATCTTAAGAGGTATCTCTCTGACCTGTATCATGTCTTGAGTTGGGAGGACCTTGATGTGGAACCCAATTTATCCATGACAGACCAACCAGTTTAGATTTTTGATTCTCAGATAAAGGTCCTTCACTAGTGGAAAAACATATTTTAATGTCACTTTTTAACCTACACGGATGCATGTGATGTTAAAAATAATAGTTTCAACATCAGTTTTTGAAAATTGACATTGAAACATCAAATAAAAAAGTGAATTTGAGGGACATTTCAACGTCATTTTTTTTAAAAAACCAACATTGGAAATCTCTTTCCATGTCAGTTTTATGGTGTAACCGATGTGAAAATACAAAAAAAAACCCACATGGGTTTTATGATAAAACCGATGTGGAAAGATTTGAAAATATATATATAGAACTTTCCATGTTGATTTTCCCTTAAAACCAATGTGGAAAGATGATTTCAACATCAGTTTTAGGTAAAAACTGACATCAAAAGCCTCTATCTTTTATATTGCATGTCAGTTTTTTTATAAATCGACCTGGAAAGTTAAAATTTAAAAAAATAGAAAAAATACATCAACTAAGAACATGTGGATTTTTTCAGGTACACCAAATAGAAAAAACCAACATAAACCAAAAAACAATTTTCTAAATACTCATTTTTAAACTTTAATTAAAAGAGGCATACATGATACTCAATCTATAAATTAACCATACCTAAAAACTAGTTTACAAGAAAACTTCAAAGGTGGGTAAGGTCTTCATCCATATACAACACAAAATCATTGAAAATATATAATAACAATGAATCTTATAATATTAAAAAATAGAATATTTTGATATAAAACATAAAATAATTAATATAACTAACCTTATTAAATTTAGTTGTCACCCGAGTTGTGATGTCTCAAACATGAAGCTTAAAATATAATAACCACATTCCACATTATCTTTTTGATGACAAAACTGCAGTTATGAAACATTAACTTGATTATAAAAGCCAATATATATACATAATATAAAACAAGTATTATCTAATATAAAATTTATTTATCTTTACTTTCACGTATTTAATTTTATTTGGCTCCTGTATCGACAAGTAATCATCTTCAAACATTTCCCATGACTTGTATTTTCATATATCAACTAAAAAAACATGTATAACAAGAAGAATTAAGATTAAAGAACTTATAAACAATTTGCTAAAAAATTTATGAACTCCACATCATAAAGAGAAAAACCAATATAATGTGTATTCATATGAGAAGAATACATCTAACATGCAATGACCACTGCAATATAAAAAGTTCAAAATTAATGAAATTATAATGGATATCATTTCATAATTATCTTATTCTTCTTACCCATCAAGGAATGGAAAAAACCAACACCCAATATTCATATTTTCTAATCTGTCATATATATATATGTAACTCTAACATTATCATTAAAATATTGCACAACCATTGAAATGTATTCTGGATCCATAAACCCATAAATAGAAGTGCTCTCATTTTCAATGCAAAGTGTGTGTATATATCTAATTAAATAAGTTGTAAATTAAGTAACTTCAAGTCATATTTATTTAAAGAAAAAAATGAAATATAAATTTATTTACATTGGAAACAACTACAACATAGGTACAATGATCTCATAAAAAACAAAAAACCCATATATCATTTTTAAATATTCTCAATGCATAGTATCTTCCACATATATCAGATGCCATAAAAAACTCGTAAATATTATCCAAGAAATAAGAAATCTGGGATAATCATTTTAGCCCATCAGAAATCTCATAAGTATTTGAAGTTGTTGGTTCTTGAAACTTTTATTTCTTTTGTACTAATTCTTTTGATTTTAAATACTTCTATATAGATTAAATATAATAAAACATTATAAGTTACTTTTAATCAAATATAAATAATCTTTAAAAAATAATGCATACTACATATGTCAGGTGGCGAAGAAGGCTAACCGATTAGAGTAAAAAATAACCTACACAATCTTCAACTCTGATAACCTCCTATGTAGGCAATGATACTATCATGCACTATAACTCTTACCTGACCCAACTACATAGGATGATGATGTACAAAATCCCCCAAAATATGTATGACTCTGTATGCTACAATATATACACAAGGATCTCTAGCATATAACCCACAATATAAGGTCAGGTCTGAATGAGGAGGTGGAGGTTCTGAGTAAGCAGGATGCACATGCTCTGATTGTCTCATCATCTGTTCAAACATAGTCTACACAACTGATTTAATTTGATCACACATGGACTATTTTAGGTCTTCCACCTTATATTTTAAGGAATATATTTTCACATACCTTGATTTGTTACTTTGATGAGCAAAAAACTTCCTAATGCCGACACACAACTCATATCATCTACACGGGTAGGGTGTTCTGGTTGTCCTGAAATAGTAACTAGAATGTCGATCATACCCTCAAGGATACAATTCCCCCGAATCACTTTCTACTGAATTTCATCCATAAATGATATATTAAAATGGTATATTGGTTCTATTAATTTTAAAGAATACAATGATTCAAGAAAAATAAAAATTAATTTCCTACAATTCTGCCAGCAACTTCTTTAGATTGATCTGTAAGAAAATTTTCATTTTTTTCATTCTCGCTCTTTTCCATTTTTCATGGAAATTGGGGGGGATGTGGAGGACCAAACTAGACCTCTTCTAAGCCACTTATAGATTTAGATATTAAGGCATCAAAATTTTCTTCAATCATTTTATCCTTCAGTAAATGATACCCTCAATGTGATAAAGTATGAGGGTATATATTCTTCAACTGGATCTCTTGGTGAGATCTCTTGTAGACCTATTACATAAAAATAAACAAATAATTAATCGGGTAATATATAATAAATTTTACAATATACAATAATTATCATACCATAAATGATTTATCATGTTGATTGGAACAAATTTAGTCTATATATATGTATCTAAAAACCCATACTTGAGGCATGAGTTTTTATTCTATAACTTCCCAAAAATATATTTTGTTGTCATTTTTTTTAAATCTCTCCAGCAAACCACTGTTAAAGATAGACACCTTTTCTTAATTTCTTTTGTTTCTTGAAATTTGAATATCATCTATAATTGAATACATTAAATATTAGTCATATAAAATATATAATATTAGAAGAATGTGATAAAAATAAATCAATTGAGATATTATACCGTTAGGGACTCCCATATGCTCTTTTGTCATATTATTGACATAATTCTAATCAGGATATAAAATGTTAATCCTAAAATGACTCTGTATGATGATATAACTCCTAAAGTTCATTGTATTTGGTTGAGTTGGGTTATTATCATCATCGAAATTAATATGTATCCTATTCTCTCCATGAGAAAGTTAATGTTTTAGTAAATGTGTAATCCCATATCTACCAAATCTAGGAATTGTATTATTTAGAGAAGAAGAAGAAGATTTCACCGTAGGAGGCTCACCAGTAGTCCTGTAAATAATTTTTGGAAAATTAAAAGTTTGCTTTCATTAAATAATTTAATTATTGAATATTTAATAATAGGAAAAAAACATACATATACCTCATTAAATGTTTCTTTTCCTCGGTGTCTGTTATTTAAATAGTTGAATTCAATGATATTCTATATACCTATATATTTTTAGAAAATTGAATATCCAAAAACAATGAATACAAAAATATGCAAGAAAAAACAAAATAGTTTCACACATGTGTAAGTTGAAAAAATGATTTCATAATTCTTAACAAAAAAATATGTAACTTAAACTAATAAATAGAAACATTAATTCAAAAATAATAGATTTGATCAACATTTATAAATTTAAATATCACACTTACAAAAAGTGTTTTTATATGTGTAAATTTTACCAAAACACAATGATGTATGTTGGGGTTTTTAATCAAAAAATGTTTAACTGAAATTTTTGAATATAAAATTTAACACAAAAATCATATAAATAATCAATATATATATACTTAAACATCCAAATTAAAAAAATAGATTTTTTACATGCGTAAATTTCAATATATATATATATATATATTTACCCGAATAATTAGAAGAGTAACTTAGTCTTTTCCCATATACCATCAACATGATCATTTCGTACATCAAGGACTATGTCTATATTATAGTCATTGTTATCATTTGGAAATCGTGTAATAGATGAAGAAACCTCATATAAATCCATGAAATCATCATCATCATCATCACCCAAATGAATTCATTTCCCTTGAAAAATGAAAAACCACTGATCATTCGATGGGTCAGTAACATAAAATATCTGCTTTGCATATGTCTCTATGGTAAATGTTTCCTCTTTGAAACTAAATCTTTTAAAATAAATGAGTGTAAATCCATAATCATCATGTTTCACACCACTGTTACTATCAACTCAGTTACACTTAAACACTGTTACTCAAAATTTAGTATAATCAATTTCCCATATATCTTTAATAACTCCGAAATATGTTATTGATGTAGAAATTGGGTTTTTATCATTTTCACTCTAAAAATGTAGTGCTTTAGTGATGAACATTATCCCACTATTTTGAACGATACTCTTATCGTCCTGATTTTTGTGTGTGTAAAATATATAACCATTAATATCAAAACCAAACTATGTGATCATATTAAGATATGGTCCCCCTGCTAACCATTTTAATGTTTCTGATGCAGATAAATATCTATAGACTTTCTCTTTAAACCATGAAACAAATGTATTTTTATGCTCAATCATCAACCACGTTTTATTTTGTTTTCGGATATCATACCTTCAATCCAGTAATATGTGATTATATATATGGTTGAACCTCATATGTGTTGTTCAAAATTTATAAATATGCCTGCATCACTTCATCACATGGAATTAACTTCACCTTTAAGCCACAAATCCCTCGACCATCACTATCAGCTATCAAATTCCGAGTTATAGGGAGAAAAATGTGATCCACTTCATATAAATAATCAATACATAACTCAACCACCTCTTCTAATATATATTTTTGAACAACAGAGGCCTCTAGTCGATGATGATTTTTAACATATCCCTTCAAATTTTTCATATATCTTTCAAAAGGATATGTCCAACATAAATATACAACACAATGTGACCGATAGAAGATGTTGCGTCAATACATGACCGTGATGAGATTTAATACCTAATAATTTAAAATCTTTTAATGACATTGAATTATTCACATTTAAAGAATATCCACTGGGTAATTTAATACCATGCAGACATTGAAAAAAAATTATCTTCTCACTCTTGCTTAATGTGTGACAAGCCAAAGGTAAATATGTTCTATTTCCTTTCATATTGGGAGATAAATCTAAATGTATTCTTATGGATATTCAGTCCAATGTAGCATGCAATCCATATTTTTTCTTTACTTTTATATCCAACAAAGTTCCAATCAAACTATCACATATGTTTTTCTCAACACACATAACATAAATGTTATGTTTTATCTCTAAAAATCTTCAATAAGGTAGCTCGAATAAGATAGATTGTTTCTTCCAGATATTTTTTTGATGACCAAAACTTTCTTTCTTTCCAAATGTGAAATCAATATTTTTCACCTTGTTGTAATATTCTTTAGTTGACAATGGTTGTGGGGTAGATTATATTCCTGTAAACCATTAAATGTCTTTTTCAATCTATGATAAGGATGATCAATTCATAAAAATCTTTGATGTCCCATGTACACTATATTTCTTCCATTCCATAATTGATAATATGAAGTATCTTCTTCACAAATTGGATATGATTTTTATCCCTTAACACTATATCCAAATAAGTTTCCATATGCCAGAAAGTAGGTTATAATGAACATTATCATAACACACAAAAGAAAATATTTTTTCTTGAATGCATCAAAAATCATAACACCTACCTCCTATAGAAATTTAAAAACATCAATAAATGGTGATAGATACACATAAATGTAGTTTCCCTGCTATTTTGGTCCAAAAATCATCAATATCATCATAAAATATTTTTTTTCTCATACATATCTATGGGGATAAGTTGTGAACTACCAAAAAAATAGGCCATGAACTATGTTGGCTATTGAGGCTCCGATATGGATTTATTCCATCTGTGCACAATCCTATTATGAGATTTCTAGATTCCCTTAAAAAATTAGGAATTTTTTTATCAACTATCTTCCACTGTGATGAATCAGTAGGGAAACATAAGTTTCCATTAGAGATTCACTTATTTGTATGTCATATTAACCTTTTTGCATCATTTGAATTTGAAAATTGCTGCTTCAAATGAGGAATTATTGGAAGATACCAAATTGATTTAGCAGGAGGTTTGATTTCGATACCTGAAAATGAATTAGAGTTGAAATTTCCATCCATTTTATATCGTGATGTGTAACATTTAGGAAATTTTGATAAAAATTAATATTTATTCCTATAAAACACACAGTCATTGGGTCAAGCATGTATCTTTTTATACCCTAATCCCATTAGGCATAATATTTTCTTTACATCATAATTAGTATCTAGATGCCCGCTTCCTTATGAAAGTAGCTATTTTAAAAGTTCAAGAAATTCAGAGAAACTTTTATCACTCCACCTATTTATTTCTTTCAAGTTAACTAATCTCATAACTGCTAATAACACTATAAATTTACTACAACCTAAAAATAGTAGTTTCTCATAATCTCTATACAATCCATCAAAAATTACTATTTTTTTACGGTTTCAACACCCACATCATGAATTAATTCTTCAATATGACCCTTTGTCTCATGAAAAATATTTTCAACAACCTCATATGTTGAATTTTCTGCTATTTCACCATTCCACATCCAATGTGTATAATTATGGTTAAAACCATAGAAAATCAGGAAATCTTTGATTTCTCTGGAATTTAGCTTTCTCATATTCAAATACTTCACACATGGAAAAAAATAATTTTTTTTTAAAGATTTAATTTAGAAAATTCCATGAAATTGTTAACTCCTTTTTCATATTCATCAAACGGTTCTTCATAAATTTATCCAATTATGATCCATTAATTACCTAAGATCACAATATAAAAGGTGAATATATTAAAACATATAAAAATTTAAAAATTTATATAAGTAGATAAATTTTAAACATAAAAACATGTAATCAAAACAATCAATTAACCATTAATTGATAACTATTTTATTAAAACAAACTATTATACAAAATGAGCAAAGAATATCATTGTAAAATTTAAATACAAGTGATTAAAAGGAGACAAACTAACAAATCACAAATATTGGATTAAATGTCATAACATGATGACATACAATAACCATAATGTAACATGCTAAATACAATAGTGAAAAGTAACTTTAATACTTGAAAAGTAAATATTATTTAACTAATTTTTCATATTTTTTACTTAATTAATCAAATAATGTAATCATATTTATTTTAATTTATTCCTTTTGAATTTGTGTGTGTGTGTGCATAATTTAATTTAATTTAATTTAATTATTAATATTATTTAATCACAAAATATATTATATTTGTCGATTTTATGGGAACATAATTATTTTTAATTTAATATGTTAAATAAAATTTTTTACAAAGGAGTACATTTAAATAATATCATTTTTGGTGTAAAAATTGGGGTAATACGTTAGAGCATTTTTACTATTCACACGCCATTTTGGAGTAACACTACTCCAAAATGGTGTCTAATGATGGAGCTGATCTAATATTAAAATATTCAACTCAATATTAATATATATATATAATTATCAATAAGGTTAACTATAGAAAAATTAACATTAAAAAATTTATAAATATAAACAATTATAAAAACAAACATTTCCAATTACAAAGAAATTATACCACATTAATAAACAATTTATAATCATAAAGACATTTATACTCTGGAACTAATTATAACCCCAATAATTTATAATTTACAAAGATGTATATATAAACAAACAAATGAATATAATTTAAAATTATTAAATACTAAAAAAAATTGTAAAAAAAATATTTTATTTATAAAATATAGAGATTCACGATGCAAATTTGCAAATGAGAGATCCAAAATGGTGATTGATGAACATTAGATTAAAAACAACGAATTAGGGTTGAGAGTCATGCACCGCACATATTAGGGTTTCACAAAATGGAGATTGGTGGGCCGAATGAAGCTAATGACGAGCTATGAGTATGTAATGGAGAATAAAAATGATGAAAAAGAAGAAAAAAATAGATCAAATGTGGAAGATTAAGGGAGATAAATCGGGGTCGACCATTAAGTGTCATGGGTATTAGGGTTTCTAGAAAAATAATGACAAATTAATGAGGGAAAACCCATGTGAATAATTTTTTAAAGGATTTTGATGTCAGTTTTTATTTAAACTAACGTTAAAATAAAAAAACATTACGCGTCAGTTTTTATAAAAACTGATGTCAATTTTTTTAGAAAAATTGAAGTTATTTTTTTAAAAAACTACCAATGTTAGTTTTTATAAAAACTAACACCAATTTTTTTAAAAAATAATGCTGGTTTTTTAGAAAAAATGACATTAAATTTTCATAAAAAACCATTTGGCATTGATTTTTAATAAAACTGATGACAAAAGGTAAATCCAAGATCCATTTAATATCTGTTTTAAATAAATCGATGTTAAAAATAGCTTCACATCTATTGTGACATTGGTTTTGAAAAAATTTATGTTAAACTTTCGATGTGGAATCCTATTTTTCTACTAGTGCTTCATGGAAAATGTATCTCCTTGTTCATGTGCTTTGGAAACACGGTTCTAATTTGCATGAGACTCAGGAGTGTGAGGCATTTATGAGAGAGCAGTGACCTCATGTCTTTGCTATGGAGTCTTATTGACATGATTTCTGTGGGAATAAAGCATTTAAGGTGGGGAGATTGTGACCTCTCATTACCATCTTTCAGGTACGAATATTATTTTGTTCTTGGTTTCCTTTGTTTTATTATTAGTCTCTAGTTGTTCCCATCATTAATTGGTTATGCTTGTTTTTCTTGGTTGTTTCCCCCTTGTTTTAGCTTTTAGAGGGATTTAGGAGAGTGTTTTATTTTTTTAGTGTCCACAAGGTGGTTGGGGATTTTAGAATGAGAGTGGGCATAATCCTATAGCTGGAAAAGCTACAAGAGGCCCACCAACTAGCTAATGAGGGCCACCAACTAGCTGGTGGAAGGATGATAGTGGTGGGTTCCTACAAGAATCCCATAGGCTACCCAATAGAATCCCATCATACAACCAATGGGATTTCCAATAGACATATAATTCTTCTAGGCACCACCGACTAGTCAGCGGAGGCCACTGACTAGACGGTGATGTCGACGGGGCTGAGAATCAGTAGGGCAGTATCGTCCTTTTTTTTATTTAATCTCTGATTTTAGTCTAAATCACCTCCCTCAAATTTAATTTGACAAAAAACCCCTTGGAGTCTCTCTAGAGACCAATTTAGCTCTCTAAACCTCGTTTTTTCATGGATCAAAGTGTCAGTTAGTGCATTGGATATCTTTCGGTAAGTGTGATATCAATTTGATCGTGGATTCCCATTTCCTCTTTTCTATCCCTCTTTAAGAGTGGTGATTCCTCATGTAATTTATGGATCTATATCTTTACTTTATTAATTGTGATTCTAGGATTATCCTTTGATCATTGTAGCCCATGAATCTCTGTTGGTGGATCCCATGTGGGTGTTTGTTGATCTTGATTGAGGTAGGTGGTTTTGTAAGGCAATCTCTAACAATTAAAACCTTTAATTATTGTTTAATTTAAATTGGATTTATAATTGATTTATAAATTACGAATTGAGTCTCTTGATAAATGATTTGAAACGACATGGTGTGCATGATGAAATTCATTTGAAAATGGATTTTGAAATAAATTTTGATTTTCGAAAAAATGAACTTGATTTGAAATGAATGATTTGAAGCATGATTTTGATGAGATTAAAAGGCATGAAATGTTTTATGATTTTAAATGATATTATTTGAAATTAAAGGCATGAATGTTTGATAAAATCCATATGAAGTTGGTTTTTGAAATGAAAGTCATGTTTTTAAAACTTGAACTTGGGGCTGATTGAAATGATTATTTGAAATAAATGAGATTGATTAAATTGAATGATAGCCCCATACATGTTTGATTTATCTTGAATCACATGGGTGACTGGGTAGTTAGGTGGGAATAACACTTTCTAGGCATATATTATCTCTACCTGGAAGTGTATTGATGATTAAAATTCCAACTAAACTATCTTGGGGGCAGGGAGTTTATTCTTTGGGATTCTCTCTTATTCCCCCCAGGCTTGGGATCTATGGAGTGTGTACACACATAAAGATATATTTCACTGTGATATGTGATAATACCTATACTAATCAAACCTTGGGTCTCTTAACCATGATATTATTATTGGAAATGATTTATACCTACCAATGATTGAATGAAATTATTTACTCATACCTGTATGGGTAGAAATGATTATTCACACCTTATTTGATAAAATTTTCTAAACTTATCTGATTTGATGAAAATGAACTTAGAAAATTCTTTGGATAATATCCATTTAAATGTTTTTTAAATCATGATTTTTTATGAATTATGAAAATATTTCCATGCCATGTTTTATTTAAAATTATGCAAAGTTGGTTTATTTGTTATAGATTGCTTCGTGAGATCTTATCAGGCTTTATTGCTCACTTGTAAGATCTCATATTTTCCTTGGTACATTCCTATATATGTTTTTATTTTATACCTTTAATTATATCAATGATCCCTTTTTTTGGATGGGTCAAGTTGTTGGATGTGTTTAGAGGGAAAAAAAGAGATGAGAAGATGAAGTTTGGGTACAAAAACCGATTCACACCGTGAATGGTTATTCATAATGTGAATGGTTCTTGGTGGAGACCATTAAATTCATTATGAGAGTGAATGGTTTTTTGGTTAGAATCAATTTATGACATGATATTTCATTCACAACATGAACTTATTTTCAGGATTTTAAACTGATGAGACTTATTTTTCAGTGTATATGGAAACTCTAAGATTCAAAAAACATGAAACCCCAATTCATGTTGTAAATGAGGTCATGTCTAGTAGTTTTATTATTTTTCATGCCCTGTGATTCCACAACCACAAAATAGGGCAAGAAAAGCACTGCCTTTTATTAGTGCTAAGCAGAAAGCGATGATAAATGGGTGGGCCTTTATCAGCACTAAAAAAAGCACTGATAAAGGGTACATTTATCAGTGTTATTATTAACGCTGATAAAAGATTTAAATAAAAATTATTATTAATTTATATAAATAAATTATTAAAATCATACCTTTATCATTGCTAAAAAAGCATTGATAAAGGTTCAAAAGGGTTTTATAAAAGAACCCTAACAGGCTCCTCCTCCCTCGCTCCCTTTCAAGCCATCGCGGAAGCTGGCCCCAGCGTTGTCGATCCCTCCTCTACCGCGAACCCTCCTCCTCCCCTGAAACCACTTCCTCCTCCACCTCCTCCACGAACACTAACTCATCCTCCTCTATTTTCATTCCCTCCTTTGTCGTGACCCCTCCTCCTCCTCCTCCCCCGTCATCACTGCCTCCTCCTCCCCAGTCATCGCTACCTCCTCCTCCTCCTCCGCAGCCGCTGACTCATCCTCCTATGACGCCGCTACCTCCTCCTTATCCTCCTCATCCTCCTACTCATCCTTCTCCGCCTCCTTCTCCTCATCTTCCTTGAGAGGCCCCCTTTTCCACCTGACCTGCTCCGGCACACCCTCCTCATCCGACGACCATCCCGACAACCTTCTCTACAGCACACAGATTCCCCCTGGTGAGTCTCTATTGCGGTTTACTTGGTTTCCATAGGGTGTGTAGGGTTTGGATGAACCCTTAAATCAGTTTATGTAGGTAATTATATTTACATTCCATTTATTTGAGACTTCCTTTGATGATAAATGTTCTAAACATGATTTTTAATTAGATAAATGGAGTATATGTTATCTAAATTTGACTGGTCAAAGATTTTCCATGATCACTTTCAAGTTTCCTTTGACACAATGGTTGTATTTTAATAATTCAATGATAATTTTATTCAAAATTGTGTTTCAATTATTCTAAATGCTTAATAAAATAAAAATTATAGTTTTGTTGAAGATAAATTATTTGTTCATGGTTTATTGGAACAATGAAAATTTATAAAGTGGGGTGATTATTGGTTTAGGGGTTTTCCATATTATTAAAAGGGTGTGTCTTTGATTTATGGAATTATTTAATGAATTCCATGGATTTATTGTAATTATTGTTTGGTGTTATTGGTGTATTCCCTTAGATTTACACTTTTTCAAATGGTTTTAAATAGGTATTTTTAAATGTATGAATACTATATATATAGTGAAGGCTTATTTGGAACATGATAAAAAGGGTATTTATTTAGTTACTTTACACCCCTTGATGAGCCCCATGTTAGGGTTTGGTGTGATAATTGTTTTCTTGGTCAAGTTTCAAAGATCTGGAAGTTCATTCTTTGAAATTTAACTTGGGAGATCTTGGATAAATATTAGTTCACTAGCACCATTGAATTATGAGTTTAGGAAGCTCAATTTAGTTCACTGGAAGTTTAGAAGTTGGATCTATCAGTTCACCTATAGTAGAAATTTCATTTTAATTAAAGTTCAATGAATCCTGAAAATGTTAGATCACTGGATACAAGTAGCTAGATGGTTCCTTCACTGAATTTCTAGCGAGAGTGCCTTTACTGGAAGTTCAGAATGAGTAGTTGGATGAATGAGTTCAGTTGATAGAGTACAATGAAGTTTGAGTGTGGAAATATCAAGGTGTAACATTCTATGCAAGTACCCATGGAATAGTTTATGGATCTAAATAAATTCAATGGGGTGAACGGTAGGGAAAGCTACTGGTATTTGAATGAATATCCAGAGGAGGTGATGGATGTGTATAAGTCCATGAGTTCCATGAAATATAAAGATAATGCATGGTATTATCTCCTATAAAACAAAAAAAGGAATAATTCATCAAATTCATTAGATTGAAGTGGATATGGAATGCACCATTCACTGGTGTTGGTGGTCATAAATTAAGTTTCTACTAGCAATAAACAATTACTCATGCCAACGAAAGGATGCCTAAAATTCTAGGAGGGAGGTTGTGATTGGATGATTAGTTTAGGACCTCTACAAAGTGTGGTATAAACTACATGTGTAAGTATTTATTCTTGTATAAATAAATGTAGGAGATGATTTGGCCAACACTGATGAGGCCTAAGTATCGAAAGTAGGTGGCTATAGTAAGAGGAGAACACTTAAGCACATCCATATTCCCATAGGTTGAAATTAAAAAGGCTATGTTCAAAGCACTAGAAAGAGCATAGAGGATATGAAATGATCGAAAGATGGTATTGGTGATACATCTTATAGAGAACTAAGTAGGGTTTTTAAAAATTGACTTTACCTTGTTACTCATGCTCTCTTTTTTCAATGGAATAAAAATGTGATGTTGTTTTTCTACCATACACATTAGATTAAAGTATGAATAAAATAATACCTATATAAAATGTTCTTTTTTACATTGTCCTTACATGTTTATATATTATATGTATGCTTGTTCGCTTGTATGATCATTGAAACAAGGATACTGAGATGACTAAAACCAGGGGAATCCAAGTTGGAGGAAAAATAGGTGCGGTGGTTGGGGTGTGTGGTCATACCAATTTTGGTATTTGAAGTCATGAGGGATGCAAGTATCAGTGGCTAATATGCTTTGTGTGTTTTAAATTCCCAACCTAGAGTTTTAGTCTATGATGCACATCCTTGGATGCTTGATGCACCTATTCTTATTGAACCTCATGATGAAATAACACAACCTACCTAAATATAATTACTTAAAACAACCTCATTCTAATGGAAAAATATACAATGAATATTTAATCACACTGCCACATCATCTCCACATCATTCAGCCCCCCCCCCCCAATATTTTATTTACACATTCCACATCACTTGTAACTATATGATGAATGAAACCAAACATATTAAGATTCAATGAGGTTTGTAAGATATTTCCTATATATTTGTCCATAGGTTATGAAGTCATCACATAAGTTTTAATCACCTATTAGTTTCTGATGCCTTCTTCACACACTAGGTTTAACAAACATTACTACCATGCAAATGAGGGAATCCTTATTAGTGACTACTCTAATGTCCAATCTATAAAAGATTTATTAGATATGATACTATCAGGAACCACCCCCATAGGAACTCCAGTGGAGTTGGGAATATATTAGTGTCTGACCCCCTCATTCTATATTTAAATGGACATGGGTCTGTTACAATTAGAAATGTAATGATACGACCCAGGCTAGTATCATAACCAACAATTGACCTGACTTTCCATTAACCTAATAGGCATTTATGATCCCTTGGAAAAAAGATACAATTAATGTGGAATATTTTACCCCTAAGTTATAGAAAATTAAAAATGATCTTTCTCCTGAAAACTAGACATGTCTTATTCATAAGTTGAACATCTAGGAAAATATTAGATACACAAAAAATAAATAAATAGGAAGCAGATATCATAGATGGAAAATAAAATCCCACTATTGACCAATAATTTTTTTTAATCAGACATGTACCATTCCTAAATCTCATTGGACCTATTTTGGATAAGTATAACATATGAGTTCTCATTTTATGTTTCCTTTTCAATTGGAAATATCCTATGCCGCGCGCCTCTCCTCCACTGCGAATGCACCTCCGTCGTGCACTGAACGACACCTTCATGGTGAGTTTTCTCCTCTTACTCATTGGTTTCCTATTTTTTTCATTTTGTTACTGTTTTGATATTGATGGTTATATTGTGAATTATATGGGTTAAATGCCCCGCTAAAAAATGCGGTCATTGGTGGTCCTTATTTGCACACTAAATGAATTGCATGTTGGTTGGTTCCTGTTGAACATTTGAATATAGAAATTGGTAATTTATGTATACTTGGATAATGAATGAATTCCCCAAGATAATAAAAATTCTGTGATAACCCCTTAATTAACAAGCAGAATTGAATAAGGGATGCTTTGTAAAATCTGAAATTGTGTTTGTTTGGTTTGTATGGTGTTGCGATTGTGAGCACACTTGTGTGTTTGTATGGTGTTACAGTTTTTGGCATGATTGGTATGAATTTTTTTTCCATGTTGTAGTTCTTCCACCATTGGATATCAATCCAAACCTTACCAATTTCAATGGCACCACCACTTCGTTACTATTGAAATTCCACTGAATCTTAGAAAACCACTTCACTAGAGGACTCTATGGGACACTTTATAGACACCCTAGTCAAATAATCATAACAAAACATGTAATGAATCCTTCCACCCACAAGTGATCTATGGAAAATCATACCATCTATTAGTTTAGTACCGTAGTTCTTGACTCGAGACATTATGTTTCTAGAGAAACACTAAAAAACCAGTTTACAACAATGCATATAGATCACATGTGGGATACTAAAACATTCTAGTGTAAGGGCTTCTCATAGATAGTTCCATTGATCAGGTGGTTGGGAATATGGGTTTGATCTACTTTGGTCCTAGTAATGCATAGAGAGGTAAGGGTATTGTTTAGCATAGCTAGTTACATTGATTATAGTTAGATGATGACCCTAGTTGAACATATTTTGTGTAATTATTTTGTTAAATATTAATATTAGTGAATCAAATAGGATGAATATTAATAAATAATGGATGAATTCCAATCAGTTGACAAAAGAGTATGAACATGACGTGAAAGAGTTTATCAAGTTTGAAAAAGATCATGCATATGAACCTTCTCAAATCCTTTGTACATGTTTATGCTGTTGTTATTCAAGACAAATTAGTCCAGATGAGTTGGAAGAACACTTGATCTATCATAGAATAGATCGAAGTTATACATGTTAGAATAAACACGGGGAAAAACAAATGTAGGTAGTGGATGGGATAACACTGCATTTTATGGATCATATGATATGATTATAAGCGTGAACAATAAAGACAACCGTATGGAGGATATGATTATAGATGTGAATGACGATGAAGATCATATCGAGTAAATGATAGGACAGTTGAAGATGAACTTCGTGATTTCTCAAAATTGTTTGAGAAGTTATGGATTTGTACAAAGACATCATTGTATACTGGTTGCACTAAATATACATCATTGTCAGCTGTATTAAAGTTGTATAATTTGAAATCAGGCAACAGGTGGAGTGATGACAGTTTTACGGAACTACTTGCTCTCCTGAATGACATGATCCCAGAAGATAATGAGTTCCCGAGCCGAACATACGATGCCAAACAAATGATATGCTTGATGAGTATGATCTCTAAAAGAATACGGGCCTGCCTGAATGACTGTATACTATTTCGAAAGGACCACAAATCACTTAAATAATGCCCAAAGTGTGATGCTTCTCAATACAAGAAAGACGATTCCAGTCCTACAGAAGTTTTATGGTACTTTCCAATCATTCCAAGGTTTAGGAACCTATATGCAAGTGAGGATACTATAAGAAAATTAACATGGCATGTAGATAGAATAATTAAAGATGAAAAACTACATCACCTAGAAAACTCTCCTCAGTGGAAGAGAATTTATCATGAGTATCCTGAATTTGTAAATGAGCTGAGAAACCTCCATCTTGCGTTATCTATAGATGGAGTGAATCCTTTTGGTTTTCAAAGTAGTAGTCATAGTACATGGCCAGTTATGTTGATAAATTATAACTTACCACTGTGGTTATGCATGAAACAAAAATACATCATGTTATCTATGCTTATATCAGGACCAAAACAATTGGGTAATGATATTTATGTTTATTTGGATCCATTGATCGAGGATTTGAAATTATTGTGGGATTCAGGTATTATGTTGTATGATGCTTTCAAAAATGAAGATTTCATTTTGAGAGCCATGTTGTATGGGACAATAAATGACTTTCCTGCTTATGGAAATTTTTCAGGATATAAAATTAAAGGAACTCAAGGGTGTCCCATTTGTGAACAAGGTATACAGTTAATTAGGTTAAAACATTCATCGAAAATCATGTTTCTAGGACATTTTAGATTTCTACCCTGATGGCATAAGTACCAACCTTGGACGACATCATTCGATGGAAGTTCAGAAGAATGTGTAACACCATCTCCACTAACAGGTGATCAATTGTTTGAGAAAGTAAAATATGTGGACACTACTTTTGGTAAACCATTTTCAAAAAACCTTACGAAAACCGGTATTAAAAAGAGATCATTTTTTTGAATTACCATACTGGAATTTTTTTGTATATCAGACATTTTCTTGATGTTATGAATGTTGAAAAAAATGTATGTGATAGTGTCATCGGCACGTTGCTAAATGAACTCGGCAAAACAAAGGATGGAATTAAGGCAAGTTTAGACATAGTTGAGATGGGAATACAAAAAGAGTTGGCACTGGTGAAGGGTGAAAAATTAACATTTCTTCCTCCTGCTACTTATACTCTTTCCATGCAGGAGAGATATAGGTTTTGAAACTTCTTGAATGATGTAAAGGTTCTAGAGGGGTATTCTTCAAATATCAAGAACATTATATCAATGAGAGATTTAAAGTTAAAGGTTCTGAAATCACATGACTTCCATGTTTTGATGCAATATCTAATTTTTATAGATTTACATTGCATTTTTTCCAAGAATTTCCATCACACATTAACAAAGCTCTGTTTCTTCTTCAAAGCTATATGTAGAAAAGTTATAAACCCGACGAAATTGGAAACTATAGAAAGAGAAATTGTCGTCATATTACGTGAATTGGAAATGTTATTCCCAATGATATTCTTTGATATGATGGTTTATTTGATGGTTCACTTAGTGAGAGATATTCGAATATGTGGTCATATACATTATATATGGATGTACTCCATTGAACGGTATATGAATATTTTGAAAGGGTATGTCAAAAATCGAAGTCGTCCATAGGGTTGTATTATGGAGCAATATATTGTTGATGAAGCCATTGAATTCTGTATCAAATACCTATCTGGTATGGAAATCACTGGCATACCAAAATATTGTCACACTGGGTAGCTTGAGGGTAAAGGAATTTCTAGAAGAGAGGTTTTCACAATCAATATTATAGATCGGGAGCAAGCCCACCTTTACGTTTTTCATAATAGTCTCAACGTTGACCCATATGTTCAAACCCACAAAGAAATTTTTAGGCATTTAAATCCATATAGGGATGAAAAATGGATATCCTATACACATAATCAACAATTTATAGGATGGTTTTGGGACCATATTTTTAAGAAGTCAGATAAAAATCCGGACTCAATTTCAGAATGACTTCGATGGCTAGTCGGATGACCAAGTGTGTATGTATTATCTTACAATGCTTATGTAGTTAATGGTTATAAATTATATACTAATAAACATGATGAAGATAGTACCATGTAGAATAATGGGGTTACACTTATGGCTGAAGTGATGCATGTTTCCGGTGTTAAGGACAAAAATCTAATTTATGCGAATATGTCATACTTTGGTATCATCAAACAAACATGAGAGTTGGATTATACGAAATTCTAAGTGCCGATTTTTTAATGAAAGTGGGTTAATAAAAGGAGTTCTATTAAAATAAATGAATTGGGATTTATGAAATTTTATTTAAGTAAGGAAAGGAAGAAATACGAATCGTTTATAATGGCATCACAGGCAGTATAATTATTTTATGTTCCAGATCCCACAAACTAAAACTGGTCAATTATTCTCTTATCAACCAAAACAATTGAAGGGTAAAATGAAAATTCAATGGAGGATGACCCTTTAATTGGGACTTCACAATCATTTCATAGTGGTTCCAATATAAACGGTGTTTTGTATGTCAGAGGAGACAACAATGAATGGATTTACATAGTCGATAGAGGGGTCAAATCTCTTCAGTCTTAAAAAAAAGAGAGTTCAATAATCAGGTTATTTTTTTATTATAATATACATTGTGTTACCTTATGTTATTATCTGTTCACTGCTGCTTTTATGTAATCTAAATTAAATGTTAAACCACTTCTGCAGATAATGACTTCTGCTCCCGCTAATGCGCCCAATCCCGAGGCACAACGGGTCTCTCAACCTACCATTGCTGGTCCCAGTGCAGAGGAACAATAGGTTTCTCAACCTATTGCTACTGGTCCTAGTGATGAGGTACAACAGGTTTCTTAACCTATTGTTGCTGGTCCCAGTGCTGATGCTAGTGCTCCGGAGGAACATAATAATGATGCTGAAACTGAGAAAATGGTAGGCAATGAAACCCTGGCTGTGCAAAAAAAAAGATCACCATAGTTTGACTTTGTTAGCCAAAATCCTTAAGAAAAAATCAAAAGAAATCAAATTTGAGGTGGTATGGAATAAGAGAGTCTAGCATGTTAACCCCAACAAAGCCATGTTTAGTAGCTATATTGGAATCGTCACTCAGCAATGCATGCCGATTGATGTACAGTCGTGGCACCATATTGTCACCAGTCTTAAGACACTAATGTGGTAAGATATTATGGTAACATTATGATATCATTTCTTTAATTTATTAAAATAAAATAAAATAATAAAACATTGACTTACTATTCATAATCCCTTGTAGAGTGCATTTATAGTAGATGCCTCGCAAACAAAATATGTATTAAGAGTTGCAGGAAGGATTCATAAAGGCTTCCACACAATTTTAATGAAATATCATCTTAAAGATGATAAAGGGAAAATCAAGTCGCACCTACCTCCTCTTTATGCACACTTGATATCCCAAGGAGCGTGGGATGCATTTAGCAGCTGTCATGCAGAGCAGACTTTTCAGGTACATTGTGTCTGGTAATACATTGTTTGACGTTTCTTGTATTCATCACTTTGATTGATATTTTTTATTTATGAAACAACAACCAAGTGCTGAAAATAAGGAACGGGCATCAAAACCAGCGTACCCCTACTGTAAAGCAAGGATGGGGTACACTTCACTTGAGAAAAAATTGGTACGTATTTTAAATCTACCATAATACTTTTATGTGACATAAAAAAACACTATAACCATGTTACTCTATTTATATAAATATTGTTGAATCCAAATAAAAAGTCACTTCCATCCCAACCCATGTGCTATGGAAGTAGGTTCATGTAAATAAAGAGGGGATACTGGTAGATGAAAACACACAAAAAGTGTGGGAAACATGTGTAAGTATGACATAATATAAATTTGTTTTTATTTAAATCGTTATTACATAACAATGATTACTTATTTTCCTATATTTTCTATCTGACATAGTCACAAGAATCAACAACACCCACACCAGATGCAGACATACTTTCAGCAGCCTTGAAGCAGCTAGAATAGTATGGCCACGTCAGAGGTGTGAGTTTTGGGGTGACACTCCAAACATATTTTCAAAAAGAAAAACAAGCAGAGGATCAAACTGAGGAAATGAAAAAGAAGAGAGAAAAATTAGCTATGTTTAAAGAAGAATTACAATACCAAAGAGAGATGATAGAAAGATTTATGGGGGGAGGAAAAGAGAAGAAACAACTCAAGAACAACCCGTGCGTGAAGATCCCGCCCCAGCCCCCACCAGTTTTGAGGTGAGCCATTCCCCTCAAAAACTTGACTTAGATGAGGTAATCAATGTTCTAATAATTGTTTCTATGAAATGTGAATCAAATATACACTGATATATTTTCTATACTAATATTCTATAGGGTTAAAATGATTGTGATTTATATCTATCAACTCCCACCCATCGCCTTATAGAGAGGGATACAATATTCAATATGCAGAACGACATGCTACACGACATACCACTTTCAACAAGTCATGTCAGAGTGTCGATTAACGTAGCTCATGAGCTGAGTTCCGAGCTACCTGTTCTAAATGATGATGAAGAAATTCATATGGTCGAACAAGCTGTTGGAACATTCATCACATGGCCGTCAATTCTTGTAAAAAAACATGTCGACAAGGAGGTATTCATTTCCAATTTATTTTTCATGTTGAACCTTTAACATTTAATGAAAAATGGTATAAACTGATGAATGTTATTATAGAATGATAAAGGGAAGGGGGTGAAACAAAATATCAGCTCAAAACTATCTCAAGGATCAACTAACTGATCGAAACGATCTACTGAGAGCACCTTCATCCCTCCCATTCTATATCCACATTTAATATCATTGCAGACTCATGTGGATAAAAATTTGATAGACGGAAATACTCACACATTTGATTTTGAAAAAAATATGTATGGAGGGGAAGAATCAAATTACATCAGTGCTAACAATGTAAATGAAATCCTCAAGTATGAATGTCTAGGCGCCTCAGTTGTAAATGTATACATGAGGTATGTTTTCATGATTTGATTTTAAAAAAGCTGATATACTATGAAAATTATGACTAAATACATTTCATATTTTTCACAGATGTATATATGAAAAACAATTTAAGGGATTTCCCCATGAACAAAAATTTGGACTTGTTAGTCCTCACATAACCTCTTTAAAAGAAGTAATAAATTCCGATAAAGAGGGTGAAATAATGTCATCCCTGCTCAAATTGTTTGAAAACAAAATTACAGATGACTGACTCTTTTTAATACCAATGATGCAGGGGTAAAACTCTATAATTTAATTATATCAACTATATTTTCATTTCTTTCATTAATTATTCTTTTTTGTGTTTTTATGCAGCATTGATGCTCATTGCGTTCAATTTGGATACTCCAAAGATTTATTTTCTGGATTCTATGCATGGATATTCAATAAACCGACCACGCATGATGGTGTTGTCAATTTGTAATACACTAGATCCAACATTTTAGAACTAAACATATAGTTATATAATTTATATTATCTTCTAATGAGGATTCTGTTATGATAGGGCGGTGCATAAATATCATCTACTTCATGGAATGAATCCAAGGCCTAAGGACAAGAACGCTGACGAGATCTACAACTGGACAAGTATCATGGTATATATAATAATATTACACTATCCAAACACATATCAAAACAAATTACTCATTTTTCTCAATGTTTCTACAGTTTCCAAAACAAACAAATAGAAAGGATTGTGGTTATTATGTTTGTAAATTTATGAAAGAGACGCTACAAAAAAAACTTGGTTTAGCGGCGGTTTTGTGGCGGCGGTTCACAAAACCGCCGCTAAACGTTTTCAGTGAAAGGTTTCGTGGCGGTTTTTAATAAACCGCCGCGAAACCCTATTTTATTTAAAAAACCACGACCCTTTCCCCTACCCCTGCCGCGGTTCCCCCACAAACCCACGCCCCTCTTCCCCGATCCCCCCTCTTCCCCGATCCCCCCTCTTCCCCGATCCCCCCTGGCCCCGGCGACACCCGCGCCCCCCGCTCCCTCTGGCGACCCCCGCACCCCTCGCGCCCCCCACGCCCTCCGGCGAACCCCGCACCCCCCCGGCGCCCCCCTCGACCCCCATCGACCCCCGCGCCCTGCGCTCCCCCCACGCCCCCCACGCCCCCTGCGCCCCCCGCGCCCTCCGGCGACCCCCGCACCCCCCGCGGCCTCTGGCGACCCCCGCACCCCCCGCGGCCTCCGGCGACCCCCGCACCCCCGGCGCCCCCCGCGACCACCTTATATTTTGGTAATTTTTAGTTATTTCTTGGTTCTTTGATTCGAATCATGAATTTGTTACACAATGTGAATCTACTGCAGGGTAGATACTATGAGTTTGGTTTAGAGCTTGAAGAATTATAAGTCATAAAACATTTTCAAGTTTTTAATGGGTTGATTAGGATTAATTCAAACTAAGGATACTTTTTTGGGTATTTTTATAAATCGTGGAATTCACACCATGAAAGGGGTTCATGACATTAATTATTTAGAACCAATGGTTTTTATCATGATTTACATATTACCCTTCTTCCATTCAATGTGAAGACCTCCCTCATAAATCCTAGAAAGATTTTAGATAATATTGGGTATCTTCCTCTACCATATTTCTTTTCTTGGAGCATTTGTTCACTAGTGTGGTGGGTTGTCTTCCTTTGGGTACGTGTAATATCATTCACTCTCTTTATCATTTATGTTCTTGGTTTGGTAGTGTTGTGTGATATGGTTTCGATGGTTTCATAAATAATATGTGTTATCAATCAATCCATTGTGGTTTTCCCTCATTCCTTTTCTATTTGAGGAATATCTGCTTGTTTCTAATTTATGTTGTCGAAGGATCTTAGGTTCCTTATGTTTATAAGGTAGGTGTATCTATACAAGCGGTTCTAATTTAAAATTTCCTTATATTATTATTAATTTATTTGGATTGTTTCATGAAATTGATGGATTTAAATGGATTTTATGGAAAATATACATGTTTTTAAAGAGGTCTTTCTTCAAAAATGGTTTTTCTCACAAAAAGTGGTTTACTAAATTCTTTATGGTTTGGCCTATTTAGATTGAATTTTTTATACTAATGGATGTTTATCTTTATTTTTTATTTTAATTTGGTTTCATAACTTTATTCTCTAAAACAAGATACTACTTTCATGTCTCTTTATTACACATCTCCATGTATAAGACCCTCTTGGGAGACTTGCCTAGTTTTCCCTAGTCGGTTCTTTATAAATTAATATCAAAAGGAATATTGAGCCTGGAATGTTATGACACTTCCTAGTTTTTGTTTAGTTTCATTGGTAGACTAGATTTAGTAGCACTAGAATTTAGTTAATATGTGTGGGATGGTGGCTAGACATCTCACCTCCATGTATGAATTCAAGTTACTATGGGTGGTTAGTTATTTTTGAAAATATTGTCACTTGGTCTTTGTTGTTGATTGAATAAACTAGATTTGGTGTCTATTTAAAAAAAACTATTCCTTTCTTATGTTTTATATTTCATTAATAAAATTCATAAATTCATAAAATTATTATTATTTTAAATAATTAATATGGATTATGGAAGTTGTTCTATGATTTAGGAATTTTCTCATGACTAAAGAGGTTTTCATCTTGTATTTGTTAGACGATTCCTACTAGAAGAGGTCTTATGAATCTAAGTGATAGATTTGTGAGACATGTTTAATAGGAGAATCCCTTAGTGGTATCTTCTTTAGTGGAAGTTATAATATGCACTATTCATACTTTGGTTATGAAGGTATTAAAAACCCAGGAGGAGTAGTGGATCATGACTCATAATTTACTAACAAGAATCCACCTATCTTTCATGGTGATAATGGAATCTAGAAATATGAAGAGATGATTGAGTAGATTGGTAGGAGATTTAAAATTATAAAGATTCCCAAGGAATCTAAGGGGTGGGGGTCAACATATATTCTTGATGGATTGGGAAGGAAATGGTGAGGCTCAGTTGTGCATGCTATATTTTATGAGGATCTTACGTGGGAATCCTTCAAGAAAATATATAAACTATAGTTTTATCCTAAAATGTTACATGTGGAAAATACCTGATACTTTCTAACATTATAAAAATGGTAATGTATTGTTATAGTGTATTCCACTAACTTTTCTAGGTTGGTGCATTTCAAAGTGGATATTATTACCAATGTTTACATGAAATCTCTAAGGTTTGAGATTGTGCCAAGTGTCTCCTAAGAAACCTGAGTGTGACATGGATTTATATTTATAGTGACACTTAATTTTGATATACCTGCACACTATTGTTTGTTTTATATTCGTGGACTAGATTATGCATTAGAAACCATTAGTGGTGGCCTACTTAATTTACCTCACACCATATTCAGTACATGGATTGGTACCCAGATAGTCTTCTTTGTCATAGGAAATACGACTTTGATATGGTTGGTTGTGTATGAAACCATTGAGAAACATCATTCCTATTGGAGGACATCTAAGGTCAAGCCTAAACAATCACATAATGTCTCAGGTTTAAAATTCATTATGATCAGTTTCGATCACAGATCAATGGGGTGTTGTTTGAGGCAACATAAATGTGTGATCGATAGTGTTATGATAAGTGTGTAACCCGATATTCTTATTTCTCCTCAATGAGGTGTTGACGCTGTCTCCTATGGACCAGACTTGTTCGGTTGGTCTGAAGTGGTAAATGTGATCAATGAATCATCTTTATTATATTATGCATACTTTATGATCAATGGTTCATCTTTATTATATTATGTTTCTGTAATCTTACACTATCGTATATTTTGTGTAGGCACATTGTGATATACATGGATAAAAGCTGGATCACATTACCGAGGAACACACCTCAATATGTTAAGGGTTTGAATGAGTTTTTAGATTTTGCAATTTATAATCGATCTGTTGAAGGGAGAATAATATGTCCATGTCCTAAATGTAAATTTAGAACATGGTTGAAGAGAGATGAAGTTTATGAACATTTAATACTGAAGCAATTCCCTGATCAATATTTGTGTTGGATTTGGCATGGAGAATCAAACAATACAGAAGGATTGAGGACTGATGTTAATACACAGAATGAGGTCCCAAGTTTGTCACCAATGGAAAATTAAATTCAAAACCTCATAAATGATTCATTCGGCACTGCAAGACACCACTATGAGCATCAAAATATATCAGAACAACCAGAAGAGGGTGCTACAAATTGCAACGTGACAAGTGATGTTTTTGAGACTGTAACACAAGCAGATCAAGATTGTAACATATCATTGGATCCTCCTCTTGATTCTGTGGATCCAAATGTAAGGGAAAACTTCAGTTAGGAAAATGCGTTTCATGATTTATTTGACGATGGAAATCAAGAGTTGTATAGTGGGTGTTTGAAATATTCAAAGCTTTCATTTCTGCTGAAGTTGTACCATATCAAATGTCTATGTGGAATTACAAATAAGGCAATGTACATGTTATTGTAATTGATTCGTGATGCATTTCCTGAAGCAAAAATCCCAGAATCGTTTTATGAGATGAAAAAAGTTGTAAACAAGCTTGGTCTGAATTATAAAAAAATACATGTGTGTCCCAATGATTGTATGCTTTACTGGGGAGAGGATTCAAGTAGACAGAATTGTAAGAAATGTTCTTCTTCTAGATGGCAGTCAAAAGGTGATGTTGGAAGTATGACTGAACATAATTTCATGGAGAAGAAGAAAAGGAGCACACCTGCAAAAGTTTTGCGTTACTTTCCTTTGAAGCCTCGATTGCAAAGATTATTCAGGTCATCAAAAACTGCTGAACACATGAAGTGGAATTCTGTAGATAATAACAATGATGGGTTAATGAGACATCCACGAGATTCCCAATCGTGGAAGACATTTGATTCATTACATCCAGATTTCTCAGCTGATCCTAGGAATGTTCGATTGGGATTGGCTGCCGATGGATTCAACCCATTTGGGACTTTGAGTACGAGTTATAGCATTTGGCCAGTTGTTTTGATCCCTTATAATCTGCCTCCGTGGATGTGTATGCAACAAACATATTTTATCATTTAGATGATTATTCCTGGAAAACAAATGCCTGGAAATGATATTGATGTATACCTGCAGCCTTTGATTGAAGAATTGCAGGAGTTATGGAGCAACGGTGTTAAGACATTTGATATTTCTTCTAAAATAATGTTCAAAATGCATGCTGCTTTAATGTGGACCATTAGTGACTTCCCTGGGCTTGGGAATTTATCTGGTTGGAACACTTATATGGGTTTGGATTGTCTCGTTTGTAACTTTTATTTTGAGCCCAAATGGCTACCTCACAGTAGAAAATGGTGCTTCTTGTGCCATCGAAGATTTATTGATGCATCTCATAGATTTCGGCTGAACAAATCAAAATTTAATGGTTCCATTGATCGTAGACCACCTCCAAATTTGTCAACCGGAAGGCTCTATTGCTGAAGGCTATTTGGCCGAGGAGTGTCTCACCTTTTGTTCCAGATATTTGGATGATATTGAGACAAGATTTAATCGAGTTGGACGTGTTGACGACACATCAACTCAATCTCAAATGAATCAGAAATCAAAAATATTTCCTGCTATTGGCCGATCAGTTGGGAGGACCTCATACGCGACACTGACAGAATTGGAGTTATTACAGGAACATAGATATGTGATGCTGAATAGTGAAATTGCAGATCCATTTATTGAAGAGTTGAGGATACAAACAAAGAGACGAATGAGAGGAAGAACACGAAATGAAAAAGATATAACGAAAGCTGTGAATAAGGAGCTGGTAGAATGGTTTTCACGACGTGTAAGTTTATAAATATTGCAATAAATATGAATATTAGTTTGACACATACAATTTGCAAATCTATTAAATTATATTTTTATTCTTCAGATCATGAATACTGATACTCGAGCAGACTTGTCAGAAGATTTGAAGTTTCTTGCTAGAGGTACTATAAAACAAGTTATAAAGTTCGATGCTTATAATGTGAATGGTTTTAGATTTCGTACAGTCGATCGAGAAGTGGGTTTGAAAACATAGAATAGTGGTATATTTACATTTGCTGAAGTGGAATACTTTGGAAAGTTGCATGATATTATTGAATTAAACTACCACGGGCATTTTTCTGTTGTTTTATTCAAATGAAAATGGGTCGATATTATCAGAGGTGTTAAAAGAGATTCCTTGCAATTTACTTCTGTAAACTTCTCTCACTTGATGGATGTTGGTGATCGTGAACTACATGATCCATATATCTTAGCATCGCAGGCAAAAATGGTATATTATGTGAATGATGTTGTGGATGAAGGGTGGAGTGTAGTTACTCACGTAATACAAAGATATTTGTATGATATGGGTGATGAAGTGGAAGATTTGACCTCTGCAATTGAATTTCATCAACAACAGGAAGCAGAATTATTTGTCCATCATGATATTGAAAATATTAGTCTAGAAAGGATGAATGAAGTGGATGAAGAAATGGAGCAGGAAACCGAAATGATTGAAGGGGAAAATGATTGTATGTACAATTATTTATTCATTCAGCAACCACTTGTTTCATTTATATAGTCATTCATTATCATTGTTATATATATTTTGTTTGTTAGTACTGGGCATCTATTATCATTTTTAATTTTTTTTTCTGCATAAATTTTTTGAAATATATATTCTGAACTTAATTTTATTTGATTAAATGATAGGAATGCCAAGGAAGAAGCGGTACACCATTTCATCTACTTCTGCGACAGATGACGATCCGTCTGTCCCCACGGCATCTGAGGCAGCAACTGCCTACATCCCTGCATCATCTCCCCCTGCACCATCTCTGACACCGTCAGTGGATGTCTCATTAGAGGATGAGTCATCGCCTCCCCCTACAGGAGCCTCAGCAGTGGGGCAGCGACACGCCCCTTCCAGTTCATCACGGACATTCTGGAGGGTCACAGTCATAGGTACAAATTTTAATTAAATTAATTTATTGCATTTTGTTTATAGTAATTGTTTTCTAATTGCAGATGAAAAAAATGCAACCGTGGAAAAACACTTAAAAAGTTATGATGTTTGGAACATGAATGACGAGAAGATAGTGGTTCCATTTGATTCTTATCGGGTCCCGACGGATGACGCCGCAGGTTTACTTGGTCAGATTATAGGTCAGCTGGCAGCGGAGCCCATTTCCCTGCCTATTTCATATGATGATTGGAGGCATATGCCTCCAAACTGGAAAAATAAAGTTTTTGATTCTCAGATAAAGGTAATTTTATTACTTTATGGTTTAATTGAATGTCGTGTTACTAATATATTCAAAATGAATTTCTGTATACAGATGTTCTTCCACTTTACCGTTGCTGATGTGATAGCACGGAAGTGGACATTGAAAAATCTTGGAAAAAAATAGAAAGATTTCAAATAGAGGTTATGGTGTGATGTCAATGATACTTCGTTGACCGTGCAGCAGATGTATGAGAAGCTACCCAGTGGGGTACCGAAAGAACAATGGAAAGTTTTTGTCGATAGCCATCGTGATGAGAAGCGGATGGTATTGAAATATATATTATTATATTATCCTCATTTTACATTTATACATGTACATGAAGAGGAGATAGACATTGAATACATTACTGTTAAATTGAATTTTATTTATTTCAGGATCTCTCAAGACAGAATGCATCAAACCGGGCAAAGCAAGTCATCCCACACACTACGGGCTCAAAAAGCTTTGCTAGAAGCCGAATGTCATTGGTAATATTTTAATTAGTTTAAATATTTATAAGACAATATTATCTATTTAACATATTTAATTTTTGATTTATCTTTGTTTAATTCAGTCACAGAGTTTAGGGCATGAAGAATCCCGAACAGAACTGTGGCTGGATGTTCATAAAAAAACAGATGAAAGTTTTGTTAATGAACCTGCCAGAGAAGTTGGGGTATGAAGTCAATTATTTATTATAATAACTTATTATCAGTTTTTACTATGTTAATATATATTGATATTTGATTTATAGGTAAAAATTAAAGAAATATGGGATGTCAATCCTGGGCAATATCCTACTCAGTCTCCCAGGATGACCCGGTTGGTAAAGTCCTTGGGAAGGAGCATCCTGGTAGAGTGCGCGGGATGGGTTTGGGACCCGTACCATCTGAGGTCTTTGAAAGGCCATCAGGGATTTCGGCTACATCTACTCCTGGTTATAGTCATTTCATACCTGAAGATACTCAGAGGGATATGTCTTCTCTACGAAACACAGTTCACCAGCAGGGGGATCAGATATCTGCTTTGCAGAAAGAGTTGCTTGAAATACGTCAGCATATGAGAAGATATGCCCCCGGTGGTAGTGCATCGGCTAGTGGTAAGCAGTTAAATCACAAAAAAATCAAAATCATTTAGTTTTCACACTTTTATTGGTTTTAAGTTTAATTATAAATATGCAACAATATTTAATTTTCAATATAATGTTCTTATAGGTGGCAGCAGGTAGTGGAGATGAAGGTGGAGAGGGTGACGATGTAGCATCAGATGATGAGTAGTAGTGTTGTTGATGTGTTGAACAAGTATGAGAACGATTGGTTTGTATATGTAACATGTATGGCACATAGTTTCCACCAAACATTTTCATGTCCTAACATTTTCTTGATTTCTCATGTTTCCTTCTATGCATTTTATTTATTTATGATATTTCATTTTATGTCTTTATTTCTCGAGTGTGGTATACATCATTCCATTTAGGCCTGTGTTTGAATTTGTACCACATACAATGAGAATACCATATATGTAACCCATATTCATACCATTTCTACTATATAGCAGCATTCGGGTAGCCCCATTGTGTAAGCTCGATTCATACCATAACTGATTCATAGAAGTACCTAGGCAGTCCAACTGTGTAAGTCCCATTCATATCATTGTTGCTCCATAGCAGCACCTGGGTATCCTAGCTATGTAAGCCCAATTCATACCATCACTATCAAGGCCCAATGAGCCACAACACATTACACAGGCATGAAGAAATTCTATCACATATCAAAGCCCCAAACATTCAATGGTATAAAGACAACCAAAACAACAGAAGATAAAAATCTCACTAAAGGGCTTCCATAAATTCTAACACATCCTTAGGTCTATTCTAGGTTGGTCTACACATGCCCAACCTATATCCATAATCACAACCAAAGTATATCCCCTTAGAATAAAATATCAGGAGGGAGGAACAGTCACCCCATGTAACACTCAACAAGGCAGAAGTTATTAGGTAACATATTGGTTTTATATATGCCAATTTTTACTAGATACTCCCTTTTTCAATAAATTTCCTTACTAAGTGGAAGATAAAGCACCTATCTGATGGCCCAATATGTTTTAGTTTAGCATATACATACCCCTATTGGATCCATATCCAATATGTATCACACTAAAAGGCCAATCCCATGACCATAAATGTCTAAGGCATGAAAGGTTAATGATAAAAGGCTATGTCATGGCCTTAAAATTTTTACACCACTCAAATGGGTCAAGGAATACCAATTTGTTTTTAGTTTAAGGTTGATATAAAACAAGCGATGAGACCACATATCACATGTATCATAGAATAATGTATAAACCATAGGAAGAATGTTCAAGGACCATCTAATTGTAATAAAAAATGCATCAAAATATGTGTCATTTGGTATCCCAATGCACTAACCATCTTGAGAAACCTGGCGTCTCTGCAATTAAACAAACCCATACATTAGGAAAGCATCACATGGAACAACCATGGATTGATAATGTCCCCATGACCAAATTCCCAATAGTCACATTACCTTCATCACTAAATCTCTCTATCTATGAGATCTATGAAAATCCAACAATTATTATAAACCACATGTTAACCAAGTAAAACTACACCTAATAACTACCCAAATCCCCACCTGAAAGGATAATCTTAGACTATACAACCAACATACCAATTATGCTGATAAAGAACTCACGCTCTTACTGACATGGAAAGAGTGTATCTTGGAAGCCTCCCACAATACCTAAATTTAACCGTTATCAGTATAACATGAATCTAAGCATGTATACACTCTATTAAAACACCTAATATGCATCATTACAATAACATCCAAATAATCATAGTTTAACTTAACTTATCCCCCAAATAACCATGTCAATTATTCATGTTAGACTTAACAAAACACAAGCACTACCCATGCTTTTACATTCACAATACCAAATACAATGATATTACTAACTGAATACCAAACCACAATCCACCTATATACCATCACTATAGAACAAAGTGTCTAAACTTACTTTCATTTATTTAATGAACTCATAGACCTAGGATAAGTCCTCTCTTGGATTACATACATACAAGAAAACCCTCATCAGGTGGAAATGAGAATCGCTATTTCACTTGATTAGAACACTCCAATCACCAATATCCCAAGATACATCTCAATATTACTAGTCTCTCTCAACCCTAGTTCACATGTCACATCCTATATAGGATAAAACCCATAGAGAAGCATCTATGAACCCATCTCAAATATCACGAGGAAAATCATAGGCCAATATACCCACTCGAGGGTTCTCATGCATATCACAAATCCCATACCCAATACAACTATGAAATCTAGTTTACTAATCCTAACTAGAAATCGACACACCATATTTCCCCTGAAGGATAAAGATCACATACATGCACATATATATTAATGACATTATCTTATGATAATAACTATTGTGAAAAATCAATATCATTTGGTTCGGTTAAGTATAATTCCACCAATAAGGTATTTAGGAAAACATTAGATAAGTTGTTGTTGAAATTTTAAAAAACTCAAACCTATTTTCTTTAACGAAGTCAATAACAACTATATCATGATGCATCCCATCCAACCTGCAACATGATGACCATCTTGGTATGTATACATGAAATTCTTATCTCATATCCAATGACATAACTCAAATACTCAATAGGAATCATGTATAACCTACAAGATCATAAACCACACTCTCTCAAGCACCATGCACGGTTAGCGTGTTGTCCAACCTAAAACACACGCCAATTCACAAGTTACCCATTTTCTATAGTAGGCATTAACAACCAACCCAAAACACACAACAAACCATACCATAACATACATTCTATAACTACTCAAACATCCATCTTTGGAACAAATTCTATACCCATATAAACATAATTTGTTCTATCCCATAACACAAATCCATTGTTAAAAAAACACAACCCATATCACAATCCACCCATGGATGTTATATCGGCCAACTTAGAGCATAACCAATTACATATCATTACACATCACCATGGTTAGCATGATCACATAAATTGTATCAAAATTCATAACCATTTATTATATAGAGTATTAGTATCCATATAATATAAATCAACCCTTCTTAAAACACATAAGAAATTAAAGAAGCTAAAAACACATATACATCTTGGGGGTCACATGGATTGGTTACTCACCAAATTGTGATACATACCTTTCCTTAGGTTAGACTCCATAACATACAACATTTTCTCATATCCTATTTTTCAATGAATACTACCATGTTATTTGTTTGTATGGTGTCTCCTGTTCAATATTCTGGTTTGATTTGTTTTTCAGGGCAGTGGTGTGGTAGGAGCAGAATTTTTTTTTCCAGGTCAACATTTCGCGGCGGTTTTAACCGCTGCTAATGCCTTACTGGTCAGCATTTAGCGGCGATTATAACTGCCGCTAAATGTATTATGTTTAAATTTAGCGGCAGTTTTCACCACCGCGACATAGGCGCATCAAACGCCAGAATATAGCGGCGGTTAAAACCACCGTGAAAAAAAGTATCATCTACGCATAAAACCTCCGCGAAATGGACAAAAACCGTCGCGAAAAGAGGCATCTACGATGCTTTTCTTAAACCACTGCGAAATAGTAAAAACCGCCACTAATAGATTGCCGACGCCCAGTTTCGCGGCGGTTTTTGTAAACCGCCGCCAAACCCTATAGCGGCGGTTTAAACCGCCGCCAAATGAAAAAAAAAAACGCCGCTAGGGGCCGATTTTGTTGTAGTGAGATCGTATTTTATCAACAAACTAGCATCCCTAAAGAGGTATTTTCAAAAAATAATCAGTAGTTCATTTAAAATATTTATCAATCCTTTGTGTATTTATATTTTTCTAGTACTACCATGACTGTCACAAAAACTCATATTCACAAGATGATATAGAAGTGTTTAGAAACAAATGGGAAACATACCTGATGAAAGATTGTATACAAATAGGATGAAGGTGAATTCCTACTACTTATTTTATCCTTATATGATCATTGATATATCCCTTGTTTACACTTATTGAGCATCTATGATCACCCTTTCTTATGTTTCATATCCTTAGGTTATGAAGAATGGTTTTAGAAATGATTTGTCTTTATAGTAAATAATAACTTAATTAGAGACACTTATGAACTATTTCTTTATGTTTTCGTGTTTCCAAAATCACTAGACCTAAACTATTATGGCATGGATCATTTATATTCTGTATTTTGGTCATTTATGCTGCTGTTTCTACTAATGTAGTGTGTTGTAAGAATATTGGTTGTAAATCACTCACAAATTTAATAAAAAAACTAAGGATTATTAACTATTTTTGGTTAACTAACTCTTAACATAACATCTGATCTAAACTTCCGATCCGGCATCCCCATGATGCTCCCATCTGAAACCATCTCTATGATATCATTATTCAGTATTCACTTTTCCTTCTCTTCCTGCACCCATGAAGTGCACAAAAGAATCATTAGTTTTGTTATTAGCTTATATCTAGACCAAAGAAACCCTTTAGAAATATGTAAAGGTAATGTTACAATATAATGTCTCTATTTTAATGAAAAATTATATAATGAAACATTGATTTTATTTTCATTATTCCTTGCAGGGTTCGTTTATTTTAGAAGTTTTTTGTCCATGTGACATGCCTTTGTAGGAAGAGTAACGATGCTGTGTATACTCAATCACAGAGGTAATCTTGATGTTTGCATAGTAAAATCATCGTCCATAGAATTAATGCATTGTTTCATATTTATTTTTAATTTATTTCTTTTATGTAAGGAATATTAATCTACTCATATGTGATATCAATGTATAAAATGTTTCGGTCATTATAGTTGGTATCAGAGTAACTGACCTATTAAAAATCAAGAAAACTCATTAAGTTTTTTTGATACTTTAGGGATATGATCCATAAGTCATTTAAAATGTGTAGGAATCAACCCACCTCAATACGACACATGGTGCGACTGGTATGACTCAAAGTGTCTCTTTTTATTTAAAATTGACATTATTTTTAGTAAAAAGAACAAGTGACATACTGAAAATTGAGAAAACACATTTTGATTGTTTTTATACTTTAGGTAAATGATCCATAATTAATTTTTGAATCGACCTCACTTCAATTCAATGCACAATGTGGTTGGTATGACTCAAACTGTCTCTTTTTATTTAAAATTGATATTCATTTTAGAAAAAAACACAAGTGACATACTGAAAACTAAGAAAACGTATTCATATTGTTTTTATACTTTAGGAAAACGATCCATGAGTCATTTTTTATGTGTAGGAATCAATCACATCTCAATCCGACGCATAGTGTGACTGGTATGACTATAAGTGTTTGTTATCAATTTAAAATTGACATTTTAGCTCAAAACGCGTCACTCATTGAAAACCAAGAAAACCAGCTCCAATTGTATTAATAATTTAGGATAATGATTCATAAGTTCTTTGTGACATGTATGAAATAGTCTCATATCAAACCAATGCACTATGTGACCGATATGAGTCAAAATGCATGTTTTCGGTTTGAAATGACATTTTAGTAAAAAAACCCAACTGACATACTAAAAATTGAGAAAACACATTCAGATTTTTTTATACTTTAGAAAAACAATCCATAAGTCATTTTTGACATTTAGTAATTGACCTCACCTCAATTCAATGCACAATATGACTGGTTTGACTCAAAGTGTCTCTTTTTATTTAAAATTGACATTAATTTAAAAAAACACAATTAACATACTGAAAACCAAGAAAACATATTCATATTGTTTTGATACTTTAGGAAAATGATCTATGAGTCATTTTTTACATGTACTAATCAACCACACCTCAATCCGACATACGGTGTGACTGATATGGCTAAAAGTGTCAATTATCAGTTTAAAATTGACATTTTAGCTCAAACATGTCACTCCTTGAAAACTAAGAAAACTTGCTCCAATTTTCTTCATAATTTAGGATAACGATTCATAAGTTATTTGTGATGTGTATGAAGTAGTCTAATATCAAACAAATGCATGATGTGACCGATATGACTCAAAATGCGTGTTTCCAGTTTGAAATGACATTTTAGTAAAAAAACACAACTGATATACTAAAAACTAATAAAACACATTCTGATTGTTTTGATACTTTATTACAATTATCCATAAGTCATTTTTGACATGTATGAATTGACCTCACTTCAATTCAATTCACAATGCGGCTGACATGACTCAAAGTGTTTCTTTTTATTTAAAATTGACATTAATTTTAGAAAAAAACACAAGTGACATACTAAAAATTGATAAAACGTATTAATATTATTTTGATAATTTAGGAAAATGATCTATGAGTCATTTGTGATGTATAAAAATCAACCACACCTCAATCTGATGCACGGTGTGACCAATATGGCTAAAAGTGTCAGTTATCAGTTTAAAATTGATATTTTAGCTCAAAATGTGTCACTCACTGAAAACCAAGAAAACCCACTCCAATTATCTTCATAATTTATGATAACAATTCATAAGTTTTTGTGACATGTATGAAGTAGTCTCATATCAAACCAACGTACGATGCGACCGATATGACTCAAAATGCAAGTTTCCAGTTTGAAATGGCATTTTAGTAAAAAAACACAATTGACATACTACAAACCCATAAAACACATTCGCATTATTTTGATACTCTAATAAAATTATCTATAAGTCATTTTTTACATGTATGAATCGACCTCACCTCAATTCAATGCACAATATGACTGTTATGACTCAAAGTGTCTCTTTTTATTTAAAATTGACATTGATTTTAGAAAAAAACACAAGTGACATACTGAAAACCAAGAAAATGAATTTTTATTATTTTTATACTTTATAAAAATGATCCATGAGTTATTTTTTATGTGTAAGAATCAATCTCACCTCAATCCGACACACGGTGTGATCAGTATGGCCAAAAGTGTTTGTTATCAGTTTAAAATTGATATTTTAGCTCAAAACATGTCACTCACTAAAAACCAAGAAAACCTGCTCCAATTTTCTTCATAATTTATTATAATGATTTATAAGTTCTTTGTGACATGTATGAAGTAGTCTCATATCAAACCAATACATGATGCGATCGGTATGACTCAAAATGTGTGTTTTAAGTTTGAGATGACATTTTAGTAAAAAAACACAACTGACATACTAAAAACTAAGAAAACACATTCGGATTGTTTTAATACTTTATAAAAATGATCCATAAGTCATTTGTGACATGTAGGAGTTAACCGCACCTCAATTCAATGCACAATGAGACTGGTATGACTCAAAGTGTCTCTTTTTATTTAAAATTGACATTAATTTTAGAGCAAAACACAAGTGACATACTGAAAACCAAGAAAAAACATTTGGATTGTTTTTATACTTTAGGAAAACAATCCATCAATTATTTGTGACGTGTAGGAATCAACTGAACCTCAATCCAACACATGATGTGACCGGTATGGCTAAAAGTGTTTGTTATCATTTTAAAATTGACATTTTAGCTCAAAACGTGTCACTCATTGAAAACCAAGAAAACCCACTCCAATTGTCTTCATAATTTAGGATAACGATTCATAAGTTCTTTATGACGTGTATGAAGCATTATTATATCAAACCAACACACGATGCGACCGTTATCACTCAAAATGCGTGTTTCTAGTTTGAAATGACATTTTAGTAAAAAAAACACAATTGACATACTACAAACTGATAAAACACATTTGGATTGTTTTGATACTTTAGTAAAAAGATCCATAAGTCATTTGTGACATGTAGGAATCCAATGCACCTCAATTCAATGAACAATGCGACTGGTATGACTCAAAGTGTCTCTTTTTATTTAAAATTGACATTAATTTTAGAAAAAAACACAAGTGACATACTGCAAACCGAGAAAACACATTTGGATTGTTTTGATACTTTAGGAAAATGATCCATCAGTCATTTGTGATATGTATAAATCAACCGAAACTCAATACGATGAATGATGTGACCAATATGAATCCAAATGTATCATTTAAATTTGATATTAATTTTAGTAAAAGAACAAGTGACATACTCAAAACCAAGAAAACCCATTCAGATTGTTTTAATATTTTAAAACAATGGTCTATGACTCATTTGTGACATGTAGGAATCAACCCCACCTCAATACGACGCACTGTGTGACCGATATAACTCCAAATGTGTCTTTTTTATTAAAAATCGACATTTTATTAATGTATTCCTCCATATTAAGGTTTAATTTATTTCATTATTGTATTACTAACATAATATTTGTTTTCTTATATAGGTGGAATTTTTTTCTTGAGTTTGGATTCTTTTTTCAGCAACTAATACCATGGACGACAATTTTTGAGAGGGGATCACAGATGTAAAAGTATGAAACATTAATATTTTTAACTGTTTGTTGGATAATTGTAATTGTAACCATATAAAACATTGTTTGAAATGTATATAACAATGCTCTTTTGTATTAATGATATTAAGTAAATGTATATATCATTTTTTTTGAAACTCTTGTGTGCGCTGTTTCATTCTTATGTGCTTTGTTCATGTACAGGTGTTGTTTTGTGCAGGTGTGCTGGTGTTGGGTGTACTGTTAAATAAACAGAACATCACAGACAACTAGTCCTTTATCAACGCTATTTTGAGCACTGATAAAGGTGGCCCATTATCCATGCTAAAAAAACACTGATAGGGGGGGACCTTTATCTGTGTTTTTTTAATGCGGATAAAGGGCCCCCTTTATCAGTGATGTTAAAGGGGACCCCCCTTTATCTTCTCTGTGATTAACAGTGCTTTTCTAGCACTGTTAAAAGTGGTTTCTAGCGATTTTAAAAGCCTTATTTGTTTTAGTAGTGTTGGTTTATAAAGAAAGTGGTGATTTTGGAATTGAAAATGGATTTGGGGTGCTTCCATGGTTAGTTTGGGCGTGCCATTGGATGTTGGCATATCCATGGGTGCACAAGGTGCACACATGAATGTACATTCAAATGAATATGGAACTTTAAAACAATTTTCCCTTCAAAGTTTCTCAACTTTACTTAATCCCCTCTTTCTTAAAATGGTTCCATAATTTCCAAATGGGAAAGTGTTTCTTCAAGTGATTTGGAAATGTAACTTCAAATTTTTTCTTTAAAGTTTGTCCTATTTGGCCTTAAAACATGTTTTGGTGAGAGATTGAAAAAGGTAAAGGCTCATTGGAATTTTATATTTAAAAGTGGTGTTTTGTGTTGAATTTGGGAAATAATGTGGAAGCATATTTGTAAATGTATTTTGGTTTTAGAAGTAAAAGGCTTATTTGTCACTTAATATGCATTGGGAGTTTTGTTTTAAAACTTGTATGATGTGAAGTCAATTGGCATCTTTAGAATATTTTGTGAAATGGTTTTGAAATCTTGTGTGACGTGAAAACCTGATTAGCACTTGTAAATTATTCATTGCATGATGGGAACACCTATTGGGGATTTTCCTATATGGGTTATTGTATAGTTTGTGTCCGTGTTTGGGGTAGGAAAGTGCGATGATGATAGGTAAGGTTAGTCACGTGTGTGAGAGACTCCTACTTATACAATATACTTTTACCATGGGTTTCCTAGATTTCTATTAGTGGGTCGAGTAATGGTTGATGATCATCCCCTATTAGATGGGTTGGTACTGCCTAGATTAGTTGAGAGGTCAAGTGGGATGTGCCACTGGCTTGGTTAGTTGAGGGCGGCTAATTGGTTATAGACTGGGGAGCTTCACCATAGGCCGACAGGTGGTTCTGAACTGAGTACATCCAGGGATTTCTCTAGTTTTTTTTAGGAAATTACTATGGTTACTAACTATAATTTCTTGTTTTTATTTTGCTTCACTTGGTTTTTTCATTTATACTGTTAGTTTATTTTCATCACAACATGAAATCTCATTGTTAGATTTTTTTTAAAGTGGTAAAATTTTCTTTTGAAAATAGATATGTGGCGTGTGTTGTTTTAAAAAGAAAGTAATTGTTGCTTATTAAAATGAGAAAAACCTATTTTCATAAATGTATTTCAAACTAGTGTTTATGGACTATTTTTGGGAAAAGGAAAGGTATGGATTATTTGGTGGTTACATACTAAGCTGTTTAGCTCACACCCTACTTGTACCTTTCAATGTCGGTAGACCTGAGTTATTTTTTAAGTTTAGGTTCTTGATTTATTTGCCCATTATTGGAGTAGGCTGGTTGGTGGATGGTGGTGTCATTGAGGTCACATGGAGATCGCATTGGTAGCGGTTTGGTCTTTGTTTTGTTTTTCTTGTTTGTCCAGCTGTATCTTGTAACTAAATCAGTTTTTTTTATTTAATTGAGATTTAGTCATTGGTTATCTGCATGATCAGTTTTATTTATTTTATCCAAGTTATTGGGATGAAATATTTCCCAATTTTATTTTCTTTGATACCCAATACTAGTTACCAACCCGTCGGGATCGTGAACATCCTTCAGGCCATGCCATGGACTGGGTCAGGCGTTCGAGTTAAATTTCATCCCAGTCTAGTTCATGAAAAAATGGCATCAGAGCAGGTCTTTTGTTATTTAGAGTGTTAGGTAGTTAGATATTAGGATTGTCGAGACTCGGGAGGTAGGTGCAGGAAGATCATCACAGACTATTGCTCATTGTGATCCTCAAGTTACCAAGGGTAGTTTGGGATTTGAGTCTTTTGTCTTGGTTTTGTATTGAGGAATGACAATGGAGGTGAGCTGATGTCATGTTGTGATTTCACTTGGAGTAGTAACCCATGTGGAGTCCAAGTGCATGATTCATGGTCCTCTTAGTGTTGATTCTTATCTAGGTCATAGCTCACTACCATGTTGCCGTGTTTGTCATAGACACTAGTTCCTACTTCCGGTGGTTTGTTGTGAGTTGAGATTTATTTTGGTTCTAGTTGATGTGATTAAAATTTTAAAATTAAACGTATTTATGAAAATGAAAAATGACTTCTTTCAAACAGTTTTGAAATTAGTAAGATGAGTTTTCAAGGAAAAATGTTTTGGATTGGAAATTTAGTGAATTATTGGATTTTGGAAATGAAATGGTGAGTGTAACCCTTGATATCCCTTATTAACATTTTTACATGTGAGGGTATGTGTTTAAAGTGCATATAGGCATGTGTGTATGGAAGTGGATGAACACATGTGTGATAGTTAATAGGATTCCATGGGTGTTTATTTGAGTTCAACGGCTTGGCCTTGTTTTTCTAAAGTAATTTTTGAAACAAGAAAATGATTTCAGAAATTGGTTTTTGTTTTAGAATTTGGATTTTGTTTTGTGAAAAGTGGATCTTGTGTTTGAAAAGTGTACTTTAAATAAAGCGGTTATGAAAATTGAAATGGAAATGGGATTTTGGAAAAGAGTGTTTTTGGTTGTTTTGGTATGCTTTCGGTTTGTGAGCTTGTTTTTTTTTTGACTCGAGATGTTTCTTCTGATTTTATTTTGGTTTGATGTTGATTGTGGTCTTATGTTTATCATGTTGTTTAGAATATGTCACCCAGAAAAGTTCCCAAAATTTTCAAGGATTCATGACCAATTTCTGATTCTTCTTGATTATTACCTATTATTTATGGCAATTGAGGTCTGTTAGAGGCAATTTAGTGGCTTGAGAAAGTCGAGCGTGTCTTCAAATCATTGGGAAATCCCAAACTAGTGAGAGTTCGTGTTGTTCTAGGGTTGTTTGAGGGTCCATATTTGGACGAATGAGAGATGTTTTCCCCACCATCGATGCAAGTTGGGATGATGTTGGAAGTGTTGAAATCCGTCTTCATCTGATGGCTTATACCTGAGGAGGTGAAGACAAAAAAAGGGAAGATCCCATGAGTATTCAATAAGGATAATGGGCGGTGAAGGTCTATGTTGAACATTTCAAGGATCTGGTTTTCTATTCTCTAGAGGCGGCATCATAGGATCTATTAAAGGCTTCTCTTTTCATTGGGGGTATTCGTTCATAGATCAAGGAGCTAGTCCTCTCCTCCAATTATCTTCATTTTGAGTAGTTGGTCGATGAATCATTATTAGCTGAGTTGGTTTCCAGGGTGCAGGTAGTTGGAAATCTAGTGTCCCTTGTTGCTCATGAGGGTTCCCCATCTGGCGAGAAGGGTATACCAGAGGAACCTGTTTATCAAGAGTCTCTTCCATTGGGTCTGATTTCTAGTTCTTCAAGCCTTTTGGTTGTATACCACCAGTGTGGTCAGTTTGTACATTCAAAGCTGTCTTGTTGCAATCATCTAAAAACATTCCATCATTGCATCTATCTAGGTCATTTGGATAAGTTTTATAGAAAGCATTGTCCAAAGAATACGTTTTGATTAGAGGATGCTAGTACCTGACTGTGATCTAGGAGATGCTCTAGTCATTAGGGCTCAAGCCACAAGCCTCCGAGTGAAGCTCGCACAAATTTAGGATTTGTCGGGGGTGTGTGAAACCTTGTCTTGATTTTTGTTTTTCATGTTTGGATGGAGACATTTAAAGTTTTATTATTGTAGTTTTTCTACCATTGTGAGTTCAACTTTCCATTGTAAGAGTGCAATGAACTTGTTCTATTGTGATCCAAACATTTCTATTTATTCAGATGTGGCTCTTTAAATTGTTCATTGTTCTTTGAATGTGCTTAACCCTTATACGAGTTATTTTGGGTTTTAGTTTCTAGTTGTGCTTGTTTGGAAATTTTGATCCTTGCAGATTTTTGAATTGTAGCTTATGTTTGGGTTCATTATCTGGTTCTAGCTCTTTTCATGGGATCTCCTCATGTGTTGGGGGTCTAGAAATTAAGGTAAATTTTAAGCTCTACTGGCAGTGTTGTTTTTCTCATGCTAAGGAAGTTGGATGTGTTTGTGTTGGGAGTTCCCCAATTCCCGATTGAGGTGAGGGTGCTATTTGGTTGGTATGGATAAATTGAGTTAGTTCCTGGGTTCCCAGTTTTTCGGGATGCTCTATAGTGGGTTTCCCCATTTAAGTCTTGGTGGTGTTGTTTGGGTTTGAAGTTTCTGTGCTAGTTGAGTTCTTGTGGTGGGGATAACCCTCTCGTGTTCTCCACTCATTCTTATGTTGTGGTTTCTTCTTGATCGGTCAGGTGTTATTTGTGGAGTGAATAGTCACCCTGAGGTTTTTGGTTTCTCTCGGTTTTGATTGGGCATATATTTGAGCTTTGAATTATCTTTTGGCTAGGTGACTTTCTGGGGGTAGAAAGTATTTGTGGTGGGGATAATTTTCACACCCCAAACTTGGAAAAACTTTCATTTCCTTCTCTTCTTGACCTTGGATCTTTTTGGTCTAGGTTTGGGATGAGCCCTAATTAATTTTTTTTGAATTTTTGGAAGTTCGGGTGGTCTTTTGTCCTGTGCACGGTTTGTAAATCGTGTGGCCCAACCTAGGTAACCGTGCGAAAGGTGCTGGATTTGGTCAGAATCTACCACTTAGTTTGATCATGATTGGTCAAACCATATGGCATGGTCATGCAACAAGTCTTGGAGATGGATAGAGGCTACTGCATGATTTGTGCATTGTAGGCCAAACTATGTGGGTTAGTCATGTGGTTAGTTCCTATTTCGGCAGTGGCTACCGCACGGTTGGTGCACAATTTAGTAAATCGTGCGGCCAAACCATGCAATCATCCTAGATCTTTAAAATATTAAAAACCCTATTCTACCCTCTCCCCCTATTTACCAAAAATCCCCCTCCCTCTTGATCTACTTTGGGGCACGAAGGGGTCCTAAGACCCCTCTTCCTTTGGTTCTCCTCCGTCCTTGGTGCCTCTCCTTTGATTCCAAGGTATGTTTTCAGGTTTTTTGGCCATTTCCCCCCCCCCTTTATCTTCTTACCTCTTTATTTCTTGGTTTTTCCATGGAGGATTCCCTCTTGCCCGAACCGTAGAGATTAGGGTTGATGTGTGGCCTTTTGTTCTCTTGATTTTAGTGTGTGCAGTTGATTTGTGAGGCTTTGTTCTTACATCTCTTGAGGTTCCGTCACATCCACACCCCATCAAGGTAGGTGTCTCCATGATTTTCCTTTCCAATTCATTATGTTAATGCTTAGGTACTTTTAATAAATTTATAAACATGATTTTTACACTTATGGTACCTTTTTTTAGTTTATCGTGGTGTTTTATTATTGGTCAAAATTGCTAAAAAATAGTTTTTGAAGTGATTCTCCAAACATGACTATGCATTTATACACCTAATGTATTTTGTATAATGTCAATTGTTCTTTAAAAATGAAATTAGGCCTTGTTTTGATATTTGGACTTTGATATATTTTGGTAAATTAGTTTTAATATATAAATTTGGAAGGATGTGTGATTTGGATGTCTTTTTATGGCTTGAGAATTGTAGTGAAAATGTTTTGGAAGGATTATCATGGTTTTGAAAGGGTTGTTTATGCTTTTTTAATTATATGAGATTATTGGGTTTGGTTTAAAAATCAAGTGGTGAAATGGATTTGGAGTGCATCCATGGTTAGTTTAGGTGTTCTATTGGATGTTGGCACAAGGTGCACACATGGATATGCATTCAAATAAAGATGGAACTTTAAAACACTTTTCCTTTAAAATTTTCTCATCTTTACTTCCTCCCCTATTTCTTAAAATGGTTCCATGATTTTTAAGTGGGAAAGTGTTGCTTCAAGTGATTTGTAAATGTAACTTCAAATGTGTTCTTTAAAGTTTGGCATGTTTGGCCTTGAAACATGTTTTTGTGAGAGATTGAAAAGGGTAAAGGCCCATTGGCATTGTATATTTAAAAGTGGTGTTTTTTGTTGACCTTGGGAAATAATGTGGAAGTTTATTTGTAAATGTATTTTCATTTTAGAAGTGAAATTCCTCTTTAAAACTTAAGATGCATTGGCAGTTTTGTTTTAAAACTTGTTTGATGTGAATTTTATTATCATATTTAGAATATTTTGTGAATTTTTTTTGAAATCTTGTGTGACGTGATGGCCCAGTTGGCACTTGTAAATGATTAATTTTATGATGGGAATACCTATTTGAGATTTCCCTGTATAGGTTATCGTATAAGTGGTGTCTGTGTTTGGGGGTAAAAAAGTGTGGTGAAGGAAGGTAAGGTGAGTCACATGTGCGAGGGCCTCCTACTTACATAGTATACTTTTACCATAGGTTTCCTGGGTGTCTTTTAGAGGGTTGAGTGACAGTTGATGATCAACCCAGATTAGATGGGTTGGTACCCCCTATATTATCTGAGAGGCTAGGTGGGATGCGCCATAGTATTGGCCATTTGAGTGTGGTTAGTTGGTTATAGACTATGGAGCTTCACTATACACCAGTAGGTGGTTCCAAACCGAGTATGTCCAGGGATCACTTTAGGGATGTTTAAGAAATTACCATGGTTAATAACTATAATTTCTTGTTTTTATTTTGATGCACTTGGTTTTTCCATTTATACTATTAGTTTATTTTCTACACAGCCCGATACCCCTTTGTTGGATTTTGGTTTTAAAGTGGTAAAATATTATTTTGAAAATAGAGACGCGGTGTGCATTTTTTTAAAATAAAGACAGTGTTTATTATTAAAATTATAAAAACCTATTTCCATAAATTTATTTCAAACTAGTGTTTATGTACTATTTTTAGGAAAGGAAAGGTATGGATTCTTTGGTGGTTGCCTACTGAGTTGTTTAGCTCACACCCTATTTGTACCTTTCGGTGTCGGTAGACCCGAGTTGTTTTATAGGTACAGGTTCTTGGTTTGTGTGGCCATTATTGGAGTGGGATGATTGGTGGATGGTGGTGACATTGAGGTCACATGGAGATTGTGTTGGTAGTATTTTGGTGTTTTTTTTCTTATTTTTCTAGTTGTATCTTGTAATTGAATCAGTTTGTTTATGTAATTTAGATTCAATTGTTGGTCATCTGCGTGCTCAGTTTTATTTATTTGACCCTGGTTATTGGGCTGAAATCATTCCTACTTATATTGTCTTGGATGGTCGCCACTAGTTTCCAGCCTATGGGGATCAGGAATTCCCTTCGGGCCATGCCATTGATCAGGTCAGGTGTCTGAGTTGGATGGCATCCCAACCTGGTTCGTGAAAAATCTCCTTTTGTGTGAATATATACTTGAGGCTTTTATGATTCATAAATATGTCACACTTTTCTATATAGAGATAATATAACCAAATCCTCAACATGAAGACCACTACTACCAATTCTAGATCATGAATCAGATAGTTAGTCTCATGGATATTTAATTTTCAAGATTCATAGGCTATCAATTTGTCATCTTGCATGAGTACACAACCCAATCCATTTTTGGCCGCATCACTATAGTTCAAAAATCCTTCCCAACTAGTGGGTAATGTGAGCACATGTGAAACGATTAGCCTATTCTTTATATATTTAAATATTTATTCACATTCATTAGTCCAGACAAACATGACTCCCTTTCAAGTAATATTGGTTATTGGGCTTGAAAATCATGAGAATTTTCACAAAAATCAATGATAGTACCCACTTAATCCAAGGAAACTACATATTTCCATCAAATATGTTGGTATGGTCTATCCTCCAATTACCTATGTTTTTGAAATATCCACAAATATCACTTTTTTAGTGATAACATGCCCCAAGAAAGTTACTTGTTCAAACCAAAATGCACATTTACTATACTTTACATATAAAATTTACTTATTCATGGTATTCAGTACAATATTTAAATGATCCTCATATTCCTCCTTACTTTCTCCCAATCCTCATTCCCTTTTCTCTTTAATTCTAGCCCTCCCTAAGTTAATTTTTGGATATTTATTCAACCCAAAGGCATTTTTTTTGGATATTGGTATATCGAACCTTGAGATTGAAGGTAAGCCTCTCTATTCTTCTTATCCTTATTATTTAACTAGTTTTTCCTTGGGGTGAACCCTATATTGGGACTTATATACCTAAATATAGGATTAATAACATGTTTTGATAGAGTTCTTTTGGTTTTCATTGAAGGATGGGAAGGAGGAACCTAATTGTGCCTTGGTCTTTGAAGAATTTTTCTCTATCTTCTCTGCTTTTGAGGTGGGTGGTCTAAAACAACTCCTTAAAGTCTGTTTCATTTTATAGTATGTGGAACCTATGCAATTGTATTGGAATTTCATTCACACGACCTGTTCTAATTTTCATCCCACTGAAAATTGATGAAATTGTATGCATAACCTCCCTCATACCTCATTGGTTCCGTTAGTGTTGGGATTGATACTTGTGACTACCTTAGGGGTGTTCCAAACTTTGACTCTAGGTTGTAACTTAAATGGAATCAACCTAGATCCCCTTGTTAAATTGGAAATTGATTATGATTTAGCTTAATATTGTGATTTGTCTTTACTTGTGAATTATGGTGAATGGGTTGGTATAGAACTACTTAGATTGATATTAGTTAACTAGAATGAAATCGGCTTGGCATGATAACATGGTGAAATATGGTTAGATCAAAATATAAATGGGATTTGGGTTTATTTGATACATGTAATGATAATTATTAAAATTACTTATGATAATTGATAATGTGGAATAATTAGATAAAGTGTTTATAATTGTTAATTTGGGATAATTAACCAATGTGTCTTGTGTTAACATGTTTGGCATGTTTTATTAAATGGAATTCATTGATTATTAATGCATTTTTTGGGAATTGTAAAATCAGCCTCAACATGGGAATTCATATAAGGTATGATTTCCTCTCAGCATGTAAGTGTCCCTAACATGGGAATTCATATTTACCCCTATGATTATTTTACCCTTAGCATGGTATTGGGCCTTGGGAACACATAATTGGATCTAGCATGAGAATTCACATAGATCCAGTATGTTATGGTCACTTTTTCCCTTGGCATTGTCTTGCACCCTGGGAACATGTATGCAACTTTAGCATGAGAATTCCCATAGATCCTAGTATTTCTTAGTTACTTGAGTCCCAAGGGCAAGATACTTGGTTACTTGATACATGATACGGGTGATTCATCTTAGGCAGGAGAATATTCCAATGGTATGGGTGATCCATCCTGGGTAGGAGGATCCACTAATTGATAGAGACATCCAACATCATGTCGAAACCAGTTTGAATGAACCCAAGTGTCAACCCATAGATCAAGGGTCAATAGGGTTATTTTTATATTCAATATCAATTTATGATTTAATTCCCTATTTATCGTACTATTGCATGCACTGTTATCACATGATGGATTGTTTAGACACCACGAATGTCAGCCTACTAAGTTATACTCACACCCTATTTGGGAACTTTTTGACACAAAAATAGACTTCATAGATGAAGGTATGGACAAGGGAAAGGGTACTTTCACTTGATTATTTGTTTTCTAGATGGGATTAGAGTTGGGAGATGGGACCAGGCATGAGATTTAGAATTGGTGTTTTGGAGAATTTTATTATGAGTTTTTTTTATTCTTTTATTGGTATGAATTTTAGCATGATATATAGTTTGACATGTAGTATGACATGGAATGGTTTATTATATCTGATTAATTTAGTTATGTATGGATGTCTACTGGTTGATTCTATTATTTTTTATCTTATTTTTTCTGATGTTACAACTCTGTTCTATAGGGCATAGTCTCCCCACTATATTCCTTACACCCTTGATACTCATTGACAACCTATGGTATATGGGGAGGTGTGCTTGAGGTCATGTAACTACTCGACCTAGTAATGCGAGGGAGTATCAAAATGGATACGTTACTAAGTGGTATCAAAGCTCGGGTCTTTTTTGTTGATTTACTATTTGGGGGAAGGTATATAAGAGACCAGGATGTGTTGGGTCTTGGTAATAACCTCATGCATGAGAGTATCCAACCCATGTGTAAGGTAAAACCCTACTTCCCAAGGATGTCATTACTGTTCTTGATGTTTTCTTGTTACAATTGTGATGTTATTTCACCTTGGGTGGCTCACTTATTATGTGATTTTACTATTTTATGGGATTTTACTCATGGGATGATATGACACGAGGTGAGTATGCATTCCTCATGGTAGGCACATGGGGTAATATGTTTAAATACATTGTTCATGAAAGAGACATATTTATTACATGTGGCATATCGACCTATCTGAATTGTGAAAATAAATCCCTTGATATATCTAATAAAAAGGAATAAATGGAACTGTTATGACATGCCAATTCAAAATTTAAGCTAATTTTAGAGTAACCTTATGAAAAAGGTTCTCTATTGTCATCTTGAACTTATGAGGTTTATCTTATCATGTATCATGTGATCTGAGGTGTGTGTTGACCCTTGAAGATCCTAGGTGGTTAGACCTAGGAAAGTTAGAGGGTGGGTGGACGCTCAGTAACTTGAACTGGAACCAGTGTGTCAGATGGTGCACTTTTAATCTTGGTGGTAAGGATATATCTTAGAGTAAATAGTGGTGTTTTCATGCTATGTTGGAAATAATTGATGTGTGACCATTCATATAGTGGTTGTGTGAGGTTGGTTGAACTGGTGGGCGAAGGCAGGTGAGATAAAAATTGAGAATGTTTCTATCTCTGTGGATGAACTCAGAAAATCTTATGATAGTAGGCCATTGATGGTTCAGAGTCACCCTTGGAGTTATCAACCTGTGTCTAGCATGAAACTCTTAGGGATTGGTAACCCAAAGGTTGATGTGTGTAGATATGTCACCCTGGAAGAAGATGACACAAGCTTTGGATTGAGGTACTATTGTGTGATCAACCCGAGTTTGTCATCTGATGGAAATTTTTTGGTTTGATTTAAGAGATTGTGTGAGGGGACAAGTCCCGTATGGTTTAGAAGTCATAACCCATTCCTAGGCTACTAAATAACATTTTATACATCATAAATGGATTAAAGAGTGCAGTGAACTATATTCTGTGTACCGATATGTGAGTAGCGCTTAATTCTTTATTGACAATTGAGTATGAAATAATGTTTAGGGTTAGTCATCACATTCGATGAAAGACTATTCGAGGGTTGGGTGGACCTATGTAAGCATTGTGAGGTGATTATAAGAAAAATCCTATGGTGGGGAGCATCGACCTGGATACATGGGAAACAAACATTCTTGTGGGAAGGACTGTGACCTGTATAAGACTAGTCATTGAACGATCACGGTGGACCAACTTAAGGACATATTTCATGAAGAGTTCTCTATCTTACCACCCAAGTGGGAATTTAGTTCACTATAAAGTTAGTTCTAGGAGCTGAACCAATTTCTTTTCTGTCATACAAGATGGAACTGGCAAAGCTGTGAGTGTTGAAAGTTTAGTTGGAATATTTGGAATCTAAAAGATTTATACAGACTATTACTTCACTATGGGGTTCTTCTATGATTTTCACCAAGAAGGATGATGGATCTTTATGATCATGTGTGTATTATTAGTGATTGAACTAGATGATGGTCAAGAACTAGTATCCCCTTTTTTACATGGAAAATCTCTTCGATCTATCGAGAGGTTCCAAAATTTTATCTAATATTGACTTGTGGTCAATATACCATCAGTTGAGGGTGATACCAAATGACATACCCTAGAACACTTTTAGGATAAGGTATTGCCTGTACGAGTTCTTGGTAATGTTGTTTAGTCTGATGAATGCACTGACAATATTCATGGCCTTGATGAAAAAATATTCTATTTTTTTGGGATCATTTTGTAGTGGTTTTCATCGACTACATATTAATGTACTCTCAGTTCATAGCTGATCATGAAAAACATCTTGACATCACCCTGAGTACACCGAGAGAGCATCAACTATATTCCAAGATATCAAAATGTCACTTCTAGATTGATAATGTGCACTTCACAGGTCATGTTATCTCAGAGTATGGAGTGTTAGTGGACCTAAAGAAGGTTAAAACTATGATATCTTGGGAGAAACCTAAGAATGTCTTTGATATTTGGAGTTTTCTGGGTCTAATAGGCTATTACTGGCATTTCATTTAGGACTTCTACCATCTAGAAACACTGATGTTGGGACTGACCAAGAAAGGGGTGAATTTTGTTTGGTTAAATTCTTTTGAGGAGTATTTCCAAGTATTGAAGAGTAGGTTTACCTCAACACCAATCCTCACCTTACCTAAGATAGGTAAGAAATATATCATGTACTATGATGCATCTAAAGTTAGATTCAGAGTAGTTCTGATGTGGGTGGACTGAGTTTTTTTATGGCTTCAGATAGTTGAGGTCACATGATAATAATTACCCCACTCATGATCTAGAGTTAGCTATAATATTAGATTCCTTGAGATTCTAGTGTCATTATCTCTTATGTGAAAAGTTTGTGTTATACACAGATCACAGAAGGCTCAAGTACATTTTTTTCTTGGTAGGACCTGAACCTTTAATAGAGGAGGTGGGTCAAGTATCTATAGTCTTTTAAATTTGAGTTGGCATACACTCCATACAAGGGAAATATCATTATTGATGCCTTGAGACAAAAGACATAGAAAGAGGCAGTGCAAGAGTCTTGTGACGAGTAGCGACTGACGACACTCCTTACTAATATGCATTTGGGTGTTGAGGAATCTTAGGGGAAAGAGACTCTGACTTCGACATCAGTGGTTCCAAAACTCCTAGAACTGATCAAAATAGAGAAATTATATGATCCAAAGGGATTAGATATGAGGGAAAAATTGTATGGTGGGGATCCACTATTATGATGGTCTCTTGGTAGTGGTGGAATTATTCTTATCTATGGTCATATTTGGGTTCCTACAAGTTTGCATGAGGAGTTGATGAGGGAATTTCATACCTCTAAATGGGAGGTACATCCTAGCCTAAAAAAGATGTATCATGATATCCATAGGTAGTATTGTTTTTCAAGGATAAATAAGGAGGCAATAGGATTTATGGTGAGATGTTTTACCTATTATAAGGTGAAGGCCAATCATTTAAGGCCTACTGGGTTGTTGTAGCCTTTTCCCATTTCGAAATTTAAGTGAGGCAATGTCTCCATAGAATTCATGACCAAATTATCTAAGACACCTCAAAAAAATGATGTATTATGGGTGATTATTTATTGATTAATGAATTCATCCCATTTATTTATTATCAAGGAGACCTTCACCATCGATTATTTGGGTAATCTCTATGCACAAGAGATAGTTCAGTTGCCTGGTGTTTCAAGGAGCACCATTTTTTTTATCGAGATCCTCATTTAACATCATGTTTCTGGTAGAGCCTTCAGAAGATAATATGATCATAGGTTCTTCTGAGTGCTACTTATCATCCTTAGACTGATGACCAATCTAAATAGATGTTTCAAATTTTAGAGGATATTTTGTGAGCCTGTATCTTAGATTTTAATGGTTCTTGGGAGTAACATCTATCACTTATGGGGTTCACTTATAATAAAAGCTTTCAGGCATAAACCCAAATGGATCCATTCAAGTCCTTGTATGGAAGGTCATGTCATTCACCTATTTGATGGTTAGAGGAAGGCGAGTCAGCACTTGTTAGACATAGTCTAATGCAGTAGATTCCTTAATAGGTTTAGTTGATCAAGAAGTAGTTGGTTACTATGCAGAGCTGAAAAAACCATAAAATGTCCATTGAATATGACCTCTGGAGTTTGAGGTCAGTCATCGGGTTTTTCTTCAGGTGTCACCTAGGATGGGGAAAAACTATATCTGGAAATAGGGGAAGCTAGCACCCAGGTTCATCAGGCCATTTTAAGGTAGTAGAGAGGGTCGGTCTAGTGGCATACTATTTGACCCTTCTATAATGCTATCATGCCATGCATGATGTGTTTATCATGTCATGAATTCATAGATATCACCAATAACATTATCACATGATAGACATTGATGATGTTGAGCTTGATTTTAATGCGTCCTTTGAGGAGCATTTGATTCATATCATGGATCGTAGTGAGAAGAATCTATAAGGAAAGACTATTTCCTTAGTGAAAGTGAAGTGGTAGTATGGGTGTGTTCAAGAGGTGATCTAAGAGAGGGAGTCTAATATGTGGACACTATGGCCTGAGTTGTTTATCGATACCCCATAGTGATTCAGGAGAGTATAACTAGAGGATGATTTGTTGTATGGTGGGGAGGTTGTGAGATCCCATCTTTTCCCAGAAATATTCCTCTCTATGTTCTTATTTGATCCCTTTAATTCTATCAATGAGCCCTTATTTTTGGTTGGGTCAAGTTGATGGAGGTTTTGGGAGGGTAAAAAAGAGAAGGGAAGATGAAGTATGTCTATAAGAACTAATTCACGTTGTGAATGATTATTTATGATGTGAATGGTTATGGGTGGATGCCATGAAATTCATTTATGGTGATAATGGTTTTTTGGGAAGAATCAGTTCATGACATGTGGTTTCATTCATGATGTGAGCTAGTTTTTAGGATTTTAAGTCAAGGCGACTTATTTTCCAGTGTATATAGAAACTCAAAGATTCATGGCGTTAAAACCTGATTCACATTGTGAATGAGGTTGTGTCCAATAGTTTTATTAATTCCCATGACCTACAATTCTCCCAATCCTCATTCCCCTTTATCTCAAATTCCTACCCTCCCATAGGTGATTTTAGGTGTTTTTTTTCAACCCAAAGGTAGTTTTCTTTTAATATTGGTGCACCAGACCTAGATATTGAAGGTAAGACACACAATTATTCTTCTCATATTTGTTTTTCAGGTTTTACCTTATATAAAACCCTAGATTAAGAATTTCATACCCATATATTGGATTGATAACATGTGCTAAGAGAGTTTATTTAGTTTTGGTTGAAGGAGAGAAAGGAGGAACCTATTTTTGCCTTGGTCTTTGAGGAATTTTTATTCATATTATCTAATTTTGAGGTGGGTGGTATAAGAAAACTACCTAAATTCTATTTCATTTTCTAGTATGTGAAATCTGTGAAATCACACCCGCATGTCGTGCACATAACCTATTCTAATTTTCATCCCAATTAAAATTTATTAAACTATATGCATAGAACTCCCTCAGGCCCCGTTGGTCTTGTTGGTGCTGAGACCAGGACTTTCAACCACTCGAGGGGTGTTCCAACCTTTGAATCAAGGTTAGAACTTGAATATAATGAACATATATCCCCTTATTAAATTGAATATTGATTATGATTTGGATTAATATTTTGTTTTAGATTAACTTTTGAATTGTGGTGAATGGGTTGATATAGAACCACTTAGATTAAAATCAGTTAATTGGCATGTAATAACATGATAACATGGTGGAATACGGTTAGATTGGAATGTAAATGGTATTTGGGTTTATTTGGTACATGTAATGGTAATTTTTACAATTACTTGTGATAATTGGTAATGTGGAATAGCTGGATAAAGGGTTGATAATTAGTAATTCGGGATAATTAACCAATGTGGCTTGTGTTAACATATTTGTCATGTTTGATGAAATAAAATGCATCGACTATTGTTGTATTTGATGTGAATTGTAAAATTGGCCTTAACATGGGAATCCATGTAAGTTCAAACGCCCCCTTAATATGTGAGTGTCCATAACATGAGAATTCACACCATACCCTGTGATTCTTTTTCCCTTGGCATGGTCTCACACCTTGGGAACATGTAAGTGACTCTATCATGGAAATTCACACAGATCCCAATATGATATGGTTACTTTTTCCCTTAGAATTGTCTTGCACCCTAGGAAGACATAAGTGGATCTATCATGGGAATTCACATAGATCACAATATTTCTTGGTTACTTAAGGCCCAAGGGTGAGATGCTAGGTTCCTTGAGACACAATATGGGTGATTCATACTAGGTAGGAGAATATACCAATGACATGGGTGATATTTTCTGGGTAGGAGGATCCAACAATTGATAGAGACATCCGTCATCATACAGAAGTTGGTTTGGATGACCCCAAGTATCAACTTAGATCTCGAGGGCCAACAAAGTTATTTTTATATTTAGTATTAATTTATGAATTAATGATTTTTTATCATATTTTTCCATGCTCTATTATTACAGAAAATATTATTTATACATAATGGGTGTTGACCTACGAAGTTGTACTCACACCATATTCAGAAACCATTTGGTACCCAAACATAATTCATGGATGTTGGTATGGACAAGGGTAGGGGGACTTGAACTTGATTATTTTATTATTGGATGGGACTGGAGCTAGGAGATGGGACCAGACATGGGGTTCAGGACATGGGTTTTAGAATATTTTATTATGAGTCTATTTTTAGTCTTTTACTTGTATTACTTTCATCAGGACATCTAGTTTGACATGTAGTATGACATGGAATGGTTTATTATATTTGATTCATTTCGTTATATTTGGTTGTATTCTAGTTGATTATATTATTTATTTATCTCATTTTTTTCTAATTTTTCAACTTTTTCCTATAGGGTATAGTCTCCCCACTATATTCCTTACACCTTATTGCTAGTCATCAACCTCTGGAATATGGGGATTCATGATTGAGGTCATGTGACTACCCGAATTCTCATTGGGGTTTTCATGGTATAAAAATGAAATAGGATTTAAAATAATGTTTTCAATGTTCTGTGGTTATAAATGATCAAATTATCATTGGTCCCAAATGTATTTTGATGAGTTTAAAATTTTGAAAATCTATTTGTAAATAGAAAGGTTTATGTTATTATAAATTTAAAATATAATAAATTCAAATGGTTTGAGTTTTTATTTCCAAAATAGGTTTGAAAACATGAGGTTTAAAATTAAATTAATGGAATTTATTTCATTTTCAACTCTTTTGAATTTATTTAAATGATTACATGTGATTTGATAATAATTAATAGTTTTCATTCATGTTTTTATTTCTTTAAAGGTTCCATATTGCGTGTGTGTGTGTGTTGTGATTGGTACCAATATTGAATGTAAAGTGATTTAAATTTGTTAGTATTATTCATTAATTTTAGGGTTTTATCAAATATAATGGAATCAAATTCAATTTAAAGTTCACGAGATAATTACATAACCTTGGTTAAATGGTTATTTCCTTAGAGAACTAATTAGTTAGTTGTTACTATTTAATTTTATGGATCGGTGTGCCTTATATATAATTATATAGAATATTATTAATGTGAATTAAGTATAATTGTATATAATTTTATAAGTTTAAATGATCATGTTTTTTATAGTTAATTAGAATATTTTTAATGGGTATCATTTCAAATTTATGTTTATCATGGTTTCATTTAAAGTTATTTTGAATAGATAAAGGTATGAATGTTTGTGTGTTTAGACATGGTATTTTCAAAGTCACTTTTATAATAAATTATGATTTTGGTGGTCTATTTTTTATTTATAAAATGATTTCAAGTATGCTTGAAAATGGGTGATTTTATTTCAATTAAATTAAGGAAATCAGGTTCTGTATGTTTAAAAGAGTTGATCAATAATTAAAGGTTCAATTGAGTTTTTTTGATTAGTTTTTTAAATTTGAAATATATCTTTAAATATTTTACTAAAATTTTATGACTAAATTACTTCTAACCAAGATTTTTTAAAATGATTTTTTGATGCGATCTTAAAATACTACAAGTGTTGGAAGGGAGGCTCTAAAAAATACAAGTTATTCGAACATTGTAATATGATTGAAAGGTTGATTTTATATATTCTCATATATTTTTTTAAAAAATTTCGATAATTGATTATGTATGGATAAAATTTGATTATCTTAACTCAAAACACATCTTAGTATGTTACACATTTGAACATGTTTTTGGATTTTTCAATTGAAAATTGATCCGTGGATAAAAGAATCAAATCTACATGTCCAAAATGTAATTTCAGATGATAATTAAAGAGATATAAAGTATTTTAGAACTTTATATTGAAACAATTTCCACATTTTGTGCGTTGGATTTGTCATGGAGAATCAAACATTATAGAAAGTTTGAGAAGTTATACCCACAGTTATAATGAACAAGTTAATGCCCCGATAGTGGATAATGAAATTCAAAAATTGATAAATGATGCTTTTGGTATGGTAGGGAAATGCCATAAATAATGTACCACATCATTTTACCCACTTATTGATGTTATAAATATTAATTATGCTTTCAGAATTGTATGATAGCCTGATCAAGATGATAATATTTTAATGGATGATGTTGAGGATACTAATACAAGGGAACACTTAACTAAGAAAACACCTACATTTTATTAATTATTTGAAGATAGAAATCAGGAATTTTATAAAGGATACAATAAATATTAAAATTTTTATTTTCTACTGAAGTTGTACCTCATCAAGTGCTTATACAGAATTAAAAAAAAAGTAATGTCCAGGATATTGTAATTTTTTTCATGATGCATTTGTTAAATCTAAGATCCCTAAATCATTTTATGAGATAAATAAAGTAATTATCAACCTTGGATTAAATTATATGAAGATACATTCATGTACTAATGATTACATGATTTACTGGAAAAAATATTCGAATGGAGAGAAGTGAAAAAGATGTTATACTTATAGATGAAAGTATACAAATAATGATGTCAGTATGAATCTACATACTACTAGAAAATAAAAATAAAATGAAAACTTCTATGGAGATTTTATGTTACTTTTCATTAGAACCATAATCATAAAGATTGTTTATGTCAACTAAAACCGTTGAACATATGAAGTGGAATGCTTTGGATTATAATAATAATGAGTTTATATGATATCCAAGAGATTATAAATCATATAAGACCTTTGATTCATTATATACATATTTCTCTTCTGATCCTAGAAATGTGTTCTTGGTATTTTAAGCTAATAGATTCAATCCTTTTGGTACTTTGAGTAGTAATTATAGTATATGGTCAGTTGTTTTGATACCTTATAATCTACTTCCTCAGATGTGTATACAATATACTTCAATCATCATACCAATGATTATTCATGGAAAACAAATGCTAAAAAATGACATTGATGTCTACCTTTGCCTCTTATTTAGGAAATACATGAGTTATGGAATAATGGCGTATAAATAAATGATGCATCTACTGTGAAAATGTTTGAATTGTTTGCTGTTATTATATGGTCCATAGATGAATTTATCAGACTAGAAAATTTGTCTAGTTAGAACACACACACTAGTTTGGCATATCCAGTTTATAACTTTGATTTTGAGCCTTAATGACTATATTATAAGAGAAGGTGGCATTTTATGTGTCATCATAGATTCCTTGATACATCTCATAAATTTCAGTCTAACAAGTAACATTTCAATGTAAATAAAAATTTAAGGCTACCACTAAAATTATTATCAGGATAATAGATCTTGGAACAATTATAAAATGACGATATAAAGTTTGGGAAATATTTTTATCCAAATGAAGGTGGGAAAAGAGTCAAAACATCATCAAATACAATTAGAGAATAACAAGGGAAGAAAAATAGAATATTTTTTGAACTTCTATATTGATAATTTAATTATTTATGTTATAATCTTGATGTTATGCACATTGAGAAGAATGTATGTTACAATGTGATTTCTATATTTCTTAATGAATAAGGAAAATAAAAATATCATTTAAATGCTCATAAGTACTTAGAAGAACTCAATATCAAATGTGATTTATGGGAAAATGAGAATAGTAAGTATCCAAAAACTATTTTTAAAATGAAAATTCAGCAAAAAAATGTTTTCCTTTGAATATTAAAAAATGTGAAAGTTCCTGATGGATATTATAGTAATATTTCATGATGCATTGATTTGAATCATAATAAAATACATGTATTGAAAATTACTAACTCATATTTATTGATGGGGAATTTTCTACCCTTTTCAATGCATAATTTTTACCTGACAAAATAAGCATCATTATAATCAACCTTTTCACATTATTTAGAAAACTTTGTGAGAATAATTTAAAACCTGATGAACTGTATAAAATTTAAAAAAAATTATGAATTCTATGTCATTTGGAGATAATATTTCCCCCATTATTTTTCACCATGATGATTCATATAATGCTACATTTGTATGAAGAAGCTAAAATTAGAGGGCCCATACAATATCGATGGGTGTATCCCATAGATAGGTACTTAATTTTAATTTTATTTTCATTAAAGAATTCTAATTTTACATATAAATATTTACAAACTTTATTTATCAATTTTATACTTTTTATCATGAGGTATCTTGACCATTTTAAGTCTTATGTGAAAAATAAATCTCACCCAAAAGGTTCTATAGCTAAAGGTTACCCTTTTGAAGTGATACCAACTTTTTATTTAAGTTATTTTGATTTTATGGGGAAAAGATTCAATCGATAGGAGCATGTTTATGATAATCAAAATCATTTTCGAGCCAATAATGAATCATCATTGTTTCCAACTGTAGGTTGAGAAGTTAGAAAAGTATCTTTATTTTCATTGAAAAATTTGAAGTCAAGACAACCCATAGATATGTGCTACTGAATAATAATATTTTTAATCCCTATATCAAATAATTTAAGATACAAAGGAAAAGAAACCTTAGGAGTCAAACTCATAATGAGATAGAGATAAAAAAAGTGATCAACAAAGAAATCATTGACTTATTTTTATGTCATGTAAGTTATTAATCTAATACATAGTTTTAATATGTTTACAATTATCTAAATTAAGTGATTTTTTTATATAAACTTGTATATGTAATTAATTCAGATAATTGAGCTAAACTATCTGAATATTTGAGGCATTTAGCTTGAGGTCCTTTGAAGCATTCTAGGATATTTGATGTATACAATATTCATGGTTTTAAGTTTCGTACCATTGATTTTGAGGAAGATTTGAAAATAAAAGACAATAATATATTTATAGTTACAAATCAGGGTTACTATGAAAAGTTGGTTGATATTATCAAGTTAAATTATCATGGAAAATTTGCAGTTCTTTTTTTAAATGTAACTGTGTTAATATTAACAGGTGTATAAAGAATGATTCATTAAAATTTACTTATGTTAACCTCTATCAGTTGATCGATACTAGTGAGTGGGAGGAACACGATCCATATATTTTGGATTTCCAAGAAAAAAGGTATATTATATAGATAATATAGTGGATGGAGGGTGGAGTGTTGTTGTCCACATGAAACTAAGAGACATGTATGATATGGGTGATGAAGGTAAAATAATTTGTGATGGTTAAAACCATTAACACAAATAGAATAAATTGTTTGTACTTGCTGATATTGAAAATGTTGGTCTTGCATGGGAGAGTGAAGAAGAAGAATAAGTTGAAGAAGAAGATGTAATGTTAACAATGGAACCTGATAACATTATGACCAACCAATAATATGATTTTTTAGGTTATTTTTTGATATTGATAAATGAGAGGTATATTTTTTTATTTAAATTTTAAATAAATAAATATAAATTTAATGATTTTTAATTGATTTTCATGTTCAATTGAGGTATTTTTTTTAATATTTTTTTCATTTATGTCATTACAAAAGAGGTTTAGTGATGAGACCTTCTCTATATTATAAGATTCTCATTCTAATATTGTGACACTAGGTATAGTTCATCACATAACTTGCATAATTTTTTTTGTATCATTTAATTTTATCCTAATATGCTTTCAATCAAAGGTATTACTTATACTAATGATATTAGGGGATCAGATAAACTACCTATGATGGATCCATATGGTGGTCTGGCCAATAGTGAGTTACCATCGAGAGGCTACTGGCAGGTCAAAGTCGCCAGTATATAATTTAATATGATCACATTAATTTCTTAAATATTTTTACTAATTACTTAATTCTTATGTAAAATAGATACAAATAACAATATAAGGGATGTATACATCAACAATCAAGATGTTTGGAATTTCACTAGCATAAATGTTATAATTCCATTTGATGAATATGGGGTACCCACTAAGGATGTAGTATTTTTTTATAGTTTCTGGTACATTTAGTATGTGAGGTAGAATCCATACCTATTAATTATTCATATTGGAGGCACATTCAATTAGCTTGAAAGAATTATTTTTTAATACTCAGATAAAGGTATTATCATAATTATATATTCATATATAATTAAATTAAACATTGTTACTTATTTTTTAATAATATAATGATATTTATGTATTTTTTTATAGATAATCTCCCATTTTGACATCTTTAATGAAATTTCACATCCATGTACATTAAAAAAAATTAGGCAAAAAATAGAAATATTTCAAGTGGAGATCATGACATGAATTCCATAACACATCTCTATTAGTTTCATAAATTTATTAGAAGGTCCCCAAGGGAATGCCTAAGGACTAGTGGAAAACATTTGTTTACCATCACTGTGTTGATTCACATCAAGTGTTTTATTAAATAATAGTATATGAATAATACTATCTTAATAACGTTTAATTTTTTTATTGATGTATATTTTCTTTAGGTTATTTTTATGAAAAATTATACTGATCAAGAAAAGAAAGTGGTTCTCTACACTTTTTGGTCAATGAGTTTCTCTAGGAAATAAAGAGGAAAAGTTCCATTTAATTTATTATAATATATATCTATAACACTTCATGTAATTTATTTTTTTCAAAATTTTATTTATGTACTTTTGCTAAATAGGTGAAGGAGGTAGGTTATTTTACTGGAAGGATAGATTTGTGGTTCAATGTCCACAAAAACATATGTCAATTATGTAAATAACCCTAAAAAAAATGTGGGTAAACAATTTTAATTATTAATTGGTGTTACTAAATTACTTTACAATTTAATATTATTCAATTTAGGGTGAAAACTCAAAGAAGTGTGGGATGAAAACCCTGCCAAGTCTTTAATAGTATCCTTGGAGGATGCTATGGATCAACTTCTTGGAAAAGGGTATCATGGTCATGTGAGGGGGATGGGTTGTGGACCAGATTCATCACAAATATTTGGAAGGTCACATACATCTTATTGGATGATGTCATAAGTAGGGGGTTTATATGTTTTGGTGATATTAGTGTATAAAAGGAAATCCATGCACTGCAAAATATAGTTAAAGATAAAGAAACACTTATTAAAATTAAAAATGATTGGGTCTCAACATTAGAGAGAGCATTGGCTACTATGTTTCTAAGGATGACTAGCAGTATTCCCTAAGAAATAAAAACACTCATAAAGGATTCAACATTTGTAAATTTTATAAATTTATACTTATATTATTTATTTTAGTAGTTACTTTTTTTATTAAACATTGAAAAATATTCTTAATTCATAATTATAATGTACACAACAAAAGGTTCTTAATGGTTTAATCAAATCCTTTATTATTTACAATTTCAGATTTAGTTAGGAGATTAAAAGGAAAATATAGAAATTGAATTTCATTATTTATATTCATGTATTTAAATATATGTAATTCTATTCTTTCTTGGGATGGTGAAATTATTCTATTTGGAGTGGAAGATAGGATCACAAAATGAGGTAAAGTAGTTTCATAGAGTTTCTCTCTTTAAGATAATATCATAGTAAGGACATTCCTAGTCATGTTTGGTTTATTTTTTAGTTTTTAAATATTGAGTGTGAGAAAAAATAGTTTAAGAGTTAAGTGTTAGAGCCTTATGATGGGTTAAAATTGAGTAGTGAGTCTCATGCATCATATAGTGGATCATATGATTTTTTGGGAAAACACATGACTATGTATGATTGATTATTATACTATTGAGATCAATATGTTTTGAGGTGTTGTTATGAGAAGTAGCTGGTTATGAAGAAAGAAATTTGGCTTGAGTGTTGTTTTTTATTGTCTAAAATAAACTACTTAACATTGTTAATATTTCCTTACAAGAGTGAATGAATGATGTAAAATGACTTGAGGATAATGAACCAAGTCTAAAGGATGGATTAAATTGGTATGAAGCGATCAGACATAGTGTGGTGTTGAGTGTTTATCCAAATATGCTCACAATTTCTATCGGATAAAGATGTTTGATAAATAAAATCAATAAATGCTTGGATTATCTTCAATGTACCAAAAATCATGATTACTAAAAGTTATCATGATTCAAAATTGAGTCCAAAGGGGAATATTGAGGCATGTTTATATGTAGTTCATGTTATGGATAATGATGAAGTTTACCAGAATGATGTTACCAGACAAAGGTATGATTGTGGTAAGTTAAATACATGATGTAATAGAGTTTCATGATTCAAAGATCAAGGTTTATGAAGGTATGGAGTTATGTTGGTATAATTTTTTATTAGTCAGATATTTATGAATTTTTCCAATCATAGGAAGTTTAAATATATATCAAACAGAGGAATATGGGAAATGTCATTGGAAGGAGTCCATCAAACAGACTTTTAAAATTCATCCTACATAGTTCACCATACAAACAAATGTTTATAAGTTTATCTATTAGAGAAAAGGTTTCAATTCCACCAAATGAACTTTTATATATTCATCAAATAGAAGAATTTGTGCTTGTGTATGAAGTATATTAGATAGAATTGTACAAAGATTATGATGTGAAGTGAAGAAGATGAAAAATTATCAGACAAAAGTTTATGATTCATCAAACATAAGACTCCATATGAATTCATCGAACAATTATCTCTGAATAAAGTTCATCAGATAGAGGCTTCCAAAAGAAGGCAGTAGTTGAAGGTTTCTGAAGAAAATCATCAGATGAAGGAAGAGACTTACAAAAGATTTCGATATGTTCTTACAAAGTGGAAAGGGAGCACCAAACATAGTTTTTCACTGAATGAAAGAGGTGTTATAAAGTTTTAATAGATGTAAGGTTTTAAGATCTTTAAAAAGTTTTTGTAAAGTTATAAATGAGATGACATTGAGTTAGTCATTTAATGCTCCAATAATCATGGAGTAAGATCATGATTATAACTGATTTTTAAGGAAATTTTGAAGAGTTCATTGATGATGAATGTTAAGGAAAGTTCATAACTTTTAGGAAGTTAAAAGGTGGTTAAATGTTGAATATTTTGTGGGATATTCAAAATTTGAGCAGGAAGTTTGATTTAAAAGTGCATTCTTTACCATGCAATATTCATAGGATTTATACCTATATAAAGGGGTTTTGATGCATCATGTTTACTACTATTTTTTGTGAAATTACTACTGGGAAAAGTTCTGAAAAATTGAGGTGCCAATATAGGAGCTTAAGAAAATTTCCTTATCGAATCATTGGACACAATAACACCTGACATAATGATACCATATAGAGATTTACAATATTTTGGTATTAGGTGAACAATATTAAGAGGCATATTTCAAAGAGGGTGAAGAACCATATGATGAATAAGAATGAAAGAGTGGTATTTAAGGAAAAAGTAAGAGGTTGACTGGACTCAGTATATTAGATAAATATTACCTGATAGACTGCTACCAGACGAAAGAATGTTCTTTCTCACTGTTGTGCAAGAAAGTGAAGAGGAAGAAGAAGTAATTTCAAGAAAGTAAAGTGTGACGAAATTTCAAGCAGTATAGTGAAAATATACTGAATATATTTGGTGAAGGTTCATATTATTATTACAAAACATTGTTATATCATATTATTTATAAGAGGAGCACATGCACTATCAAAAGAACTATAGTTATATGCAAGTGATGGATACTCCCTAATTTCTGTAAACACCAAAATGATTTTTTATAGTTTTTATATGGTATTGGATTATTTAAAAACTATTCCAAGCACTAACTATGCTTATTGAGTAGTGAGCCTTGTAAATAACTATGTTCATGTGGGTGTTCTTGGTTGTTGTTTTACAACAGAGTCGATTCTCACTAACCATAGGTGAAGTTTGTATCTTAATTAAGAAAAAAATTAAAATAAGAGATCAATGATTCACTCCATCCCCTCTTAGTGATCATAAATATTATGATTAGACATTTCAATTGGATCAGAGATAAGGTTTCCTTCATCTACACTTTGTTAAAGTTTGAATAAAAGGAAGGTTTTCATGGATGTTCAGAAGTCTATTAAAAGTATAGAAATTTCAGTCATAAATGGAAATAAATATCATATTTAGAAGGATAGAATGTTACTTTATCTTATATTTGTTGTCTATGAAGTTATTGAATCTACAACAGAAGGTTTTCCTACTCCTTTTGAGGGTACTCCTTTAACAGTTGATGACGATAAGAATCATGAGAATGATGGGTGAGCCAGAAATTCCATTATTTCTACCCTCTCTAAAAGTGAATTCCTGAGGGTTAAAGGGATTGTAATAACTAAAGGTATCCAAGAAAAATTGAAGAATATTTATAAAAGAAATAAAAAAGTGAAGAAAGCTAAGTTTTGGATCTAGATATTGAAGTATGAAGATATTAAAATGGGTGATGATGAATCTGTTGGTGAATTCTTTACAAGGGTAAATGAAATTATAAGTACCATAAGATGTTTTAGTGAGAAGTTTGAAGATTCAAATATTGTTTAAAATATTCTAAGAAATATTATAGACAAATTTTATGCTAAAGTATCATATTTAAAATATAGATATCCTGAAACTCTCTCAATAAATTATCTTCATAGCATTCTCATCACATACAAAATGATAAGAGAAAAGGCTGTCAAGCACAAAGAAAAGGCTGATTGGGAAATTTATTTCAAAGTTACTAAATAAGAAAAATATAAGAAAGTTATCAAGGAATAAGTTAGCGAATCTGACACTAAATATCAGGTTTGTAAAAAATTTGATGAATTTATGTATTTGTTTTTTAAAAACATAAAAATAGGTATAAGGAAGTATAAAGGAAAATTGGCACTGAAGTGCTTTGGCTATGGAACCATTGGAAATTTTTCTATCAATTTTCCAATATTAAAGGAATATGAAGATAATGATGAAGAAGATAGAAAATAAAGAATATATCTAAATATTAATATAGAAAAATAAAAGTAATATTAAAATGGAAATGATAAGAAGTTCTCTAATACCAAAAGAGAAACTTCTTATCTAAGTGCGAGGATGATAATGATAGTGAAGTGGAAGATGAAAACTCCATTGATAATACTGCTGAAAAATTTCTTATTACAAAATTAAATGTTGAGAACTTTAATAGTGACGAAATCAACAAATCTTAAGAAGAAGAATATGAGAATCATATGGAGTTTATGCTTAAAATATAATTGAGAGAATGTCTCTAAAAGATTGTTAAAATTGAAATAGAGAATAAAAAGTTGAATAAATAAGAACTTTCATAAAAAAATAAAGAGTTTATTCTTGAAGAAAAATCCAAGTTGATAAAAGAGATTGTTAATATGAAGAAGCTAATTGATGATGAGAAAAATCTCAATATCAAGCTTAAATAAAAGATACAGGTGAAAGAGAAATAATTAGAGATTGTTGAATAAAAACTTGTTAAAGCTGATCAATGAATCAAAATTTTTCAAAAACCTGTTACTAAAGTTGGTGAAAGTTTTAATAATTATAAACCTTAAAAATATCAACATAAATAATACTTATAGGATAATAATAATGTTGATGATTTTCAATAGAATAAGCAATTAAAGAAGACTATGTATATAGAAAAAACAAGTGGAGTTGAAAATCTTGAAATTTCCAAGGCTTAAAAGTTTGAACCAAGAGATGCTACAATTGGAGATTTCATTAAGATTGAGGAAAAATATAAATTGAAGAAGAAGATTCTAGGAGGATACCAAAACTTTGGTGTAAAATATGGTTCCAATGTGGATGGTAAGAAAGATTATGTGAAGTAAGTTCACAAATATAGACAACATGTTAATTAAAAAGGAAAATATTATTTTTTAAATACAAATTTTATTATAGAGGCTTTGATAATATAATGAAAATATGTTGGTTTAATCACCAATGCTACAATAAACCCAGGAGGAACTAGAGATAGAGTTTAAGGGGGATTCAACCCACTCAAATAAGATAACCTGAAAAATCTTGTTTTAAGATTGAAAATATATTTCAAACTCTAATTTTTTTGAGAAATATGTGATCATCCTACACATCTTGATAAAGAATGTATTGTTTTTTTACCAGCTCAACAAATTTTATCTTACAAATCTTAAAAGCCTCATGTGAAGGAAGAAAAAGGGAAATAGAAAGACTTGGTAGTTGAAACCACTCTCAAAGTTATAAAAGGATAATGAACTTGGATATTGTAAATTGGGTGTTCTTCACATATAAATAGAGATTTGAAGTCATTGAAAAATTTGAAAGATTATAAAGAATGGACAATGACTTTTGGAAATGAAAATTCACTCAGAATCAAAGGCACTAGATCTGTTATCATTGGAAAAGAAAAATTGAAATCCAGAAGCACTTTGTTTGTTGATGGGATGAAACAAATTTTTTTGAGTGTTTCACAAATTTATGATGAAGGTAACGAATTTAATTTTATAAGAGTCAATTTTTTGTTATAAATCTTAAATATGGGAAAGTTATTATGAGGCGAAAACAAACCAAGGGAAACATGTTTCAAGTTAGATACGCACAAGGTTCATGCTATCTGAGCATGATGAAAGAAAATCAGTTATAGATTAAGGGTATTGGACATATGTTCCAAAAGTATTATGAGAAATATGGAAAATAGATAAATTATTCATGATATTACTAACATTAAAAGAATAAGATATTGGTTTTGTTCGATATGTTAGAAAAGAAATATTACAAACTTAGTATATAAGAAATTTTAAATAGATTCAACTCATCCCTTAGAGCTTATACATTCTAATATATGTGGGATAATGAGAATTAAATAAAAAAATAGAGATAATTAATTTATTTCATTTATTTATACTTTACTCATATTATATGTATTAAGTTTTTGAAACATAAACCACAGACCCTCAAAATGTTTAAGAGTTTTTGGTTAAGTGTTGAAAAAAATGTGGATATTCTATGAATAATATTCAAACTGATAATGGTGAAAAATATAAAAATGGAAAGTTTAAATACTAGCTTGAAAATCATGGAATACATCATGAGTTTAGTGAACCATACACACCAAAACTTAATAGTGTTTTTGAAAGAATAAATAAAAGTTTGGTGGTGATATATCAAACTATACTGATTGAAAATGAAACTTCTCAATTCTTTTGGAGACAAGCTATTGAAGGAGTATTTCATATTCAAAATCGGTGTTTCTATATAATCCTTACAAGATTTATTACAAATATTACCCAAGTTTTAAATAATTAAGGGTTTTTAGCAGATCCTTCATAATAAAAGTTAAAGGTGAAAATATTTGTAAGTTTGAACAAATAGCTTTTGAATGTATATTTATTAGATAACCACCTAATGGTAGAGGATACATGTTCTATAATAAAGAAACATGAAATATTATTTATCATGAATATGTAAAAGTTCTATAATATTCTGATAGAAAAACTTTCCAATTATCTATAGATATAAGAGAAGGTGAAGATAATTTTTTCACTGTTAGTCAACGTAACAAAGTTTCTGATAGAAGTGATAATGAAGAAGTTATACAAGATGAATGTATTAACTCAGTAATATAAAGTGATGAGGAAAAACTAAGTTTATCTCATCCAAGGTCGAGGAAGTAAGTGGAGTTACAAAATATTATTAGAGATCAGGGACAATAGGTTCAAACTAGAATAACATCAAGGACAATTTCACACACCTCGTTATACTCGCAGGTTGAGCCAAGAGATGTTGAATAAGATTTGGAGAATCAATAGTGGATTGATTCCATGAATGAATAATTGAATCAAATTGAAAAAAATGAGACATAATAACTTTCACCCAAACCAAAAGATAATAATTTTATTGGAACAAAATTATCCTTCTAAAATAAGTTTAATGAAAAAGGTAAAGTGGAAAGAAACAATGAAAGATTGGTTTGTAAAGGCTACTCAAAGGTTAGAGAAAATGATTTTGATGAGACCTTTTCCCCAATAACAATACTTGAAACCATTAGAATATTTTTCTCTATTTCCATGTATCAAAGATACAAGATATTTTGGATGGATGTCAATTCATATTTTCTCAATGGAGAGATAGATGAAGAAGTTTATATTGAAAAATCATGTGGCTTTTTTCTTGGTCAAGATAAAAGTTTTATTTTTAAGTTGAATAAGGATTTGTATGGTTTGAAACAAGAACCAAGAGTTTGGTATTCTATATTGTATACTTTCTTGAAGAATTTGAATTTTAGAAAAGTAAGAGTTGATAATAACCTCTATATAAAAGAAAATCAAAAGGTTTCCCTCATTGTGATTATTTATGTTGATGACATTATATTCATAGGTAATGATGAAAAAACATGTGAACAATTTGATAACGAGATAAATAAATTGTTTGAAATATCCATGCTAGGTGAAATAAAATACTTTCTTGGCCTTAAAATCTCAAAAAATAAGCACCTTTTCCTTTATCAATAGAATTATTCTAAGGAACTCCTAAAGAATTTTGGCATGGGAGATTAAAAAATAGTTTCCATGCCCATATCAGTGGGAACAAAGTGAAAAAAGATAGGAAATGAAAATATTTTGATCCAAAAGAGTTTATAAAGTTGATTGGAAGCTTTTTATATAAAAAAAATTCAAGGCTTGGTCTTGTATATAATATTACACTTTGTTCTAGGTATCAAAGTGCTCCTAAAGAATCTAATATTTTTCCTAAAAAAATAATTCTAATAAATATAAAGTCATAATTGATTCTAGGTTGAAATATGACAAAGCTAGAAATACTGGTCTGTTTAGTTACACAGATACATATTGGACATGATGTGTAGAAGATAGAAGATCTACATGTGATGTATTTTTATTTTTAGTAGAAATATGTGTTAACTAGTATACAAAGAAACAAATTTCAATGACACTAAGCATGGAAAGAGTTTAATATTTAGGTACTAATCAAGATGCAACACAATTAATATGGATGAAGACATAGTTGGAATATTTGTTGGTTTATGTGAAGTTTCCCATTCTCTTGGGCTGTGATAATAAAATTTCTATATATATCACTAAAAATACAGTGAAAAATTCTCATTCCAAGAACATTGAAATTAAATATCACTTCATCAAATATCATGTGGAAAGAAATGAACTAAAACTGGAGTTTGTTCCTATAATGGAGAAATTTTCTAATATCTTCATTAAACCATTATCAAAGGAAACATTTCATAAGCTGAGTTTGATAATGGGTGTTCAACCTCCCTCTCTTCAAGGATAATACATGTGAAATCTATGCCCTATTTTATCTTTTATTTGTATATTATTGTCAAATGGTGATAAAATATATAACATAAATCCATCCATTGATATTTTCTTTATCTTCCTAAGGAAGAGAAAATATTTAAGGGTAGTTTTTTTGAAAGGGGTAATATGTGATTTTAGCATGTGTGGACTATTTTAATAGTTTATTAAAGTTTATGTAGGAAGTTATTCTTACAAGTTGAAGTTTTTTTTGATGATTAAAGTTCAAAGTGAAATAAGAAGTTTGAAAAGTTTTTAAGAAAAGTTTCTTAAATTAATTATAAAGGACAACATGGTATTGTTGTTTAATGATTCTTATTTCTTAAACCGAGTTCACTCATGTATTCTTAATGTAACACCATGTTACTATATTTTGGGTACTTCTTGACCCTTATTTTGATCATACTTTGTTTGGGTCTCATTCTTGGTTGTTTTTGGCGACTTTTGGAAATTTTTGGAAGTTTTTAGGGTTGTGCATGGTTGGCATGTGGTTAGGAAAAAATGTAGAGTTTAACCCAACAAATTATGTTCCACATATGGTTGTTCTGGAGGTTGACACATTTAGTGCATAGTTAGTGCAAAACATGAATCCCCCTCCCAAACATGCATCTATGGATAGTGGGGGTTTGCACGATTGGTGTACGGTTTGTCTAACCTTGCATCCAAAACGTGCACCCTTTCTAAAAGCCCAGTGAGTGTGCATTTTTTAGTGCATGATTAGTACTAACTATGCAACTTAACCCAATAGACCGTGCAAACGGGTTTTTAATCCCCTAAATATTTTTATTAAAATCCTAAAACCCTCTTTTTTAACTCTAAACACATCACATTCAAACCTAAATCAGCAATTTTTCTTTTAGAGGCTCTCAAGAGAGTATTTTTGATTCTCCAATCACTTTCCTCTTAGATTGAAGTGTTAGTGGATGCTTTTGATCTCCCTATGGTAAGTGAAACTTCTCTCATTTATAAACCTCCATTATTCTCCTCTAAAATTCTTAGAGGGTGATTAATCCTCTTATTATTGGTGGATATAAACCTTGATTTTATGGTTTGTGATTCTAGGTATTCCTCTTTTATCTTCCTCACCTTTAATTCTCCATTGGTGGTTCTCGTTTTGGGTGATTTATCATTTGATCACATGATAAAAGGTAGGTGGTTCCATAAGACTTTTCCTACTCTTAAAACATTTAATTTATTCCTTGATTTGAATTGTAGTTTCAATTTATTTCCTCAAATTGAATAGATTTGACTTTTGATTTCAAAAGGCATGTATTTTTTAAATAAAACCCCTTTTCAAAGGTTTTGATAGATTGCGTGGATTTTGAGAAATATGGCTTGAAATGATAATATATTTGATAAAATGATTTGATGTTGATCTTTTAGAAAACGTATTTAAATGAAATATGAATTTTAAAGTCATGAACTTGATGAAAACTTATGATTTGCTTTTGAAATTGAAATGGAATGTTGAAACATGAAATTGGTCATTTGAAATATGATTGTTTAATTGAATTAGAATGAATGAATTGCCTATGATTGATTGATTGATTAAAAGAAAATGTGTGCTTGATAAGTTAGTGGGTGATTAGGACAAGCTCACTAGGAATCTGAATCCCTAACAATGGATTTATGATGAAAAATCTAACTAAAACAAATTCAGCATGATTTTCCTTGTTGGGGTGTTGATTGATTATCCCGATGGCATGGGCTTTAAGGATGTGTGTACAAACATTGATCCATAATGATTGATTGAGTAGTGTGAGGATACTATAGCAAGAAACTAACTTATCCAAGGGATTATGACATGGTTCTTTTTTTTGACTCGATTTTTACATGCCAGTGATTATGGAACTATTTTATTCACGTCCTTTCTGTTTTTATGAAAAATGTTCATTTAAGCCTATTTTTATATATCTACCATATACTTGATTTGAAATAATGTTTTGATTGAAATGCGAGAATGATTTATCATGCCTTATATTTATTTAAATTTAAGTATAAATGATTTATTTATATTGGAATTGCTTATGGTACACTTGGTGGAATTTTGTTGGGATGTTTTTCTCACACCCTACATTTACCTTCGAGTATTTGTAGATTATGTTACGAAAAGTCCAAGTAAAGGGAAAGAATGACTTGGAGGTGGTGGGTGTGCTTGATTCACAGGGCCCTAGAGTAATGTTAGTGACCAATAGAGATATGTTCCACTTGTTTCACATGAACTATAAGACTTGTTCTCAATGGATGATGCACTGTTTGGGTTTTCTATCTATCCGCTTGTGGTAATCTTCTCCTTGATGAGTGTTTGGAATAATGATTGTGTATTGATTTATCTTATTTTGTTCTATATTGAAGGTATATTATCATATAAAAACCATTACCATTTACTTATTCTTGATGCAAGGTGCTATTCACCAACCCGTGGTGATAGAGATCACCCTTTAAGCTATGTTAGAGCCGACTCAGGTATCAGTGTATTAGGATATTCAGGTTGGTTTGTGATAAAATGGTATCAAATGTGTGAGATTGTGTATGTTTCCTTGATATCGGTATATAGTTTGTTATGTCCTAGTATACAAGAGGTAGGATTTTTAGGAATTAAGGGGTAGTTACGAGTGAGTGCCTGGCCATCTCTCATCGTAGTGAGCCTTAAGTCACCATGGGTGTTTAAAAAAGGATATGACAACCCATATTTTATTACACCTCAATTCATGGTTTATTACATAATGATACACTTAATACAATCCCAGAAGATCTTGATGCCTAGTGTCTTTAGAAAATTAGGTATATAGAATATTAACTTGAAACATGGGTACAATATCTTTATTTAAAAATTCCGAAACATGCCTTTATATTCCTTGGATATTCTAAAAGTGCACGGGATAACATGGGGATGTACATAAGAAAGGGGTGAGATATAAATCCAAGTAAGAGAATAAACAAAACATATCATAAGTTAAATTAGTACATGTGAGCCAAGAGGCATATCAAGATAACATAAGAGGGGTGAGAATCATAATCTTGAACAATGAGGCAGAATATAACATGATAACATAAATTCAATATAGGAATGAGGAAATAACATAAAACATGTAATCATAAACATAAGTTAAGTATAAAAACTAAGAAAACATAAAACATCTTTCTTAGGATAACCTCCTTTTCACCATATATGGCATATCATGAGATAAAAACATTACCTAATTCATTGGAGATCTATATAATTCTGGGCCCACCCATCGCTTTCATATCATGTACATGCATAAGTGTGCCACATAGATCATATAACATAAGGATGTATTTAATAAATTTTAACACCATTATTAATGAGTGAAGGTTACATACATGTAAATCCCCAATAAATGAGAGACATATACAACTAGTTTAATGCTCTTGAGTGTAAATGGAGATGGGTATTCACTACATAAATGTTTGGAATGGAAAATCATAGGATAATTTCAGAAACATAACAAGTGAACATAAAGGTTTATGAAAGGGGTGACTAAGACATAAATGGGTCTATCATTACTTGAGAATCATAAGTAAAATAAGAGAGATGTGTAAAAATATATCCAACTTGATAAATTGGAAATCAAAAGGCATGACATAAAGAAGGTTCTTGAATAAAGAGGAGGAGAGGATCCCTTACCTTGAGAGCATGCTTCTAAAAGCTTGGTAGGAGCTTATTATGAGATTTGGGGAACCTTGGTAGGGATATAGAGAGGGAAGGGTAGATTAAATTCATGATCCAAGAGTTTTTAGTGAAGAATAATAGGATTTTGGGTGAGTTTATATAGAAAAAGAGGGGAATTATTTCTTAATTTCTAAACATAGGTTTTGGACTCTATATGATAAATCAATCAAAAATACAAACCATACTATAGTTTTTGCCCATGGTTCCTACCAAAGAGGAGAGATTTTAATTATTTTATAAGAATAAGAACCTAAATCATTAAAATAATACCCTTGGTGATGTGGAAGTGAGTCATTTTTATAAAGAATTGATTTTAAAACCATAAAATATAATATAGGTTTTAGAGGATTCATTAAGGGTTTATAAAATTAATCAAATAACTTTAAAAAAAAATTATTTTAAATGGGAAAAAATTTAGTTGTGTATACTTTTTATAATATTTATTACATTATTTTTGATCTTTTATGATGTCATAATACATACCGTATAATTATACCGTATTTAATTTTTACCTAAAAAATTGGTTGTCTTAAAAAATTATAAAAAATCACTGTTGGATAATTTTGATGTGATTATTTAAAAAATAATATTTATTTTATCAAAATAATTTTCTAAATTTATAATTTACACTTTTAAATAAAAAATCCCCATTTATTGAAAAATACTGGCTTTTTACAATAACAGTTTTCTAACACTTATAAAAATTACATTTGAATTCATAAAATAATATTATAATTTATATTTAATAAATATTCTTTAATAATAATAATTTATTAAAATATCATTTATTTTAAAAATTCTTGAATTCATCAAAAAGTGTGCCTTGATTGAAACTGTATATTTCCCAAAAAATATAATTTGTGTTTCAACTTATCAAAATCTAATTTTTATCTAACCCATTATTCAATAGTTTAAAAATTAATATTGAAAAGGGATAAATATAATAATTTTTTTATTAAAAAGAAAATATGAAAATTCATACCATTAGGGTCTAGATACATATCCCTTTATCACACCAGTGAATGCCCTATGGGTAAGGTGTGCGATAGTGAGATTTTCACAAGATGGTTCAGTGAACATGGTTTGGGTTGTGATCTCAATGAGCTTGAAATTCTCACATAAATGGTTTCACTCATGCTTTAGTTGTTGAATATTGTCTTGGGATTAGTCAAGGGAAAAGTCCAGTGATTCTATCTCCCTCAGAAGCTCTGATAAATGAGCTTCATAGGGTACAATTCTATTGATCAAGGTCATCACTTACTTTTTCTATATCAAATGGACTTTATCATAACCCTTAATATACTGATCTTAATGGTCACTATACAATAGCTATATTATCAATGTTTATGATACTTAATAGTATTTTAAATTTTATAAACCATATAATGGTCCAAAATAACCAAACTAGTGCATGTGTTTTCTATAAATTCATTTCTTAATAATGAATTTACTCATTTAAAAAAGAATTTCATTTATAAATGTTTAGGTCATTACATTATTCCCCCTTCAGAAATTACACCCTCTAAATTTTTTATTTCATACACTAAAATAGATGAGGGTACTTATGCTTCATCACCTGTTCTGGTTCCCATGTTGCTTCCTCAAACTTGTGGTTCCACCATACACATTGACCAGGTGAGTTATCTTATTTCATAGAACTTTGTATCTATGTTTTAATATCTTCATCAGCTTCTCCTCATTTGAAAGATCAGTCTCTAATAGTACCACCTCTAGATTCAGTACATGTGAGGGGTATGGTATGTACTTCCTTAATAGGGATACATGGAATACAACATGCACTTGAGATAAGTTAGGTGGGAGTGCTAGTATATAGGACATCGCTCTGATGTGATCAAGGATCTCTAAGAGGCTGATGTATCTTAGACTAAGATTTTTATTCTTTCCAAACCTTATGAGTTTATTCCATAATTATATACAAAAGAAAAATTTTTCTCTGACCTCAAACTTCAGGTTCCATTGGTGATTGTATGTATAAATTTTCTATCAACTTTGTGTGGATTTTATATGATACTGGATGGTTTGAAACTTCTATGTCATTTCTTGGATAAGATCAGGTCCCATCAGCTTCCACTCTCCAACTTCATCCCAACATGCCAAATTCTGAAACCTATTCACATAAATATCCTCATAAATTTTCATTTGAATGCTATAATGGAAACTATTGTTGTATGAGAACTCTACTAGGGGAAGGTGATGGTCCCAACATCCTTGTAAATTCATTGAACATGATCTCAACATATCCTCCAGAGTTTGAATGGTCCTTTCAGACTGAACATCTATTAGAGAGTGATTAGAAGCACTGAAGCTCAATTATGTATCCAACACTTGCTGAAGGATTCTCTAAAACCTTGATTTAAACCTCATATCTCAATCAAATACAATAGAGAGAGGAAATCCATAAAGACTTACCACTTCCCTTATGTATATCTTGTCTAGTTGGTTAAGAGAGGAATCTTCCTTGATAACAATGAAATGTGTTGACTATGTATGGTGATTGACTGTCACCCAAGTGGCGTTATTTCCTTTAGGTGTCTTGGGGAGTCCTACAATAAAATATATGGTTATGTTTTTCCATTTCCATACTGGTATAGTAAATCGTTACATCACACCCTTATACTTTATCATTCTTACTTGACTTTTTCGCATACTAAGCATCGAGATACAAACTTTTCAATATCCCTATTTATGTTATCGCACCAAATGTTTTGCTTAAAATATCTATACATCTTAGTGTTTCCTAGATAAATAGAGAAGGATGATCTATTCACATCATATGTAAGTTCCATCTTAAGTTTTTTTATGGGACACATATCTAGGTTTCAAACCTTTTATCTCTATCTTTAGCAAAGTTTACTTTGGAATATTCACCACCTTCTTTTGTAGAAAATCATCATCTTTTTGGGCCTACTTGATCTTATCAAGAATAGATGGTTGAGAAGTTATTTTATTAAGGTAATATGGATATCCTTTTATTATTCCCATATCTGTCCTTTTTCATGTATAATAAGATTTTATCCCTTTAAATCCCCATCATGGATAAAGTTACATGATCCTTTATACTCAAAGAATCTGCCACTTTGTTTACCTTCCCAGGATGGTAATGGATTGAAAAATCATAATCCTTGATCATATCTAACCACCTTCATTGTAAAATATTAATATTGTCACACCTCAACCTTGGATCTTTTTGGTTGAGGTTCGGGATGATCCCCAGTTATTTTTTTGAATTTTTGGAAGTCTGGGTGGTCTTTTGGCCCACACACGGTTTGGGTGCATGGTTTTTAAATAGTGTGGCCCAACCTAGGTAACCATGTAGAAGGTTCTAGATTCGACCAGAAGCTACCGCATAGTTTGAGCATGGTCGGTCAAACCGTGTGGCCTAGTCACACAACAGGTCCTAGAGATGGACAGAATCTACCACACTATTTAGTAAATCGTGAGGCCAAACTGTGCAATTGGCCCATATCTTTAAAATATTAAAAAATCTATTCTACCCTATCCCCCTATTTACCCAAAATCTCCCCCTCTTGGTCAACTTTGTAATATTAAGGGGACCCAAGACCCCTCTTCCTTTGGTTCTCCTCCCTCCTTGGTGCCTCTCCTTCGATTCCAAGGTATGTTTTTAGGGTTTTTGGCCATTTTCCCTCCACTTTATCATATTACCTATTTATTTCTTGGTTTTACATGGGTTATTCCCTCTTGTATGAACCCTAGAGATTAGGGTTAATGTGTGGCCTTGTGTTCTCTTGATTTTAGGGTGTGCGGTTGGTCCGTGAGTATTTGTTCTTCCCTCTCTTGAGGTTTCGTCGCATCTACACCCCATCGAGGTAGGTGTCTTCATGATTTTCTTTTATGATTCATTATATTAATGCTTGGTTTCTTTTAATAAATTTATAAACATTATTCACACACTTATGGAACCCTTGTTTAGTTTATCATGGTGTTTTCTTATTGGTAGAAATTGCTAAAAATAGTTTTCGAAGTGATTCTCCAAATATGCCTATGTATTTGTGCATCTAATGTGTTTGGTATAATGTAAACTATTCTTTTAAAATAAAATTAGTCCTTATTATGATATTTTTCCTTTTATATATTTTGTTAAATTAGTTTTAATATATAAATTTGGAGGGATGTGTGATTTTGATGTCTTTTATGGCTTGAGAATTGTAGTGAAAATGTTTTGGAAGGATTCTCATGGTTTTGAAAGGGGTTTTATGATTTTGTAGTTATATGGTATTTTTGAGTTTGGAGTAGATAAAAATATCATCTATAAATACTACCAAAAATTTGTTGAGGTAATCCCTAAAGTCTCTATTCATTAAGTCTATGAATATTACTAGAGAATTAGTGAGTTTGAATGGAATCACTGTGAACTCATAGTGCCTATACCTTGTACAAAAAGTTATCTTGGGGATATCCTCCTTCTTCACCTTTACTTGATAATATCCCAACCAAAGATCCATATTTGATAAGTATTAGGATCCACATAACTGATCAAACAAGTCATCAATCCTTGGTAGAGGGTACTTTTTCTTTATCATGATCTTGTTGAGCACATGATAATCAATGCAAAGGCGCATTGACCCATCATTTTTCTTGATGAAGAGAACTAGTGCACACCATGGTGAAACACTTGGGTGTATAAAAAATTTACCTAGATTATCTAATAATTGTTTCTATATCTCTTAAATTTAAACAACAACCATTATATATGGAGTCTTGTATATTGTAAAATCTTCAACTATGAGATTGATTGAGAACTCAACCTCACAGCTAGGAGGAAGACTGGGATTTTTTTAGGAAACACATCAGTGAATTCCCTTACAATGGGAATGTTATCAAGGATGATCTTTTCTTGAGTCTCAATCATTTGATCTAGATATTCTTTCTTGAAAATTAATAATATCTATGCTTGAGATGTTATTACTAAAGAATATTCATCATCCTCCTTGCACTTGTATAGAATCACAGGGCAATTTGTGATATAGCGGGTGATTTCATTCTCTCATAAATTTATATTGGATAGATACAAGGAAAACCAATCCATGACCAAAATATCATTGAATTGCACTAAGGGGAGTATTATAAGGTTTTTCAGGAAATTTAGCCCAGAAATTAGGATATGGGTGAGTTATAAACTTGATATTCAACAATTGATCCATTTTCTTTCTTCACCAATAACCTGAATTCCATGTTTTGAGGTAGTGTTTGAATATTTCCACTAAACTTTCATGATATGAAATAATGTGTAGAACTAGAATAAAATATTACATTCACTATAATTAAATGAATAAATATCATACTTGTCACCACTTCATTATCGAGATCCACCTCAGCAGTTGTGATGGCATACAACCACCCTTACTTTCCAGGCCTTGGAGGTTTTTATCATCGATAACCTTTACCTTAGAGCATTAATTCATATAGTGTCCTTATTATTTGTATTTGAAGTATTGGAAAATAGTTTGAGGGCTAACTGGAGCATTCCTTTCATCCATCACATTGGTGGGTTTCTCCCACCAGTAAAATCTAGTTAGGTTCCCTTAATTCCCACACCTAAAGAATTTACTTATCCCCTTCAGGAAATTTTTAGGATGCTTCTTTCCACAATTTTGACAAGTAGGATGATGGAATTTCTTACCCCCATGATATTTTTACATCAAAACAACAAAATTAAAATCCATTATCTACTACTTATCTCTAGTCCTAAGAGACCCTTAAGATTATATAATCTCTATTTCAACTTTGAGGGCACATCAGACAATTTCCTCGTATCTTTAAAAGTATCAAATAGCTAATGATTTTTATATATTCGACTTTAGCCCACTAAAAAAGTGGTTAACTTTATTTTTAGGGGTAATGAAAAAGTTGAAAGCATATCATAAAAGTCTTGTGAAGTTTTCCTCATACACCCTGATGGATTAGTTATCCTTTTTCTTGAGGCTAAGAAAACCCCTCTTCATTTTAAGTTAGAGAGTGTGAGGAAAATATTTGTAATTTTTCTTCCAGAATTCCTTATACTCAATTACTCTAAAATCCTCCTCAAGCTTTATATTTTTTACCAATGTACACCATTTAACCTCTTCTCCCTCCATACGATAAATAACCAGCATGAACTTCTCTTTCTCATAGTCTTGAAGGATGGAGAAGATCATCTCAATGGATTTGATCCATTTATTTATGATTAAGGGGTTATAATATCCACTTAAATTCAGAGGCCTTTGTTACATAAAGGTCTCAATTGAAACTTTCACTTTCTTAGGTGGATTTGGGAATTACTCTTGATTTAAGTTTCAGTTCAAAAATTAAGTTAATCGATAATTTTTTTTATGAATTTCCCAACTCTTTCTCCCATTGGGTTAGGAATATCATTTGGGAAATCATCACATTACCCCTCAAATTGGTTATTGACTCAGTTTATCCTATTTCCATCCATCGACTAAAACAAAAATAAAATTATAGGGGTGATATTTCTTTTAACTATTAACGATATAAATAGGAAACCATGAAAATTAAAGGGATAACTCATAAATCACATATATTATTTAACCTATGAATATCTATGTTTTAATATAAGTTATCCATGATCTATTTCCTGACATAAAATCTTATAGGAATTTTTGATCTCTTAATAATGGTTCATAAGGATCTTTAGAATTTACCAAAGCATATACTCTGGGAGTGCCAAACCAAGTGTGTAGTAAGGCCCGTTTTAATATACCATATGACGATTGATTCCATCTCAATACACCTTTTTTTAAGGTTATTACCCCCAGGTAAAATTATTCCATAGAAACATCCACTTTTAAACCACTTACTCTATACTTTACCAAAATTTAGGGTTGTTTTACTATGTTTAGCCTTATCCATAAGTCTTTCACCATAGTTTTCTAATCCTAATCTCCAAAAATAACTATACTTTGCTCTGATATCAACAATGGTAACCCATATTTTATCACACATTAATTCATGATTTATTACATAATGAAAGACTTAATACAACCCCATAAGATCATAAGGCCGAATTTATTTAGGAAATTAGGTACATAGAACATTAACTCAAAACATGGGTAAAACATCATTATTTAAAAACTATGAAACATACCATTATATTCCTTATATCTTTTAAAAATTCATGGGATAACCTGGGGATGTACATAATAAAGGGGTGAGATATAAAGCATAGTAAGGTAATTAAAAAAACATTGTATAATGTAAATTAGTATATGTGATCCAATAGTCATATCAAGGTAACATAAGAGGGGCAAGAATCATAATCTTGAACACTGAGGAATGATATAACATGATAAGAGAATAGCAACATAGGAATGTGGAAACAACATAAAACTTGACATCATAAACATAAGTCAAGTATAAACGCCTATAAAACATAAAATAGTGTTCTTAGGATAACCTCCCATGAACCATTCATGGAATCTCATGAGATAAAAACATTACCCAATATATTGGAGGGATATATAATTTTAGGCCCACCCATCATCTTCATATCATGCACATGCATAATTGTGACACATAAATCATACAATATAAGGATGAATTTCATCAATTTTAACCCCATGATTAAGGAGTGAAAGTTACATACATGTAAATACACAATAGATGAAGGATAGGTACAACTAGGTGAATACCCTTGAGTGGAAATGGATATGGGTATTCGCTACACAAATGTTTAGCATGAAAAATCATAGGATAATTTCAATAGCATAACAGATGCATATAAAGGTTGATGGAAGGGGTGAATGAGAGATAAGTAAAGTAAGAGGGATTTGTAAAAATATATCCAAAATTGAGAAATTAGAAATCAAAAGGCATGATATAAATAAGGTTCTTGAATAAAGAGGAGAAGAAGAGGATCCCTTACCTTGAGAGTGCACTTACAAAATCTTGGAAAGAGCTTCTTAAGAGATTGGGGGAACCTTGGGAGGGATATAGAGAGGAAAGGGAAGAGTAAATTTGTTATCCAAGATGTTTTAGTTAAGATTAATGTGAGTTTGGGTGGGTTTATATAGAAAAAGAGAGGGGAATTCTTTATTAATTTCTAAAATTAGGTTTTGGACTCTATATGATAAATTAATCCAAACCACAAAACATCCCATGATTTTTTACCATGGTTTCTACCAAATAGTATTTTTTCATTATTTTATAAGTCTAAGAACTTAAATCATTAATATAATACCCTTGGTGATGTGTAAGTGACTCATATTTATAATGAATTGATTTTAAAAACTTAAAATATAATATAGGTTTTGGAGGATTCCTCAAGGGTTTATAAAATTAATAAAATAACTTCAAAAACACATTATATTAAAGGAGAATAATAATTTTAGTCATTTATACTCTTTATAATATTTATTAAATCACCTTTTTCCTTTTTTATTATTCCATAATATATACCGTATAATTATACTGTATTTATTTTTTACCAAAAAATTCGACTGTCATAGAAAATTATGAAAAATTTACCACTGGATAATTTTGAAATGAGGATTTAAAAAAAATATTATTTTATCAAAATAATTCTCTAAATATGATAATTTACACTTTTAAATAAAAAATCTCTATTTATAAAAAAATACTCATTTTTTGACAATAATAGTTTTCTGACCCTTATAAAAATTACATTTAACTTCATAAAATTATATTTTCATTTATATTTAATAAATATTATTTAATAATAATATTTTATTAAAATATCATTGATTTAAAAAATTATTTAATTCATCCAAAAGAGTTTCATGATTGAAACTATATATTTCCCAAAAATGTAATTTTCGTTTCATCGTATCAAATTCTAATTTTTATCGAGCTTGTTATTTAATCATTTAAAAAGTGATATTAAAAGGTATAAATATAATCATTGTTTTATTAAAAATAAAATATAAAAAATCATACCATTATGTTCTAGATAAATAGCTCTTTATTACACCAGTTAATTCCCTAAGGGTAGTAAGGTGTGCGATAGTGATATTTTCATGGGGTGGTTCAGCGAATATGGTTTGTGACATGATATTGATGAGCTAAATTTTTTCCCATAAATGATTTTTCTTGTTATTTATTTATTGAATCTCATATTGTAATTATTCAAGGTAAAATCCTAGTAATTCTATCTCCCTCAGAATCTTTTATAAATGGGATTCATAGGGTATGATCCTACTGGCCGAGGCCATCGATTCCTTTGTCTATGTCAAATGTAATTTATCATATCCCTTAATATACCAATATTAATGGTAACTATACAATGACCATATTATCAAGGTTTATTATTCTTAATAATATTTTAAATTTTATCGACCATATAATGATCCAAAATAATCAAAGTTGTGCATGTGTTTTCTTTAACTTCATTTCTTAATAAGGCATTTACTTATTTAAAAAAATAATTTCATTTATAAATGTTTGGGTTATTAAAAATGAGTCCTTTAGGAATAAATTGATTTGATTCTAGTATTTTCCCTAAATTTTATATGTGTATATTGAAATTATAAAAGTTGAATTATATTAATGGAATCGATATTCTAGTATATCTTAATTGAGTTGATGATCTGAGTATCTATGCTGATGTTTTTGTGTTTCTTGTTAATGTTGTGTAGTACCATGTGCCAAGAAGATGTTTGAATAGACCTATGTAGGTAGATTCCAATGAACCATGGTAATTACACCCTCCATTTTATCAAAACATCATTGAGATACTAGTGAATGTTGTCCAAGTTCTGGGATAGGTAGCTGCACCCATCCCTATTCGGGCTCTAGTAGTGGAACCTAGATGGGATGAAACTAGAGATCATGCTCAGGAGTTTCTTTGGAAGAGACCACCAGCTTTCTAAGCATCGAATTATCCTCAATAGGTATAGGATTTGTTAAAAAACATTGAATTGCTTTTTGAGTTGTTGGAAACACTTAATTAAATTAAGGTGAAATGTTCCACCTTTAAGATTGAAGGGACTATAAGGAGGTGGTGAGATTTGATGGTTATAGTGAAGAAATATGAAGTTTTGGAGTGGAAATACTTCAAATATCTTTTCACCAAGTATTTAAATCCATAATATATAGTTTTGGAAAAGTATATGGAGTTTCTTAGCCTCCAGTAAGGAAATAAAACCACGAATAATTATGAAAAACACATTTCTAAACTTGTTTAGTTTTGTCCTAAGGTAGCGACGAACGATAAGCTAAAGGCTTGAAGATTTGAGACGAGTCTTTGATTGAATATTCAATCTCAGTTTATTATGATAATATTGGCCTCTTATGTGGATGTTCTATATAGAGTCTTGATGGATGATCTTGACTTTGATGGTAAGTCAGGGTTGATGAAAGTTTCTCTTACTCCCAATAACGGTTCTTTTTAATTCCTTTAAAGGAAATAGGAATCATGATGAACATCATAGTGGATCTCGAAAAAACTCATCATCTAGACTTTTTTTGGTGTTTGGAAGAGTCCTATTGAATTAATTTTAGTGTGGAAAGGTTAGAAATTCAAAGCGAGTTTGTACTGAGGCTCTAAAGATCTGTGGAACGTGCAATCACTTAGGCCACCTGTAGAAGTTATGTCATGTATTTTATACCCCATGCGGTTAAATTATCTCATCAACACCTAAAGGTTTTGTGTTTAAATCAGATTCCTCAAGATCTAAGGGGTACCATCCTCAATAATATAGAGTGAATCTTCTTCATAAAGTTTAAGAGTCTCCATAGGAAGCTGATATGGGTCCAATGATAGTGAGAGATACTATCACTATAGCTTCATCTTTAGTGACTACTTTATTTGATACTGGTACATCTCATCATTTCATATCAAATTGTATTGGGAATCTGTTTTATCTTCATAAAAAATTATTTCTTCTATGATGGATATTTCTACACCCCTCAGAATGAATAGAGAGCATGATCTATGATTCCCTTCTTATTCCTTCTTTGCATCGAAGATTGAAATTTCCTAGAAATTTTTGGTTCTTGATATGAAAACTCTTGATTCCATTCTTAGGATGGATTTGTTGATTTTCCATAAATAATAGATTTAATATTATCTTTAACGGGTCTCCATTTCTACACCTAATGGGGTGTGCCAGGTTTTCTTGGGACAATGGGACTTGAGGTCGAGTAGATCCAGACAAATTTTTTTAGAGTTGGGTGGGGTGATATATGTGTTTTCTTTTGATCTGGAGAAATAATCATTAAATAGTAATCTTCTTCTAGTGGTCATTGATTATTGACATGTTTCCATATGATTTTTCTAGATTTAGATTGGTAAGGTAAGTAGATTTCTCTATTGAATTGGTACTAGGTACCCAACTTGTCTTTATTCCTTCGTATAGTATGGTACCAACTGAACTAAAAGAGATAATGATTCAGCTGGATCATTTTTTGGATAAAGGATTTATTCTACCAAGTGTGTCACCTTGGGAAATGACTGTGCTTTTTGTAAATAAATCTGATGTAACAATTTGCCTTTATATTGATTAATAGAAACTCAATCAAGTTACAGTGAAGAACAAGTATCTGTTGCCTCAGATATATGATTTGTTTGATCAGTTGAAGGGGTGAAGTGGTTCTCGAAGATTGATCCCTAACCTGGTTATCACCAGCTTAGAATCAAGGAATCTAACATCCTTAAGACCACTTTTTTGATTAGTTATAACTATTATGAGTATCTTGTGATGCCATTTGGTCTAAATAATTCTATTTAATTATTTATAGAATTTATAAATAAGATATTCCATGAGTACCTCGACTCATTTTTAGTAATTTTTGTGGACGATATCTTGGTTTACTCTAAAATCAAGGAGGATTATGTGCATCATCTGAGAGTAGTTTTGTAAATTTTGAGAGATTTATGAATTTATTCCAAGCTATCGAAATGTAATTTATAGATCCAAGAAGTTAAGTTCTTGGGAAACATAGTCTCATTACATGGTATTTTAGTCGATCCTGAAAAGGTGAGGGTTGTTATGACATGGAAGTAACCATGAAATGTTTATGAGAATTAGAGTTTCTTGGTATTAATAGGTTATTATCACTAATTCATTAAAGTCTTATCAAATTTGGATTCTCTAATGGCCTCTCTCACTTAGAAGGGAGTGAAGTTCATTTTTGATTCAAAATTTCATAATTCTTTTGATGATTTGAACCATATTTTAACTTATGCCCCAATATTGAGCCTTCTAGAGGATAGGCAGGGTTATACAGTTTTTTTGTGACACATCGGGTTTGGGTTTGGGCTACGTTCTCATGTAGGGTGATTACGTGGTGGTCTAAAGTTCCTGAAAAATTAGGCCACATAAGAAGAACTATCGTACCCATGACCCCGAACTCACAAATCTGATGTATACTCTTAATATTTGGTGGCATTACTATTTTAGTGAAATGTTTACCATCTTTTCTGATCACAAAATCTTGATTTATATATTCTCATAAAAATATTTTAACCTCCATCAGAGATGATGGGTGGAGTACCTACAATCATTTGATTTTGAAAATTTTACACCCATGGAAAGGGTAATTTCATTACTGATGCCTTAAGAAGGAAACTTATGACCTAGTATATGAAATAATCATCAAAAGAGTGGAATTTTATGGCTCACTTTTCTCATATGAACTTGGGAGTCTGTTATGACGAGTTTGAGATTGTTCTGAAAAGTGTTCAGTTGAAATCCTCTCTTCTTGAGATGATTATTCAGGATCAGTTGTTCAATGATGAATTTTTAGGCTTTAATGACTCTCTTTATAGTGGGGAAACTGAGGGTATCCTATGCTTTTAGAATTGGTAATTTTTACCTTTTATAGTGAGAAAAGTTGTGATAGGGGACTGCTATAGTTCCCAATGGACATTGCACCTAGTTACCATGAAGATGTTCTTTGATATGTGGAAACGATTATGGCAGCCAGGTATGAGATGATATATTGATGATTTTTTTCTCATTTTTATACTTACCAACTAGTCAAGGTTGAGCACCAAAGGCATTCATGTTTACTTTGGACCCTTCTAGTGATGACTTGGAAGTGGGATGAGATTTTGATGGATTTCATGGTTGGGTTTTCGCATACCCCTAGAGGGAATAATGTGATATGGGCAGTGACCGATTAGCTAACTATATTAGTTCAATTTATCCCCATTCATGATACAACTAATTTTGAGGACTTGGGAAGCCTGTATGTGTAGAAGACCATTATATTTGATAGATTTCTATATGTTATAGTTTCTAATAGGGATCCTTGATTCACTTGTCATTTTTGGAAAGGACTCTAGGAAGTGATGGGATTTCAGGTTAGTTTGAGCATGACATATCATCCATGGATGGGTGGATAGATAGAATGAGCTATATAGATTCATGAAGACATGATTTGTTCTTGTGTTCTTGACTTTGGTGGAACTTGGTATAGCCACTTAGGACTAGTTGAGTTTTCCTATAACAACAGCTACCAATCATCCATCAATATGGAACCCTTTGAGGCCTTGTATGGTCATCCATGTAAATATCCATTTTGTTGGATGGAGATTAGTGAAACTTCCTTGGTTGGACCTAATTTGGTCCAAGTGACAACAATAAAGATTCAATTGATTCCTTAGATAATGGTGATGACATAGTGCCAGTATAAATCCTATACTAATTGTTGTAGATTCCCATTAGAGGTTTTAGTTGGTGACCTGGTGTTTTTGAGAATTTCAACTTAGTTAGGCCACTGATGGATTAGAAAATAGATAAAGATTACATCGAGATATGTGGGACCATTTGGGGTTGTTTAGAAGATTGTCAAGGTGGATTACCATTTGGTTTTTCCACCTCTATTGACATTGATTCATAACATTTTTTACATGTTTCAACTTAGAAAGAATCTATCTAGCACATATCATGTCTTGATATGGGAGGACCTTGATGTGGAACCTAATTTATTCATGACTAAGTAGCCAGTTCAGATTTTTGACTTTGAGATAAAGGTTCTTCATTAGAAATATATACCTTTAGTTCATGTGCTTTGGTAGAATGGTTATTTTTCTCATGAGATTTGGGAATATGAGGAAATGATGAGAGAGAAGTGGCCTCATCACTTTGACATGGAGTCTTATTGATAGGTTTTATGGGGGAAAAAATTTATGGCAGGGATATTATAATATCTCATTACTATCTTTCAGGTACTTATTTACCCTTGTTTTTATCATCCTCTATTTGGGTCTTATTCTGGGCTATTTTTGGTGTTTTTTGATTTTTTTTGAAGTTTTTAGGGTTGTTCATGACTGACGCATGATTAGGGAAAACCATACTGTTTATCCTAGAAAATAGTGTTCCCTGTGTGGTGGTTTTGGAGGGTAATGCATGGTTGGCACTTGGTTAGTGAAAACCGTGTGACCTCTCATCTAAACTATGTGCCCATGGACTGTGGGGGTTTTCATGGTTGGTGCACGGTTTATCTAACTATGTGGCCAAACAACACACCCTTTCTAGAAGCTTAGTGAGGGTGCATGGTTAGGTGAATGGTTAGTGCTAACCGTGCAGCCTAACCCAACAAACTATGTGAACATTTTTTAATCCCTTAAAATTATTTATTAAAATTTCAAAAGCCTTAATTTTAACCATAAAAGACTCAAATTTGACACTAACTTGGTCCTTTGGATTTTAGAGTCTCTCAAGAGAGGATTTTGTCTTCTCCAACCCCTTTCCTCTTAAATCAAAGTTCTAGTGGAATCATTTGATCTCCCTTTGGTAAGTTAATCTTCTCTCATTTGGAACCTTCTTCTTCTCTCACCTTCTTAGATATTGATGAATTATCTAGTTATTGGTGGATCTAAACCTTGATGTGATGGGTTTTGATTACAAAGATTCCTATTTTATCTCCCTCACCTTAAATTCTCTATTGGTGGTTTCCATTTAGGAGATTGATCATTTGATCATGTGATAAAAGGTAGGCGGTTCCATAAGTATTTTCTTACACTTAAAACTTTGACTTACTTTCTTGATTTCAAATATAGTTTCAACTAATTTCTTCAAATTTAATGGATTTGACATGTGATTTTAAAAGTCACATATTTTTGTAATAAAACCCATTTTAAAAGGTTTTGATAGATTGGGGGAATTTTTGAGAAAGATGGATTGAAATGATAATTTATTTAATGAAATTATTTGATGTTGATATTTGAAAAAATTAATTTAAATAAAAGATAAATTTGAAATGAATGAACTTGATAAAAACCTATGATTTGGTTTTGAAATTGAAATGGAATGTTGAAACTTGAAATTGGGTATTTGAACTGTGATTTATGAATTGAATTGGAATGAATGAATTGAGAATTATTGATTGATTGATTGAAAGAACATGTGAGCTTGAGAAGTTAGTGGGTGATTGGAAAAAACACACTAGGAATCTAACTCCCTAGTAATGGATTTATGAGGAAAACTCTAACAAAACCAAATTCAATATGATTTTCCTTGATGGGGTATTGATTGATTATCCAAATGGCCTAAGACTTAGGTATGTGTTCACACATAATGATCTGTGATGATTGAATAGGTAATGTGAGGATTCTATAGCCAGAAAATAACTTATATCAGGTATTATGACATGATGCTTTGTTTTAACTTGATTGCTACATGTTAGTGATTATGGAACTATTTTATTCACGTGATTTATTTTTTTTATAAAAAATTTTAATTTAAGACTATTTTTATATATCTTCTATCTAATTGATTTTATATACCTCTCTGAGTAATCATACATAAGTCTCCATGTGAATTCATCAGACAAATGTTTATGAATAAAGTTCATTGAAAATAGGTTTCCAAGAGAAGGCAACATATAAAGGTTTTTGAAGCAAGTCATCATATGAAGGACGAGTCTTGTGAATGATTTAGAGACGTTCCTATGAAGTGTTAAGGGAGAACTGAACAATTTTTTTCACAAGATAGAACATGTTTTATAATTTTATACTAGACATAAGGTTCGAAGAACCTTATGAAGTTTTTGTAAAGTCATAAATGATATGACGTTGATCTGGTTATTCAATGCTTTAATAATCTTAGAGGAAGATCATGATTTTAGACAAGTTTTAAGGAAACTTTTAAGATTTCATTGGAAAACTAAGTTAAGGAAATTTTCTAACTTTTAGGAAGTTTGAAGGTTGAAAATAGTTGAATATTTTAAGTAGGATTTTTAAAAATTTGAGTAGGAAGTTTGATTTGAAAGTGCATGCTTCACCCTGAAAATTTAGAGGATCACCACCTATATAAAGGGGTGCTGATGCATCATGTATACTATTGTTGTTCAAAGAATTTCTATTGGTAAAAGTGCTAAAGAATAGAGGTACCAACTAAGGAGCTTAATAAATTTTCCTTGTTGAAGAATCATACACAGTAGCATTGGATAGACCAATGTAGGATAAATCTTTCCCATATTTTGGTATCAAATGAATAGTGTGAAGAGGAATTTATTTAACTGAGTAAAGAAGCATCAAACAAAGAAGTTTAATAGAGTGTTATTGAAGGTAACTGATAGAGGTTGACCAAAATGAGTATACCAGAAAGTGATTAGTATATGGACTACTACCAGATTGAAGAAAGTTCTTGATTTCTATTGTGTAAGAAAGTGAAGAGGAATAAGAAGTAATTACAATAAAGGAAAGTGTGAAGAAAGTTCAAGAAACATAGTGATAATTCATTTAATATTATTGGTGAAGGTTCTTATTATTTTTACAAAATATTTTTATATCATATTATCTATGTGAGAAGCATATGCACTATTATGAGAACTATAATGATATGTAAGCAATGGGTACAATGTGATATAAGAGGGTTTTATTGGGTGTTTTTCAATGAATTATTTGAATTGAATCATGATCAGAACAATCTCATGATATGATTTTTTAAATTATTATGGCCTAATTTTAATAATTTATCTATTTATGTCTTTTCAATGAGTTTATAAGTGATTTATCCTTTATTTTAGGTATTAATCATGGGAATATTTCCTAGGTAGTTACAAGTGATAATTATATAAATTAACTATCAAACAAACATTATTTTAGTGACATTTTAAGAGTTTCACATAATTTATGAATGGTTTTTATAAGTATTTATCCAAGGAAAACATTATTTAAACCAATTCAAGATGATATTGGTTCTTTATGTTCTAAAATGTTACTTCAAAATGGTGTATCTAATATATAATTTTAGTATTGATTTTATTTGGTAGTAGTTAAAGTGTATGCAACATCCTTTGAACTGTAATTCATTTATTATTTATTGAATATGTTCATTATTAATGTATGATTAACCACTTTAAATTTATGAACTAGAGGTAGGTAGTAATGAAGGAGGTAATGGGAAGCAGTATGACGTAGTAGTGGAGAGTGAGGGGGATGCTATTTTGTAGATCATATAAGTGAGGACTAATGTGTCTGCTAAAATTTTGTAAATTATAATGCTATCTACTAATGTTGTATGATTTATAATGTTGTTGGTTGATTTTTTTTAAATTATAATGTCATATACTTATGTTGTATCAAGTATAATGTTCTCTGTTGATGTATGGAAATCATTATTATTTTTATACTGTATTTTTTGGATTATATTTTTATATATTGGTTTTTGTTTGCGTGGGATTGAAGGTATTTCACTGCTATTTTTTTGGACTGGCAATATCGACTGCGGTTTTAAAATCCACTATTCAATTCATGGTGGTTAAAAAGACCACTAATAAAAATAATGGCGGATTTAACCATCTAGAGATATGGTAAAAAAATATAATTGTACCATATTTATTTGCAGTTTTTAAAATCACTATGAATTTAATTATTGATGGTTAAAAGTACCAATAAATTTTAAAAAATTCCACTAAATTATTCCTAAAATATTGTCAATTCATATTTAGTAGCAGTTAATATCACTTCTATTTATATCTTAAATAACAAAAATTTTGTAAACCACCACTAATAAAAAACTTCTTCTAAATAATAATTAATGAAATTTCAAAAAATCATCTCTAAAAAATATAACCACCATTAAAAGAATAAAGACACGCCATTTCATGGTGGTTAAAATTGCTGATAAACCAAAAAAATAACCTCTGATAATTATTGGTTTTCCTATAGTGGATTCATATATAGATATTGTAGTCAATTCTATCAAAAGGAAGAATATCCCAAACAACCTCATCAATATTCAATAGTCTTAGTAGTTTGGATAAGCAATTAAAAAATTTATATGTTGAACATATCATATGTTCCTTTAATCATCTTGGCCAATTATTTTGACATCAATCTCTCAAAATCCATTGTAATCGGAAAGTTTTTAAAGAATTCAAATATTCAAATATATCATTAACAACATTTAATGACATCTCATAATTTATCTGGAACCATTATCACTATAGGTATAATATCTAAAAAGATATATTGTTCTCAATATGTTCATTTTCCTTTTTAAGGAAACATATATTTATTTCTCTCCACTCACATTGAATGATTATTTTATACAATCAGTTCAAACACACTTATGGTGTGTATAATTATACTTTATTTCAATACTTTACAACTGAATTATTCATATAAGTGTTGTGAGTATCCCAATAATGGTTATGTTGGACCATTTAATATATGACATACAATGCTCAATATTTATTTTAATTATCATGCATAAAATGCGAGTATACTCGCCAATAAATAATAATACATGTGACCATTTAATAGATGCATTTTAATAAAAGATTTAAATGTTCTACATGGTAGGTGGGCACACTTATATATATATATATATATTCTAAAATTAACACTTCATATAAATATTGGAGATTCACTTCCAATATAGATGGTGATGATATAAATAATTAACTTTAATAATAGGTAACCCATGGTAAATAATCATACAAGGGGAATTCATAATAACATAACAAGAATGAATAATTCATTTATAAGTGATAATTTAGTAAACATACACCCATTAAATAAATTCATCATTCTCCCCTGAATGGATGTCTACTATTTTATCAATAAATTTATGTGTGTGTATGATTGTATCAATATATTTCATTATAATTGATACTAAATTTTCTAAATTATCTACCGTGTATTTAATGTGTTTAGCTTATAAAACTTATGGTTTACCATAATTGATTTGATTGTACATAGTAAAAAAATCTCAATAACTTATTTAGAATCAATTTTTTTCTATTATGAATGCTTGTTATATATAGAGGTATTCGACACATACTTTATTCAATGTCTCTATATGATATTATTTTTCAAGAATACCATTAATGATAAATATATTTCATCAAGACTTTGGATATAACAAAGCATTATTTATTAAAAAAATCAAATCACGATGTAGGAGTATATTTTCTCTTCTAGAGCCTTTGATTAATTTTCACTACCAATCAATGAACTTTAATTAATACATGCTAACTATTTAAGCTCTTTAATTAATAATAAACATACATGAGTTCTTTTAAAGAATTTAAATAAATTTTATTTATAGATTTTTTTCTTCAAGGCAGACATACATAAGATCATTGGGATATTCTATTGTGTGTACTTAACACATTCATGACATGAAATGAATAACTTAAATAATCACATTTTTCATTATTATTATAATTTCTAATTATGGTGGTTAATTAAAAATTAGTGAATTCATAATATAATTATAACCAGTTAGGACTGTAACAACTCTGGTTTTTATGTTTAGACTCGTTGATTATTATTGAGGGTGCCTTTGATTTTATTATTAGTGATGGTGTAGATATCATATGTCATTGGAACCCCAGTATTGATTATAAAAAATAATATAAATATTTTATTAAACTTGTGAACATGTTTTTAGAAAAAATATTATATCTCTAAAACAGATCCTTGAATAGAGAAACTGAGGTTATGATTAAATCCAGAACACATGTTTCTCCCTAGTCCTATCATAAGTTTCATTCACATTGGGCACCACAGTGGAGCACTGTCATTGGTATAATAAAAATGATTTAATTAAATACTTAAATTAATTATTTTTGACCAAAATCATTCATCTATATAGTCTATATTCACCTAGTATCTAGGGTTAGTTATACAACCCTATAGATTAGAGAGAACTCCTCATGGTGGATCTTTGGAAAATGATCAAGAGTATTATCGAAAAATGCCCCAAATATGAACAACAATGATGAAGTAGGTTCATTTTTCACCAATTATTGATCCTAAATCAAGGAGGGATTTTGTTATTGTCAGATTTACCCTATTCTTGATTTTTTTTACAAACATGGATCAATCCCTCCTAAGTTGAATCCATGTTCTGATATTTCATAGCCCTAAAAACTTATAATTTTTATAGGAATTATGGTATGGGGATATTTGATGTTGAATATTGTTATTATTTCTTGGTTTCTTTTATTTACAGTGCTGTAGATGATGGGGATTTTTTGTATGATCATTATTTTCACTCAATTTTGTGGTTACTTAAATTTATCCCTCTGTTCTTTATGCATTCACCATATACCTTTAATTTGATCATCCATTAGACCATTGTACAAGTTTATACCCTTATTCCATTGAATATTAGATTTGTATTCTTGGATTTGGGTTCAATGTTGAGAATTTTAATACGAGGAAGGAGTTTGAGTGATGGTGGAACATAAGGGGGGACACCAAATTCATGTTGCTCCATGGGTAGTGATGTGCATGATGATGAGATCGTGATTGGAATATTTAATCAACAATCGATGGATAGAAACCAATTTTTGATGGTAGAATTTTCATGATTGATGTAGTCAATAGGAATCCAGGTGAGATCCAAGGTAAAATGCTTAGAAGAAGCAAAGAATATGAGACTGGAGTAATGTCTGGATCATAAAACCCGACTACATGACATGTAGTTCATAAGAACACACACCATGTAATTTGAGTATATAGTGGTTAGGGTTACCATAATGAGTTAAATATCGCATGTCATGTGACGTTATCCTACATTAAATTAATACCCTAGTCGAATCCTTGATGTATATAGGGAGTACATGCACAAGGAACCTGAGTGGTCTACACACTGTGTGAATCGGGGCCACACTTTTCTACCTATGGTATAACATGACATGGGAGGCCAGAGTACACAACAAGTACCCCTATGAATCCTACATGCTATGTGCACTGCTCCACATGTCATGTATTTGGAATTTTATATTCCAAGTAGGTAACCAGTACATAAGAATATGACAACTTGAGGTCTATATGCCATGTACCCTAGGTAGACACCATATAACTCTACAAAAAATGTCCAACAAATTCGAAACTTTACTCGAGATCAGATTTAGACATGTGAGTAGTCCTTTATGAATATAATTCTACATGGGACATATGGGTGACCTTTGTTTTGATAACTAAGATATGGTGTGATATGGTTTGAGTGGGTTTCTCCCCTAAGTGATAATTATCCAATAAAAGGGTTTAGGTGTGATCATCAGAGTAATTATTAGGTTGATACTCCCATGGAAGTGGGACTAGTTAGGGTGAGGGTTCCCCACTTTAGATATTGTAAGGTTATATGGGTTGATGGTTTAGGTGCCTTAGTAATTCTAAAAGGTATGTATAATTATTTTGGGTGGATGTAAGGGTCAATACCTTACCCTGTGACTTGGTTCCTTCTAAAAGCGTATCTTGGTTCTACTTTCCTTGCCCCCTTGAATTCTTTTTTAAGCTGGTTATCCTTTTGATTCTTTATTTATTTAGTAATTTTACAGTGTCCTACTGGATATGTATATACTCACCCATTTAAGGGATTTTCACACATGTGACATGTCTTGTACAAATTACATGTAGTTTGATGGTGATTTAGGTGGGCTAGGTGCAAGTGGTGGATAATGGTGCTTGGTGGTATTAAATGGATCATGGTCAGACTCTAGAGGGTTCATGATGGGACAGTTCTCTCACATATTATTAGGTTGTAAATACTTTTAGGATTTTGGTCTTTTTTTCCCTATTTACTTTGGATATGTACTATCATACTTTATTGTGGGTTGTTATAGGTTATGTAAGCATTTATTATTCCCATTCTTACTATTCTATATTACTTTGATATGCATGGAGATCGATATGTGTGTGTAGGTACTGCAACATCCTAGGAAAACAAAGAATATTACATTTTCATATTTATTAATATTTTTGAATTAAATATTAATTTTATTTTAAAGGGATGCTATATTCAATGGCATACCTGACACACAATAATGAGTTTCTCCAAAGTCTTATGTTGCACACAATGCTGATTCAAACTGAAAAATAATAACTTAATGTGAATTATTAACTTAATTCAAGATTATGTAATGTTTAAGGCTGGGGCCTTATAGTTGGTATCAAAGGCTGGTTTAGATAACTTTAGAGGTTAGAGTGTTATTTAAGAATAAGTGACATGACCATAATTGTTAGCATATTATAAAGATTCATAGTTATTTTAGAGGTGATAAATGGTTATAACATTTTGGGGTGCAAAATGAAAGGTAACCTTTGAAGATAAAATATGATATGGTTATTTTTGAGGAATTTGTCTCATTTTTTTGGAATGTTATAAAATTATATAATTTTTGAAAAAGGAAAACATACAGACCATGTGACAACCTGTCGTGTCAGACAAATATATGGGAATCGAACCCACAACCAAAGTGTGATTTGGATTTATCGCCTACCACTGGACTACGTGAAGTCCCTGGTTAGTATGACTAATTATTTTTAGTTAAATGATTTTATGGATAAAAAATAAGTTTATTTAGGATCCTATGTTTTATCAAATGGACATCCTTAGTATAGGAAAATGATTTGGTGATTAAGTGATAAAGGTTATTTTGAAAGACATTCTCTCTTTTGGGAACACTATATGATTAAGGAAAATGGAATACTATGGGATTTAATTTGTGGAGTAATGGATGAAATATTATTTTGGAAGAATATATGTTTTTATTACAGAAATAAGGTGATTTGGGTTATTTATGGAAATGATTAACCTATCATATAGAATATGTGATTAGGTTAATTACACTTCAGTATGAGACATTAAGAGCAGTCGATGTTTTTAGAGATAAATGTTAAGATTTAATGTGGAAGACCATGTGATTAAATCCTTCCGAGTTTTGGATTTCAATATTAGTTTGGATTATTTTGAATAATTTTAAGGAAAATTGTATATTTAATGGTCTTTCTTGAACTTTGGGTACTTTTTGTTGAATTTTGGAGATTAAGATTAGTATTTCTTTTTATAAAGGATTATTCTTTTAGGGATTATCTGATCTCGTACTAACCAATTTTGGTTTTGGTTAATGTATAAAGATAGGGGAAATATATGGTTCATATTTTGTAGATCATGTTATTATATAGAAGTTTATTTTATCACTTTTGATGTGTCCAAGTCAACTTGAATACTCATCATTTGGAGAAAATAAGAGTTTGTTGTAGAAATTTAGTAAAGGATGAAAGTCTACATGACAAGTAAGTATGCATCCTTATGTTATTAGTCAAGCTCATAAATTCCTCAAATTTATGAAAAGGAAATTAAAACAAAAATGTTGTCCATTTACTTTTCCTACTAGAAAACCAATGACCGTTTAACCCATCACAAATTTGTGGTTTTCTTGTTGTTAACTTTCTCCTAATCATGTTCTCTATCACTCTACATCAGAACTTGACACTTAGTTTCTCCTCCATATCCATGTTTTCATGGAATCCAAGTATGGGTTATCTCAGGTGACCTTTTTTACTTATCTTTATTTCCTTTAAAGTGATAGTTTTATTTACTCTTTTTCTGATGTGAGACTTTCAATGAAGTTTCCAAGCCCAATTTTAAAATTGTGAGGACACAATTTCCAAAATGGGGGAAGGATGTAACATCCCAAAAAAATAAAGAATATGAAATTTTCATATTTACTAATATTTTTGAATTAAATATTAATTTTATTTTAAAGGGTATTCTATATTCAATGGCGTACCTGACATGCAATAATGGGTTTCTCCGAAGTCTTATGTTTCACACAATGCTGAGTCATACTGAAAAATAATAATATATTATTATTTTAAATGGTAGTTAACGCCTAGCCATTGTAATGGCGGGAATGAATAGAACTAACTATAATATTATTATACATGTTTGTTAAATGTTTTTACATTTATCCAATAAAAGTTAGAGGCTTAAAATGTGAATGAACCTAATTTTAAGCATAAATACTCTGATATTCTCTAAAAATTCAATTTACCATCTTTTGATGGAGAAACCTATTTAAATATAGTTTTGGTCACTTTTATATGTTATATTTGAAAAAATAAAATTCTTCTTCAGAATCGGGACATCAAGATTTACTTTGGGTAAATTTTTGGTATTTTTCTGATAAAGTTCATTTTTTAATGAATAATGAAAAATATTGCATTTTAATTCAAAACTGCCTTTTAATCTAATATATTTATATGGTTATATTATATTTATTAATGGTTTTAAAGTTTAATTAGCTTATATTTTTACAATTTAATCCAATTTTGGTCATTTAAAGTAATTTCACTTTGAAATTGGACATAAACAAGTGTCAATCTTTTGATAGTTATTATTTCTTAAAAACTCGCTTTTTATTTTGAAAACAGGAATTAATTTTTAAATTAATTAATGAAACTTATATGTTTTTAATTTTTTTAAAATAGAAATAATTTTTGAATCCAAAATATCAAATATATCTTAGTCTGAATATTTGGTATTTTTCTGAAAACCTTCAATTTTTGATGAATAGTGAAAACACTAATTAGTATTTAAAAAACTGACTTTTTCATTTAAATGAAAATTTACCGCTTTTGTGAGTTGAATTTAGAAAATATGACATACATGGTTGTTATTAGTAAGTAAAATTTGGTTCAATAAGATGAAAATAATTTTAGCAAATAGTAACTTTTGACTTTTATTTGCCACATTTAAAGGTAAATATGGTAATTCAAGGTAAAAATAATATTATATTAATATAAAATTATCTTAACACTTGTCCTAAAATTATTGGATGAGTAATGGACGACCAATAAAATCCTTGGTTAAGACTTTTGTCCTTTGAAAGCCATTTGGGTAAGATAATGACATCAATAACTTTTTATTTAAAGTAAAAATAAAAATATCATAAACATGTATTGTTTTGATAAAAAAAATTTATTGTGGAGTTATATAATTGATATTTTTGACTATAAATATTCATTAGAAAGTTAAAAATATTTCCTACATCATGGTATTTTATTTATAATTTTTAGACATTAAATAAAAATAATTATTTATGACACAATAATGATGTAGTGTTTACCTCATTAATGAATGATTTAAATAAATAAGATTATAAAAATTAAAAAATTATCCAAAACCTGTACAATTCTTATTTAATGATTTTATTTCTAAAAATAGTCATCTTATATTATAATTTAATAAGTTTTTGAACTTTATAAACCGAAAATAAATATATAATAAAATAATATTTTCAAACTTTTCTAAAGAGCCCCTCCTCCCCCTTATAAAAATCCTTCACCTATAACCCATTAATCACACCTATAAAGACCCATGTATCATCCAAAATCTACCCAAATAATCTTTAAATATCCCTATATTCCACCTAGAAGCCTTAACGTAGGCAGAAGGCACTTCAAGAAATCCTTTTGATTCAAACCAAAGGGAGTTACCCGATTTAAAGGTAACGTCTTTTCTTAAGTTCTTTTCTTTTCATTTACTTATCCAACCCCCTAAAATCTTTTTATTACTTTATTTTATAACACAACCAGTATAATAAATATACTATGTTGTTTTTATGAGAATTATTTGAACTAAACTTACACACACCTTCGTCTAATGGGTAAAGAACATACTGTTTCTGTGGATGATGAACTACTGCATCACGAAACGATGATTGTTCAATATTCTCCTACCACCTATTATGGTGGAAATTATGATGTCACTGTATTTATATGTGATATATATTATATTTATATTTTCTCTATACTTTTCTATTTTTCATTTATCGCATACCTTTATGGTTTTAATAATGGGTAAACACGATAATTTCATTTGAGGAAGTGCGGACTACCGCCCCCTCAAAGTGATACGACTCGTTAATGCCATACATGGAATGTATAAAGGATGGAGTCACTAAAATTATATATGTGATATTATACTGTAATTATAATATACCTATGTATCATTAAGTTTTCATTTCATTAAACATGAAATAGAAATGAAAGTAGCATTCATGCGTACGTATGGCTTACCGTCTCCATGAATGGTGCATTTCATTTCTTACCTCCAAATGTTATGTAATGTTATAAAATACATATATATACTGGATATATATTATATATATTATGTTTAAATAATTAATATCGTTCTGTAGATAATGGAATTTTGACCACATGAACAAATTGTAATTATAAGAAGTTCATTTTTGACTCAAGTACCAAATATCTACAAAACGACCATTATCAACTTAAATGATTACATAATGTTTATAATATGGAAATAAGTGATATAAAAAGAATAATAAACTCTAAAAAGGTTCTTAATCAAGTAGTAATTAAATTTAGTTTATTATTTAGGAGATTAAAGAACGAACGGGTCAAGTCGGACATGAGGTAAGGGGTTTCTTATCTCACTTTTAATTCTGTGAGATTTCCATTGTTCGCCACTTATTTATTGCATTTGGTGTATTTTGTACTTCCATTTGATATATATTATCATTATTAGCTTTATATTCATGGTATTCTGTGATTAATTTTGTGTTTATTAACTTTTTTTCATACGACTCGATTGATTACAATGTGGTAAGAGGTTTCTTATCTCACTTTTAATTCCATGAGATTTCCATTGTTTTCCACTTATTTATTGAATGTAGTATATTTTGTACTAACATTTGATATATATTATCATTATTCTCTTTATATTCATGGTATTCTGTGATTCATTTTGTGGTTATTAACTTTTGTTCATACGACTCGATTGATTACAATGTGGTAAGGGGTTTTCATCTCACTTTTTATTACCATGAGATTCATGCTGTATTTGCCACTATCTCCTTTTGTGAGGTGTATGTACTACCCATGATTGTATTCTTTAAATAATATACTTTAATTTATGGGTATTTAAATCTTCATTGTATGATCCTTCTTTCATGGTGTGTATGTTTCATAAGTTACCAAATCGGTAAGGGAAAATTTCACCGCACTCTTTTAGACAAAGACTTATTTTATGTCATGTCTTTTAATTTCTATTTTATTCTATTGGGATATGTTCTTCTATATAATTATTGCTATAAATTTTATATCCATGATATTAGAGACCTTTTTCTCTCTCATCAACTTATTTTTTAAATTTTAAAGCGACGCCGTTAGGCTATCAAATTTCTATAAGAGAACTTCTTAACCCAATTTCAATTCTTTGGGTTAAACTTCTACTTATTGATTATGTCATGCTATGAATATTTGTGAATGAACTTTGATTGTTTTACACTTAATATCTACTTATATTGGGTGTATTATTATTTTTCACACATAACTATGTCATTGATTTGTTCTTAATCTAAGGATATGATCTTTTAAAGGGACTTTGTCTCAATTTATATCCCATTGAAACTTATTTGTTATTATACACCAATTTACTTTTATATTGTGTATATAATTTCTTTTTACATATTATATCTTGAATATATTTATTCTCATGATATTATAATCTTTTATTAATGTTATTCCACAATTATTAGTATTCAACCGTCTCTTATTTGGTTAGGAACTCTTTAACTAAAATATCGTTTAAAATGTTTTAAAGATTTATTATTCTAAATCTTTTCCATTAATGTCCATGTTTTAAAAATGGTTTTAAGGATTTATTTATATGGACATGAATGTTTTGAAATTAAAATTTCATTCAAAAGATTCAAAGTGGTATGAGACACTTTGATTCAAAAATCTCTTTATTAAATGTTTTAAATGGTTTTGACAATGGATTTGTTATGTCAATATATTTAAATGATATATTATGATTGAAATGTGGAAATTTTATCTTTCCTTTATGTTTGTTTTATGTGTTATTAATATGTTATGGTTCTTGGGAATTGTTTATGTATACAGGTGGTTCCGTGATAAACCTAGGGCGAGTGAGCCTGAGATAGCTCTCCAATGCATTGGGTAACATGAAGGAGGTAAATGTTAATGTTTCTCATAAGAGATTTAGGGAATATAATATGATGGGTATTCCAACGTAACTCCCTATTTAGATGTGATAGCTACAATTTAAGTATGATATGGATGCCATAAGTTACCTTTATTATTTATGATTTCTATGTGTTATTCACAAATCTTATGATTTCATGAGGTATGTTAAAGAGCTTAAGTTTTGTATGTATTGATGAAATGATATTTTCTTTCTTTATTTTATAACCCTTACTGAGCTTTTTATTCTCATCCCAAGTTTTTGAAATGTTTATCACAGGGTATAAGGCATGGTAAGAGAAATTATGAGCTCAAGAAGATTTATATTAAGAAAAGAAATATAGTTTTCTTTTAAGAATTTTTATTTTATGAAAAAATGGATACTGAGTAGAAGTGTCTAATTTGTAATTTTTGAGACGTAATGTAATAGTTATGGCCTAATTCTCTAAAAATCTAAACTTGAAAAGATCCTCAATGTGAATTATTAACTTAATTCAAGATTATGTAATGTTTAAGGCTGGGGCCTTATAGGTACATTAGGCTAAGTCCTCACATATAAGTGATATGCGTACTTGATGCTAGTCACTGGGTCCTAGCCTTTTGAAGGTGGTATTGGGGTGCCACACTCATCTTACCACCAACCTAGGTGAGGCCTCGATGGGTTGGGTCATGATAGAGTGGCATCAAAGCGAGATTATCCCAGTGGAAGAGTTTGAAGATAGATTCATTGAGAGGATTGGTCTGGGAAATTAGGGAAATAGTGTTGAGTTATCTCAATCTAGCTCTCAATCTAGAGAACCATGAGATGTTGTAGTGATCGATGCATATACACAAAGGACTCTAATAACATACTTTTCGACTCGGTACATGGAGGTACTGGTTATTGAGAGAAAAACAGTACATGAATCATATATGAATAAGTTTGTGATTTCCATATACTTCTTAAATAATCTCCCCAAATATTCTCTATTGACTATGTCCTATCTTATTAAAATTTCAGGATGATTTCATGTTAAAAACTAACGAGAGTTCTAATATAGGGTCCTAACGATGACCATTCGAGTGATGAGGCATCAGTTCATGGGACAAATCATTAGGTGTTTCCTATAAGTGGATATAAATCAGAGTTTCCACCTATTGAGCAGTGAGTAGACTCACCTCCATCAGTTCAAGTGGATGATTCACACCAGGATGAGTAGTTTATCATTCCAGCAGTGCAGGTTGAGGATGCATGTAGGCTGAGCATGCTATGAAATTTCTAGAGGAAGATGCTACAAAGGTTCTAGGGATTGATGGATCTATAAGGTTAAGAGGATTGGATATAGTCGATGTTTTGAGTGTTCTACCTTACTTTGGACACCTACCAACTAGATGGTAGTCCTAACAACTAGTCTTCTTAATGGAATAGTAGGCTGTTGGTGGATTTTGGTGGATTAGACTTATGATGAGGTAATAATTCTATGGACTAAGTTCAAGCACCTCTTCAGGGAAGAGTATTAACTAATTATATTTCATCCAATATGAATTCATGTTCTCCTTTAGTTTTAGTTGAGGATCATGACTATTGTTAAGTATGTTTTGAGGTTTACTGACCTCACACGATACTCCCTAGACATGGTTTGTGATGGGTTCTTCTAGGTGAAAATGCTTTAGCAAGGGATTCAATAGGATATTTGAGCTATTTTGGTTTCTTTTTTCATACCCGCTTATGTTGGGGTGATGGGTGCATGCCATGGGGTTCTTAGAAAAATGAATTTATGAACTCAATAAAAAATGTAGTATAATGGGACTCAGATTGTATCTAAAGAAGACAGTTTTGTGGGTGTGTTGAAATATTATTCTAGTTGGTTTAAATTTGTTAAAATCGGTGGGTGAAATTGGTTGGTTTTAATATCAATTTAAAGAGCATTAGTATTTACTCGGATCATTCCCTTATTCTCTTATTAAATCATTATTCAATTATTCTCTATTTATCCTCTCATTAATTGAAATATCATTGATTACTTTTATTTTGGTTATTTCAGTTTAGATAGAGAAATACAATGATCGTTGTATCCCCAATCCTTTCCTAGCCTATTGATTGGATATCTCTGATCAACCTCAAATTATCTCACTGCTTTCTATCGCATGTAGTGATTTAAGTCCAAGTGGCTTGTGTATTCAATTCCTATAATAAGTAGAAGAAATTAAAAGCTTAAAACCAGAATAATTCTCTAACTAGTTAAAACCATTAAAATCTATAGAGGAATTGAAATGAAAATTGAATGATTAGAATTCATCAACATGGGGTAATGGTGGAATTATCCTTGTCATGAACAAAAATGGCACAGTGTTCCATAATTAGAGTTATTATAATGGGGAATGAAAGGAAAATAGAAATCTTAGCCAGTAGTGAGTGAGGGATGCCTTCAAGAGTGAGTGAGTGTAAATAAATCCTCATAGAATAATGAATAGTACATTATTTTACAATATAATTATAAGGAGTGTGAGTGTTATTAAAAATTCTCCACATGACCGACACAAATTTCTTTAAGTAATTCAGGAATTTCCTATGTTTTTAGCATTGATATGTGACTTCTTCCATGCTGAATGGATGGAACATGTCCAGAATCAAGGATCTAAATGAATTTTGTAAAGCATTGAGAATTTTCTCTAGTGCACCTCCCATGATCAATCTTGGTGACCTTTTGTAGGTGAAGTGATCTAGTACTTCACAACATATTTTATGTCCTTATCTTGTACGAAGGAAGAAGATGAAAAAATGGGCTTGGGATTCAGTTGATGGGCCTTGTCACCACTTAGTGCTAGGATGATGTTGGGATTTACAATTTTTACTCATGATTACATCATAATTTTCTTTGAGTGTATAAAACTCAAGTATCCCATCATCAGATGATGAATGAAAACCATCATTTTTCAGTGATACCACATTTCATTTCAGGATGGATTTTCAAGTGTCCTATTAAACTTAGGCTCGAAACTTACACCCACTGGGGGTCTATTTATTTATCAGTGGGGGGGGGGGACTTCTCAATTGGTGTGGAATTGTAGTTCGGATACTGATCCCTTGTTCTCTTTAGATTCTCATGGGATATTTTTATTTCATTTCACAACTTTGGTATCAACAGGAAACAATCTTCTTTATAACTGAGTGAAATGGAAAGGATTCCTCAGAGGTGGTGTAGGCATCATGGATTCACTCATGGCGCATTCAGATGGATCTCATATTTAGTCAATATGGAGCTCATATTGGATTAGTGTACAACCATGATTCTATTGGAAAGGTGGCTTGCCTCTATCCCTCTAAGCTTAGTTAGTCCAGACCTATGAGTGGAATAAGAATGCAGTGTCACTCAAGTTGGTGACACCCTCCTTTTTTTCACTGTGGTAGATCCTTAGGGCAGTAGATGCGGTGGTAGTATAAAATTGGTGGTGGTAGATATATATAGATACCATGAACAATAGTGGAGGTGGAATATAACATTGAGGAATGATATCATGAATAGTAGCATGAACTACTGTCGAGTGGTAGCAATTTGCTACCATCAAGTGGTTGCACAATAGATGGGTGTGGGTTTCACTAGAAGTAGGAGGCATGGCTGGAGGAAGAATATTGGGATAATGGTAACATGGTGAATCGTAGCAGGTTGTGAAACTATTGGGTTGGTGGTAACTTGTTGGTATCTACACATGAATTCATATTCCAAACATTTTGTTTTGTAAAATGATGAAAATTTCATATTTATTGGTTTTCAATTATACATAAAAATGAATATATAATGAAAAAACACAAATTAGTCCATTTAACTATTATATTACAAATTCTCAAAAATCCTCAAAAAATTGTTTTTACCTAGGAATTGGATTAAACTAGGGGTTTTCTCAAATAATAACAGATAAAAAATTTCAAATATTTTAGCTCACATCACAGGGTACTAAATCAGGCTTTGATGGTAGAGATATTCCTAATAGAGTAGTGCCAAGTAGCTGGAGTAGGAGATGGACATCATGGAATAGAGTCATCAACCATTGCTAGAAGACTTGGGCATCAAAACCCTGATGTAGGAGGCATGATCATACTCAAACTCAGACCATAGGATCAGCTGCTTAGGGACTGCATAGGTGATCTAGTCAGTTGGGTGATAGATGATGCATTAAATATTACATATAAGGTCATATTTCATGGTACTACCTGACCCATCATGTGGTAGAGGGAAGAAAGTGGATAAACCACCAAGGTAGAGACAATTCCTCGACCAAGGACCTACCAGGGAAAATCAAGGAGATACTTAGGGATTTGGTTATGACATAGGATCTAGAGGAGTTATTGGAGTCTAGTGTTATGAGTTATTATTACCACCACGACTAGGTGAGGCACACGAAGCTCATAGAACTGGTGGTCAAGGACACAAACAGTTGTAGGTAGTTGAGGCATATGACCCAGAGGATCCTGATATAATTTGATGTATGATCTATGTATTTTATTCCTTAGAATCTATTTTTGTATACATAATCATGATCAATTCCTTAATTATTATATCCCTTATTTTAGAACTTGAGATTCTAATAGAGCCTCTAGCTCGACTGTTATGTCTAGAGACTTCTAATGGGGGGAGATTCTATAATCACACTCATGTTTTGGAAATGTAACTTATCTCTTATAGGAGAGAGGTTCACTTGAGATTTATTAGTATATGTGATGAAGCCATGTGACATCATTCTTATTATGGAATGAATATCATTAGCTCATCCCCATATCAATTGTTTCTGTCAGAGAGTAAGATGCATAAAATATATGGTTCAAGGTTTTCCTTCATTAGTAATAAGGATTATTTATTATATGGATGAGTCAAACTAATGGGTAGGAAGTTATAGATGACTTACAATCAGTTTTACAATATTAATCTTGGTGCATTAGACTCAACAAATGGTTGGTTTCTTACAGTAGTAGTGGAATACTCAGACATTTCCTAAAGGTTGTACCTGACCTACCTCCTCATCAAGAGATTGATTTCTATATTTACTTACACCCCAAGATTGTTTTTATATATTATGTATCATATCAAATGACCCATGTTGAGCTTAAAGATATGGGGTGTGGTTGGAGGATATTTATAGGAAGGGATTTATTAGACCTAATGTGTCCCCTAGGTAGCACAAGTATTGTTCACTAAGAAATTAGATTATAGCCTGGGGTTGTGTATTTTCTATCTCCTAAACTAGGTGATATACAATAATAAATACCTTTTTTCAAGAATTGATTACCTCTTTAATTATCTGAATGGGGAAAAGTGATTATTGAAGATCGACCTTAGGCCGGGTAACCACCAAATTTATCTTTGAGGGGAAGATATACTAAAGGTATCATTCCATTATCACTATGTTCATTACAAGTTCTTGGTGGTGGTCTTTGGAATGATGAATACCCCAACAACATTCACTTGACTCAAGGACTATATCTTCCATCCCTTCCTAGATTGGTTATTAGTTTCCTTCATCAGTGAAATCCTAATTTACTTGTCATTGGAGGCCAAACATATAGAGTATTTTAGGATGGTTCTAGATGTACTTTAGGATCATTAGTTCTATGAGAAGATCTCAAGGTTCTAGTTTTTTATTAGAGAGGTCCACTTCCTAGGACATGTTATCTAAAAGTAAGGAGTAGTTGTGTAACCAACAAATATCAAGCAGTACTACCCTGGGAGCCACTTAAGAGTGTGATAGTGGTGCAGAGTTTCCTTAGATTGGATGAATATTAATAGATATTTTTTAGAAAAATTTTCCATAATTACAGCTCTCTTGATAACCCTAACCTAGAAGGTACAACCATTTTTTGGTTATAGAAATGTTATAAAGGATTATAGTATTTACAGAAGAGATTGAAAATTAGTCCAATTATGAGATTTTCAGAAAAAGGGGTTGAGTAGATAGTGCTCTGTGATGCCTCTAGTGTCAATATTGGATGTGTTTTAATGTAGAGTAAGGTTTCAATTACTTATATATCTCAATAATTGATACCAAATGAGAATAATTACGAAACCCATGATTTGGAACTGGAAGTTGTTGTGTTTTTCATGAAGAATTGGTGATAATACCTTCTTGGTGAGTAGTTTGTTTTCTATTATGACCAAAAGAGTCTCGGGTATATCTTCACTTAGAGAGATCTCAACCCGAGACAAAATTTATGACTTGAGTTCCTAAAATACTATGAATTTGATATGGTCTATACTCTGATAAAAGGAAATGTGGTGGTAGATTCTCTTAGAAGGAAATCCAGTTTCCAGTTTCTAGTTGTGGTATCAGAGCAGTTCACCTCATTGTAGTTATCCTTGGTGGATGAGGGCGGAGAAACATATCTCTGATTGATGGTTGTGACCCATACACTTCTCTAGTACATGAGGGAAGTGCAGCTTGAAGACATTGATTTTGAGATCTTTCATGACCAGATATTCACAGAAGATGCTCCTGATAGATTTTTTAAAGATAGGGAGTATGTTATCCTTTTCTAAGTATAGACATTGGTGCCAGTCTTCCTATGTTAGGAGGTGTTTATGGAGTTCCATATATCCCCCTTAGTGGTATATCATGGAGTGTAAAATATGTACTAGGATCTTCAATGATAGTTTTGGTGGCCAGGAATGAAGATTAATATTGTAGAGTTCATCTCCGGATGCCTCACCTATCACTAAGTAAAGGCAGAACATTAGGTTCCAAAAAGTTTTTCCCAACCCCTCTAGGTTTTAGAGTGGAAGTAGGATGGTATATCCATGGATTTCATGACCATACTTACATGAATATAGAGAGGTCATAACACTATCTGGGTGATTATTGACCAACTCACTAAGTCTACCCACTTTCTCATCATCAAAGTGTAGAGTTTAGTGGAAAGTTTTTGATGCTTATATATATAGGATATCATCTAGCTTTATAAAGTACCCTTTATGATTGTATCTAACTATAATTCCCACTTCACATCCCAGTTGTGGTGAGCATTGCAGAAGGATTTCACGACTCAATCCTGGATGATCATGGGGTTCCACCCATAGACATATGACCTAACCAAGTGAACCATTCAGGTCCTTGAAGACATATTGCAGGATTTCATGTTGGAATTAAAATTAACCTTGGAGGATCATATACCCTTATTTAATTTTCTTACAACAATAGTTATCACTAATCTATTAGAATTGTGACATTTGAGGCCTTGTATGGGAGACCTTGAAGACCGCCCTTATATAGATCATAGATGGGTGAGTCAACACTAACGAGGCCCAAGTTGGTGCTATCAATGATAAAAAAGGTTCATATTATTCAAGATTGAATGGGGACATCTCACATTTATCAAAAGTTCTATACAGACTTGTAATAGAGACCTTTAGAGTTTGAGGAGGCAGACCATGTGCTCCTAAAGGTATCAACCCAACATGAATTGTAAAGATTGCGATAAGGATAAAAGATATATTTTATATATTTTGGTTTATTCCAGATACTATGGAGGGTATAGAGGTTTCATACCACTTAAAGTTTCCCCTTTAGTCGATTCAAGATCATGAATTCAACCATGCATAACAGTTGATAAAAAACATGCACAATCCTTCACACATTATTAACTAGGGAGAGTTGGTAATTGAGGATGAATCCACCTTATCAAAGTATCTAGTTTCAATTTAGGATCATTAGTATAAGAACCTTTATAGGAAATATATTCCCATAGTGTGCATTATTTGGCAGCATGAGAATCTTTAGATGAGCTCATGGGAGTATGAGAACCATAAGTGAGCTTAACAACCTCAACTTTTTCAGTAGGTTGTTTATTTTTGGGGGAAAAATACTTGAAAGTGGGTAGGGTGTAATTGAAGTTCAAAAGGATCTAATAACAACTGAGAAGGGGGGGGGGGGTGAATCAGTTGTTCACTTTTAAAAGTTTCAATTCTTTTGAAAACATAACTCCTACAACCTGTTTATATTTATATCCTTATCAACTTTTAGTAAATACTCATGCATGAAATATTAGTAAAGAAAGTAAATCACAAAATATTTACTAGGTTCAACCTCAGTGTGAGAATCTACATCCTCTCCGTAGTCACTCCCGTGAGTCTATATAAATCCACTATTAATAAGAAGTGAATACAAATTATGCTAACTCCCACTAGACACCTTCTATATCCTGATAGTAATGATTATATTGACTCCCAATAGTTTACAATGTTTTCTTATAAAAGAATTAATCCAAACAAAATAATAAAGACTTTTTTGAATCTTCTCCACAATTGATCAGTTCGAATCCTTGGTCTAATTTGGCTGGATCCAATTTTTTCTCAATATAATGATGTTGGATTCTGGATATGATTTTCTCAATACATTGATGTTGGATCCGATTCTCTCAAAACAATGATGCTGGATCCGATTTCCTAAATATGATAATTCTATATTCTGGATATGATTATCTGAATATGATAATGATGGATCCTGGATATAATTCTTTGATAATAATGGATCCTAGATATGATTCTTTGAATACGATGATTCTAGATCTGATTTTCTGAGTATGATAATTCAATAAAATGAATTCAGTCTCAATATCCAAAACTCAAACTCTTATCAAATTCTCAATTCAATTCTTCATCAATCAGATAGGAACTTTCAATTTTGAATTCTCTAACACTCTGCCTTTTTCACGTGTGTGAAAGTTGTGAATGGACAAATGATCTGAGGAAGTATTTATATACAACTTAGAAAGAAAAGGTGGGAAACTTGGAAACTTTCCCCACTTCCTCAAATATAAAAATCATTGAAAATCTCTCGTATTTAAAAATTCAACTTCGAATTCTTCAAACCTACTTATATTTATCTGATATTTACGCAAAATTGAAATTCATGTTTGACCAATTCAATTCATTATACCTTTCTCATATCATTACGATCTATTTCTTTCTCATCTTCATTACAATCTTTTCTTTCTCAGCTTATTATGATATTTTTCCTTTCTCAGTTCATTATGTTCTTTTCCTTCTCAGATTTTTCTTTCTCATCCCATTATGATATTTTCCTTTCTCATCTTTTTTATTTCTCAGACCATTACGATCTTTTCCTTTCTCAGCTCATTATGATATTTTTCTTTCTCAAATCAATAACATCTTTTTATTTCTTAGATTTTCTTTCTAAGCTTCATTATAATGAAATACTCATTATGATAGAATTATTCACTATGAATATTTTAATTCCTTCAAACCTATACACAATTTCTTTAAAGGATTTTATCATGGAAGGTTTCATGATTTTTGAGAACTTCTTGATCAGAAAACCATCGTCTAATTTTGTTTTATAAAGTATGAAAACTTTCTAACTCCTGACTTAACATTATTATTTTAAAAATCTTCAAAAAAATTCATTATTTATCTAATTCATTTGAATTCAATTATTTTCAATGTCATGCTGATGAACCTAAATATGATTCTTTGCATCTAGTGATTCCCAGTCCAATTCTTCTGAATACAGAAAACAACTTTCTCCCCCATTTTTTTTGGATCCGATCTTTCATAATTCTTTACATAAAACTCATTACAATGAATCTGAATACGATTCCTGAAAAAAAAACATTCTTTTACAAAGAGATTTAGTTTTCAATAAATACAAAACTTTGTTAAAAAAACACCACAAAGTTTCTTCAATCTCACCCTATGGATTTATTGAAAACCCTCATTAACAAATTTTCAAACTATCAAAATGTTTCCCAACTTAACTTTTGAATTTTATCAAAATATATACTTTCTAAAAAATGAGTGTCCTGACACCACACTACTGGATAAAGTAATTTTTTTGAAGGAATTCCATACCTCAGTGGGAAGAAAATTTTGTGGCCATGTAAAGATAAACTATCCTCACTTTTCTTTTAATACTTTATTTTTATTTTTCTCCCACATTATTTCTTTTCTCACTTTATTTTTCTCTCCCATTATATGATAACCACAACTTTAGATTCATAAAATAAAGATAAGTAAAAACTTCTTACAAAGTTCAAAGTTGTTACTTTCTCTCCCCCATTTTAACATAATCCAAAGCATAGTGGGGGTATTACTCATGAGGTTTAGGAAGACATGGGAGGAGTCTGGACATAAAGTTGTAGCCTCAATTCAAAAAACCTTTCCTTCGTCATTGATTCTATAAATATATCATCTATCTGATACTTTGTTGAAATGTATTCCAGCAAAACATATCCAACAACTACTTTCTATTTTATAAAGTGAAACTTTATATCAATGTGTTTTGATCTTGAATGTTGGAAAATATTATTAGAAATATCAATTTCACTCTGATTATCATAAAGTATCTTCAATGGTTTAGAACATTTTACTTTCAAATCTTCTAGCTAAAATTTCATCCACAACATTTGAGTACACGCTTGAGTAACTGCATCATATTCGGATTCAGCTATGCTCAAAGTTATTGAGGTTTGTTTCTTATTATTCCAACTTACACAAAATTCACCCAATAAAAATGTTTCTCCTATGTTTTATTTTATATCATTACAATATCCAACCCTATTAGCATCAGTATAACCATGAAACTTAATATCACTATTTATTTTGTATAACAACCCATGTGAAGTTTTTCCTTTGACATATCTTAAAATCCTCTTTACTTCCAACATATGTGATTATTTCAGATTAATTTGATACCTGGAACATAAAATCACAACATAAACAATATCAGGTCTCGAGGCTTTAAGGTAGAGAATACTTCATATTATCTTTCAAAAGTCTTTTTGATTCACACTTATTGTGGATTTATCTTTACTCAAATTTGTTCTCATTGAAATAGGAGTTGAAACTTCTTTGGATTCTTCTATCCCAAACTTTTTTAACAATTCTCTAGCATACTTTTATTGAGATAGGAAAATGTATTTTTTCCTTTTTTTGAAATTGTAATCCATGGAAGAAAGTTAATTCTCCCAACATAGACATTTCAAATTTCTTCTTCATTTCCTCATAAAATATTTTACAAACATATTCTCTATCCCAAGAAAAAAATTATATCATCCACATTAACAATTACGATGAGAGATCTGAAGTCAAAATATTTTACATATAAGTTTCTATAAACTTTTCCTTTAGAAAAATTTAACATTATCAAGAAATTTTCAAACTTAGAATACCATGAATTTGGAGCTTGTTTTAGCACATAAAAATATTTCTTCAATTTATAAACTTTGTCTTCATCCTAATCAAGTAGAAACCCACAAGGTTGTTCAATGTAAACTTCTTCCTCAATCTCACCATTTAAGAAATATGACTTTACATCCATCTGATAAATTTTTTAATTCTGATGATCAACCACTATAAGAAACATTCGAATAGTTTATATCCTTTAAATATGGGAAAAGGTTTCATCAAAATCAACACCTTCTACCTATGAACATTCTTTACAAACAAGTCTTACTTTGTTTCTTGAAACTTATCCATACTCATTAAATTTGTTTCTATAAACCCACTTTATTCTGATGACATTTTTATTTTCTAGCCTTGGAATAAGTTCCCATGTTTCATTCTTCATAATATGATCCAACTCTTTATTCATAGCATCCACCCATTCTTTATGTTGAATAGCCTCTGAAAATGATTATAGTTCAACTTTTGAGATAAGTGAAGTTTGATTTTATAATATCAACTTTCTTCTAGTCTGAACCAGAGACTTATGATTTCCAATATTTTTTTTAGATTAAACATCTTTTTGTAAGGTAGGAAATCTCAAAGTTTCTTTCCCATTTAAAATTTCCTCACCACACAATTCTTTTTAGTCTTGATAAGGATGTTTTGAATTACTTTTAGCATTTTTTAAATTCTCCAGTTTATCCTCCGCAACATTCTCAATAACTTTTATCAAGGAACTTTGATTTTCAATTACCTTCACATCATATGAGTCCACTAATTTTTTTAAACATTTATTCTAACATTTGTAACTTCTTCCATTTGGTGAATAACCCATAAAAATTTCTTCCTCATCTTTCTCATCAAACTTTCCCAAATACGGATTTTTGATTTTGAGAAAATATGGACTTCTAAAATTTTTGAAGTATTTAAATGAAGATTTTTTGTTTTACCACATTTCATAAGGAGTCATGTTAGTTTTTGGTGTCAACAAGCATCTATTTTGAATATGTACAGCAGTACTAATTTCTTCTCTCCAATAGGATTTTAAAAGTTTGTATTTAGCTAACAAACTTATTCCCATTTCTACCAAGATTCTATTCTTTCTTTATGTAAATCCATTTTGTTTTGGATTATAAGGAGCACTATAATAATGTTTAATACCATGATTTCTCAGATAAGTTTCAAAAATATTGCTTGTGAATTCTGTACCATTATCTATTCTCAACTTCTTTATGGAAACTTCCATTTTTTTATCAATACCCTTTCTGAAGAATTTGAACATTTCAATAGCCTCTAACTTTTGCTTAATAGACATGATATTTTTCATCCAAGTGAAATCATCATTAAAAGTGATAAATTATAAATCTTCTTTTGTTGATTGATGTCTCATTGGCCTATATAAATCAGAATGAATAATCTCAAGTAGTCTGGTAGATTGAATCTCAATTATCTTATGAATTTTGTTAGTCATCTTTACTTTCCAATAAGTAATACAAACATCTTCATATATTATTTTCAATTATAAAAAATTATGAACAACATAAACTTTATAAAGTTTATTCATGTTTTTTACAAGGTGGCCAAGTCTTCAGTGCCACAATTTGTTTTCATCTTCAGTACTCAAGTAACATGAGTTATTGAATTCTCCTATTTGAAAGTGATTCCCACCGGTTCTTTCTCCTTTTGTAACGATTTTCCATATTTTACACTTTTGATGATACACAATTATTTTCTAAAAACAACTTCTTCTCTATAATCAAAAAGTTGACTTACACTAAGTAAGTTATGTTTTAACCCATAAAAAAATAAAACATCCTTTGATTTAAAATTTTCTACTTCAATCTTATCCATTTCGATTCCTCTTATTTTTATGGAACCATATTCCCCAAAGGTAATTTATCCCCCATCATGAATTTCAATGTGTTTACAAATTTTTATATCACCTATAATATGTGAAGAGAAACCACTATCAAATATCCATGATTTTTTTCTTTTACTTGCTTTCAAAGCTATTTCGACAACAAAATCCCTTTCCTCAACTTTCTTCTTTTCAGATTTCATTTCTTTTATATTATAAGAAACTTGTTATAGAAGGAGTGTCATATATATTTTGGTATGATGAAAAAATTGATCAAATCTTCCAAAAAATTATTTCAGACATTCAAATTGATTTCTTGTTGGAAAGTTTCTAACATCTTGAGAATTCACTTTTTCAATTTTTTGTAAGTTAGGAAAGTTTCTCAGTCTACTTTCACTATTTTCCCCACTTTTCTCAATTCTTCTTCCGAGTAAGTTAAGTTGTTCCAAAAATTATAATACCTATGCCCATAGATTCCAAAACACCAGAAATAACCATTAAATATTTATTTTCTATTGAAATAAGATATTTCTTTATTGAAACTTTATTGAGGTTGGTAACTTCTTTCATCTTTAACATACTTAGGACTTGGACCATCATTTCTTTTGAGTGAGTTTTCTACTTTTTTTAGATTTTATAGTTTTCTCACATCCCTTTTATACCCAATATTTTCCAATACTTTTTCTAGAACCTAAAATGTTAAAAGGATCAGTTGAAACATTATTTTTGGTAAGAGAAGATTTCACCTGATTCTCGTATTGAGCCTTCACAACAACTTTATAAGTATCAGCATTTACTTATAAATATTTGTTGAAGTTTTCATTCATCTTAATCAATGTTATTTTGAACTCAAAAAGTTTTTATTGAAACTTTTTAACTTATTCTTCCTTAGTTTCCAGCTTCTTACTAATACATTCAATCATCTTTCCCTGGTCAACAATTATAAGTTTGTAACTTAAAATCTACTTGATGTATTCTTCCTCATGATTAATAACATCTTTTATTCCATTAAAAACTTCTTGAAAATATTTCTTCATAACTATAATTTATTTCTTGAGAGTTTTTTTCTCTCAAGATATGCAAAAAGTTCAGTTCTGAGATGATACTCTCTATAATATTATTCACCACCTTCTTCACTCTGTGAGGATTTTTTTCTCAACTTTTTCAATGAAGGTTCTGAATTATTCTAAACTTTAATCTTTAGAATAATTGTTTTTTTTGAGTCCAATTCAACTTTCTTACTCAACATACTTCTTTTGTTTATAATAAACTTCTTCTTGTATCTGTTGGAAGACTTTTCTTCTTTATCATTTCTGTTCCACTTCTTCCATTGAGGTTTTCAATAGGAATTATCTCGATATTATCCAGCTTTATTATTAGGGAAATTCATAGAAAAATTTATGATTCCAATAAACTCAAAACATTTGAGGGGGATTTTACCTATATAATTTCCTCTTCCTCTTAGATAGTTCTTGGATATGAGAGACATGGTTTTTTCATTCATCTCATAATCTTCCTTGTCATCAAATTCACAAGGATTGGTTTTATCAACATCTTGGATTTTCATATTTCTCATGGCTTCAAAATCCATTTCATCTTTAATTTTATTTTTAAACATTAGATATTTCCTCATTTCATAAGAAACAATAAAGTTTGAAATTCATCAAGAGATAAATCATCCTTATATTTTAAATAATAAATTTTAGAATCAAATATGTTTGGAAAGTTTCCCATAAGTTTCTTCACAATTGTAGAGTCTTCCAGGACATCTACAAATCCTCTAATGTTGTAAACAATTTTATTTACTCTTGTGAAGTATTCATCAATTGTTTCTTCATCCCTCATTCTGATGTCTTCATACTTACTATGCCATATTTTTTGCTTATCTTCCTTGAATTTAGTATTACCTTCAAAAACACTTTTTAGCTTGTTCCACATACTTTTTAAAGTTTTTAGACCCATCAACTTCTAATAAAAATTCTCTAATAAAGACACAGGGATTTAATTTTTAGTCTTTCCATCAACTTCTATATTTCTCTTATCAGCAAACATCATAAGAGCATCTTTCTCAATAGGTGTAAAACCAATAGTAGTAGCATCAACAACTTCCAGGCCAAGAGATAGGAGATAAGAAATCATCCTAATTTTCTATCCATAATAATTTTTACCATAAAATTTAGGAATTTCTCTATTATTAACAAAATTTATGTTATCTATGATAAGGATTCAACAAGGGAACCTTCTCTCTGATACCAATTGAATTTCCAAAGTATTGAATAATAATTGAGGAGGAGGGGGGGTTGAATCAGTTGTTCACTTTTAAAAGTTTCAATTATTTTTAAAAATTAACCCCTACAACCTGTTAATATTTACATCCTTATCAAATTTTAGTAAATACTCATGCATACAATAATAGGAAAGAAAGTAAATCACACAAGATTTACAAGGTTCGACCTCAGTGTGAGAAACTACATCCTTACTATAGCCACTCCCATGCATCTATAGAAATCCACTATTAAGAATAAGTGAATAAAACTTGTGCCAAATCCCGTTAGACACCTTCCATATCCTAATAGTAATTATTATACTGACTCTCATTAGTTTACAATGTCTGATTATAAAATAATTGATGTAAATAAAATAATAAAGACTTTGTTGAATCTTCTCCATAATTGCTCAGTCTAAATCCTCAGTCTGATTTGGATGGATCTGATTTTTTGTCAATATAATGATGCTAGATTCTAGATCCAATTTTTTAAATACAATGATAATATATCTGATTCTCTCAAAACAATGATGTTGGATTTGATTATCTGAATATGATAATTTTGGATTCTGGATATGGTTCTCTAAATATGATAATAATGGATCCTGGATACGATTATTTGATATTTTTGGATCTTGGATATGATTATCTAAATATGATGATTCTATATCCAGTTTTATGAGTATTATAATTCAATATAATGAATTCAGTCTCAATCTCTAAAACTCAAACTCTACTCAAATGATCATTTCAATTATTATTCAATCAGATGGAAACTTTCACTTTTGAATTCTCCAGTGCTCCGCCTTTTGTGTGTGTGTGTGAAAGTTGTGAATAGATGAATGAAATGAGGATGTATTTATAAGAGACTCAGAAAAAAAATGTAAGAAACTTGGAAACTTTCCCTACTTCCTCAAATCTCAAAATATCTGAAAATATCTCATATTTAAAAATTCAACTTTGACTTCTTCAAACCTACTTTGATTTCTCTGAGATTTATGAAAAATTGAAATTCATGTTTGACCACTTTAATTTATCATACCTTTCCCAGATCATTATGATCTATTTCTTTCTTAGCTTCATTATGATATTTTTCTTTCTCATATCGTTATGATATTTTCCTTTCTCATCTCATTACGATCTTTTCTTTTCTTAGCCTTTTCTTTCTCATCCCATTATGATATTTTCCTTTCTCAAATTTTTCTTTCTCATCCCATTATGATATTTTTCTTTCTCAGATCATTACAATATTTTTCTTTCTCATCTCAATAACATATTTTTTTTCTTATCTTTTCTTTCTCATCTTAATTATAATGAAATACTAATTACGATAAAATTCCCATTACGATGAAATTCTTCAGTATGAATATTTGAATTCCTTCAAAACTCTACACCATTTATTCGAAGGATTTTATCATGAAAGTTTTCATGATTTGTGAGAAGTTATTGATCAAAAAATCATCATATATTTTTTTTAGAAATTATGAAAAATTTCTAACTCCTGACTTCACATTATTCTCTAAAAACTCTTAATAAACTTCATTCTTTCTTTGATTATTTTGAATTCAATTATTTTCAATGTCATGTCGATAGACCTGAAAAAGATTCTCTGCATCTAGTGCTTCCTAATTCGATTCTTATGAATATGAAACCCAACTTTCTCTCTCCTTTTTTTGGATCCAATCTTTCAACATTTTTTACATAAGCCTCATTACGATGAATCTGAATATGATTCCTATAAAAAAACACTCTTTTACAAATATAGTTAGTTTTCAAAAAATAAAAAGCTTTGTTAAAAAAAACACCACAAAGGTTCTTCAATAATTAATCTGGTTTTTAATTTTAGACCATTTGAATATTATTAAGGGTTACTTTGATTTTATTAATAGTTACGACACATATATCAGGTGTTGTTGGAACCCCAATATTGATTATATAAAATAATATGAATATTTTATTAAACCCATAAATTTGGTTTCAAAAATAATGTTATACATCTAAAATAGAGTCTCTAATATAGAAAATTAGGCTATGATTGAATCTAGAATGCGAGTTTTACCCTAGGTGTGACATAAGTTTTGTTTGCATCAGACACCATTGTAGTGCACTGTCATTAGAAGAATAAAAATGATTTAATTAAATAATTAAATTAATTAATTAATTATTATTTTACTAAATTATTCATCTGTATAATATATCTTAAGATAATCTCTATGGTTAAACACATAAACCTATAGATTAGACAGAACTCCTTGTGGTGAATCTTTGGCGAACGATCAAGAAGATTAACAAAAAATGCCCCAGAGTTTTCCAATAATGAAAAAGTAGGTTCATTATTCACTAATGATTGATCCTAAATTGAGAAAATTATTTTTTATTGTTTTATTTAACCCATTTATGATATTTTTTTCAAACATGGATCAACCCCACTTAAGTTTAATCCATGTTGAGATATTACATGGCCCGTTTAACTTATAATTTTTATAGGAACTATGATATGAGGATATTTAATGTTGAATATTACAATTATTTCTTGCTTTCTTAAATTTTTTCTATTATAGATGATGGTGTCTTTATATGTGTCCATCATTTTCACTCAATTTTGCATTTCCTTGGATTTCTCCCTCTATTATTCATGTATTATCCATTGTACTTTGATTTGGATGACATTCAACCATTATATAGACCAATATAATTATGTGATTGAATATCAGATCCATGTTCTTTGAATTTGGTTTGATGTTGAGGATGGTGATGTGAGAAAGGAGTATGGGAAATGGTGGAACATTAAGGGGGTGACCATATTCAGGTTTCTCCATGAGTGGCGGTGTGTGTTGAGCCTGTGTTGATTCAACGATTTTGTTTGTTTTTTTTGATTTTGATGCTCAAAAACTCCCAAATTTATGTAACTGATAAAGTTTATTTTAAGTAAATTTTAGTAAAATTATATTCATTAGAATATTTATTCTAGAAGCGTACATAAGTCATTGATCTGTGGGAGAATATTTTTCTAGTATTCTGGATGTGTTTGAAAGTATTCTGGAAACACTGTTTATACCCTATATTTGTAAGCGTAATGTATGTTTTGGAAACCCTATGTTTGGAATGAAATGTATGGAACATGTACCCTATGTTGTTGGAAAATTATGGACCAATAACCCAAAATTTGGAAGAAACCCTACATTTAAAGGAACAAACATATGGTTTATCAACAATACTTTTATAATAAATTATATGTTTTCAACCCTACAATTGGAGTTTGTCACTATGTGAAGGAACCCTATGTTTGACTAGTTAATGAAAAAGTTTTAAATTAAAGATATTATTTGTTTTTTCTACAATGGTCTCATCAGAAATAAATATCTCTTTAAAGATGTTTTGTTACTGATTCAAAGGCTCATACCCAATGGATTAAATAATTTTTATTTCTAAGGGAAGTTACGACTCTCTTGAATGATTTTGAATTAAAATATTATCGATTTATTATGTGATATTTTTTGAATCATTGTCCTGGAGTTATTCAAACTATAATGTAAATATTGATATGATCATCCTCTGAAGACACAAGAATATACATACATATACAATATAGAGATATATGATAAAGCTATGTGCTTGTAAAGAATATCATATCATTTCCTTCAGAGCTACACTTTGAAGAAATACATGTTCTGATCTATCTGATAAACTCACTTCTATTGCTGTTTCTACTAATGTATATTATTTTTACATCTTCTTATGAAAGTTTGATAAAATAGTTGTTAGAGTTTCACTTTCGAGACATACATGTTTTGTTCATCTGTCTGGTGTTTTATTTATTACTATTTAGATAAATCTTATGCAACATTAAAGGTTATTTTTCTACTATTGTATGTTATGGAAGATCAAATACATCTTTTAGTTTTATGCTGCAACTATGAGTGAAATTCGTGTTCTCAATCAAATAAATCTATATTGATTTATTGGAGTATCGACTGCTTGGACTCAGTTGTGGTGGTGAAGGAGTATCAGCTTCTCAGACTAAGCTGTGGATTTCCAGTTCCCTATAAAAGTACTAGAAGGTTTTGTAAAATACTTATTGTAAAGGTATCAACTACCTTTACTCAGTTTTGGAAGTCCCTAGTAAAAGGAATTTCTAGTGAAAATCACTAAGCTCGATGAGAGATAATTGGTGGAGTAGACTAAGGGATCCTTATGCCCTGAACAACTATACATTGTTAAATTATTGTATTTATTTATTTTCGATTCTCACTCAACTTTAAGAGAGAGAAAGAAAGAATCACTACATGTCAATAGGGATACTTTGAATTCATCAAAGTTTTTAAAGGATCACAATTCACCCCCTCTTGTATCTTCATCATATTCATATCCAACATAATAAGCGGTATAAAAGGAAGGGATCTATTTAAAATTATTCTATTTTTATCCAACACCTACAAGTGATATCAAAGGACTAGGCTCTATCATTATATCTTATACCAACAAAGGTATAAAAGGATCAAAAAAGGAAAAAAGAAAGTGATATAAGTGTTTGTGGCTCTTGCGTGATTTTGAAAATTTATTTTGTCTCTAACAAGTCTGAGTTAAAGTTTCAGATGGAGTAAAATCCTAGAATGACTAATCTTAGAGAAGATATGTTAATGATACATGCTCCCTACTTTAATGGTGATAATTATAGATGCTAGAAATCTCAGATGATTATTTATTTAAAAATATTGTAATATGAGTTTATTTAAAGGTTTTCAAGCCTTATGTAGTTCCTAATGAAGATCTAAAAAAACAAGACAATGATTAAGAAAAATAATATGATCTAAACTCAAAATCAATGAATGCTATTTTTTTGGTTTAGGGACTGGTGAGTTTAATATAGTATCTCAAAGTTATTCTGACTATAAAATGTGGAAAACTATTTCTATTATCTATGAAGGAACTGACAATGTTATAAAATTAAGGTACACCACTACAAAGTTGAAATTTGATACCTTCAGAATGAATGATGGTGAAAGCATCACTCAAATGAATAGAATACTGTCCAAAATAGTCAATAATATTTCTACCTTGGGAGATTCAATTTCACAATAAAATAAAGTGTTAAAAGTACTTAGAGTTTTAAATGGTAAATGGAATGGTATATCTACTGCTATACAACAATCAACACTAGTTAAACAATAAACAATGAAATAACTTATTGGTAAATTGATGATGTATGAAGTTGAGATGAAAACTAAAACTAAAAATAACAATTATGTAAAAAATTATGAAGCTTCTCTTAGAACTACTATGGATTAATCATATAATTCAATCTATACATAATCAGACAAAAATTTATCAAATATCACTAAAATATTTGAAAAAATGTACCAAAGGACCAAGAAAAAGGATAAGAAATATAGATGTTATGAATGTAATGAAAAGGGACACACAAAGTCTAAATGTCCTATAATCAAAGCTCAAAGGAGATATAATTATGAAAGTAAAGGTAATAAAGTTTTGAATACAAGCTATAGTGATACTTCTGGTTTGAATTATGAATCTACTATGGACTTGGAGGCTGGGCATAAAAATAAAATGGTGAATCCATGTCTTATGGATCACTCTAAAAAGGTACAATCTTCTTTCTCTCAAAATTCTATTTCAAAAAAACTTTCTTACAATGAACTTAATAGATACTGCTTCATGCTTCAAGATAAGTATGAATCCTTAAAAATAGATCCTAAAAAACATAGAAAAACTTATAATACCATTTTTATAAAAAAATATAATTTATCAAAACAACTTGAGATTTTTAAAACTAATACTTACAAAGTTTCTTGTGATTTTCATGAAGTGAAAATTAAATAATTTTTAAATGAAGTAGATACTTTAAAACAAGACTATATTATTATTATAAAAGGATAAATTATTTAAATCAAATTCTTGGTAAACAAAATTCTTAAAGGAAACTTGGAATTGGTAGTAATGGTGAAAGAAAAAAACTATATAGGAATTATTTTGTTCTTCATAAAAATTGAAATAACATGTATACTATTAATTTTTTTTATTTTAGTATTAATAGACATTATAAAAATGACTATTGCTATAGAAAATGTCAATATTTTGGTGTTAAAAATGTTTATTGTGCAAAAAATTATTTAACTTAAATAGTATAATATCTACACAAAATAAACAGGTTTGGTTACCAAAAAATTTAATTACTAAAACTATTGGACCCAAAAGAATATGGGTACAAAAAGGAACTTGTATTTGATGTATTTAAAGGAATACACCACTAAACTACATCATTAAATTATTAAAATGGTCATCTGAGTTATATATGGAAATTCCTACCAAAGGAGTGATCAACTCTGAAGTAGTTTTCTATAAAAAAACTTAGAAATGGAATCTATAATCCATGAAGTATTTCAATACCATTTTCATATATATATTTTTATTACATTAACTATTTTATATAGGGGAAATAGATCTTTTATGTTTTAATTGATAAATATTTCCTTACTCTTTTCAAGATATTAAAACTTAGTATATAAAACTAATTAATATTTCTATGGGAATAAAAAATAAAAAAATCTTTAAAAAATGAAATAATTGTTTAATTATAAAAAGTTTTATAAAAAACTATATTACTATTTAATTTTTTAATATATTTTTGTTTTTAATTTATGTATTATTAAAAATATTATTTGTTTATGTAATATTTTTAACCAGAAAACATTTTTTACGTAAAAATGTATTTTCAAGAGTTAAAATCTATAATAATTATTTTATATTTTTAACTTAAGAATGTGGAGCACTATCTATATATTTTCAGAACAAAATATATCACGTTCTCTTTTAAAACTCTAGAGTTTTATTCTTAGAACCTTTTAAATTATTTATCTATCCTATTCAAAATATCTTTTTCAATGACTTATGAAATCATTCTGTGCAAAATGAAGTGTTCAAGAACTTAAATTTTAGAGGAAATTATTTCTCAGAAGAAAATGAATGGTAATAATTCTTCTGATCTATTAAGAGAAAAATCAGTTTCATATGTTAAGGATTTGTTTGAAAAATATTCTGAAAAATATAAGTAAGTTTATGGTTATAAAGAACCAGAAGTTTCTTTATCTCAAATGTCTAAAGATATAATTCCTTGTAAATAGATTCTATTTAAGGTAATTAATTTAAATGAAGAAAAAGTAAAAATGCATGTTGATTTAGATGCATCTAGAAAGTCATATGAAGAACTAAAAAATATATCAGTGTCAAAAACAATTTTTTATAAAAGAAGACATTTTACACTACATGCATTCCAGATTAGCATGGTGTGTTCTAGAGAAATTGTACTATGTGGGGGAAGACTGTCCACAACTATTCTTTGGGAATCCAGACACTAGTAGAGGGCCATGTGCTGTCCATTTTCTCGGTGATAGGTTCTCTTATTTCCATCCTCTATCTACAGTCTCACTGGCTCATGGGGAGAGGGGAATTATCCTTTTGGAACCATAACTAGTGTGGAACCATTATTAGTGTTCCAGGATGCCTTATCACCAAAATCACCTTCAGAGAGGCCAGACTCTTCCCGAATTTTATCACGGTATTTCTGGATAGAGAGAAACAAGATATCTTCAACCTCATTGAGCTGAATTCAGACTTGGATATATGTGTCTACACCCCATACCCCTCTGGGTTCTTCACGACATTGGATTTTCAATGATTTTACAGGGAGTAGATTCATTCAAATGCAGACACATGGGATGAGATCCTATGGGTTAAAGATATACCTACTAAAGTTAATTTTCTCACCTAGAGAATTTGGAAAAAAGCTATCCTGATAGATGAGAACGTCAAGAGGTGTGGGGTTAACATGGCATCAAGATGTGTGTACTGCAAGTATCACTGTTAGGAAAGCACATATCATTTGTTTTTTGAAAGTTAATGGGCGCGTGAGGTATGGACCTATTTTGGGGGGTTCACTACAGTCTTCAATCCTATCATGAATGGCCTCTCCTTTCTGGATAGTTGGTACCATGGTTCTGGAGGCAGCAGCCCAAAAATAATGGTGTGTATTTTAGTTTTTCATACAGGTTGATGGTGCCTCTAGATGGAGAGGAATAATTAAGACAGGAGGTGGTGGTCATGACGACATGTGCTATAATTTTCTGGACAAAAAATCTGTTAAGTGACTTGGCTAGGGCTGGTCGCAACTGGAGGGAAGCCCCATCTCTCATTCGGTTTCAAGCAAGGGACCTGTAGGTTCCCATGATTAGTGGGACAAAGGGAAACTAGGTTCGTTGGAACCCTCTAGATAGAGGGTTAAAACTCAACACATATGGTTCGTGTGTGTAGGGTATAATGTGTGGAGGGGGGGGGGGGTGCGCGATTCTAGCAAGTTGGTGTTCATGGATTTTACAGTAAGTCTAGGTCAAGGTTCCTCTATACTGGATTAGGCCTTGGAGATTCTTTATGGTCTCATATTATACAGTCAGAGGGATTTGATCATCTCTGAAGAAGAAACATTCTCAATACTGGTGCACAAGTCCCTACATGACCATAGCACTTATCCCTGGTCGATCACCTATGCCATCAGTAAATGTCATTGTATAGTTGACAACAACACCAAAGTGGGTCACACTTGGAGGGAGGGAAACAATGTTGCTAATCACCTAGCTTCACAGAATATCTCTGGCTTAGAGGATGTGTTCCTTCATACTATGGAAAGCTTGAAACCTGAGCGGGTCAACTTGATCAAAGGGAATTCCCTAGGTCTTCACTATTTGAGGCCTCCTTAGCTCTCAGATTTGGGGGAAAGGGGTGGGGGACTGCTTTGTTCTTCTTTTGTGTGTATTTTTCATATTTTCCTTGAATAAAAATTTACATGATGATGATGACGGAGTTACTCATAAAGGAAGCTGTTACTAAGCATGATCTTGATTATCTAAATGAGTTTCTACTCAAACAGTTTTCACCCTCTTAATTGTATCAAAGATATGCAGATGTTCAAATCAAAATAGAACAATTATCAAAAGTTTTATCAGATTTAAGTGAAAAAGTTTTAAGTTTGGAAAGTTCAGATGATCCATCTAATCCTTCCCAATACCCCTACTTTTCTTTATTTTTTGTAGTTTACTCTCAATATTTTATACCTTTTTGCTTAAATATTTTTTTTAGATATTATGGTTATTAAAAATAAGTTTTATAAATTGTTTCAGTTTTTTTAAGTTTTATACTCTTAATATTTTATATAAATGGTTATCTAACATAAGCATGTACTTAATGTTTTATTATTTCATTTAACTAAGTAAATTATTCTATTACTGTAATTAATAAATAATTCTATATTTAACTTGATTATGACATGAGAAAAATTTAGTTGAAAATCCTATATTCCTTGAAAATATTCTAATTACTTGGATTTATTTTTCAAATATGCTACGTCTTAGGGGAGTTATTTTAATTTTTTTTCATGAATTAATTGGTTTAATGTTTTTATTACAAACCCTTATTATTCATTGAATAAAAAATTACATATTTTCATGGATCCTTGATTGTATCTTTTTATCTTTCAAAGGTATCATGAATTTAGGGGGAGTTTTTTAGTGCTACATGTATTAAGAATATATTTTCCCAAAAACTTATCTTTTTTATGACAAAAAAGGGGGAGAAATTTATATGAGAATTTTATATGGGATAAATAGAGAAAGGAGATAAATGTGCTTATAATTTATTTATATATATTTGTGATAATTTCTTCTTTTAAAATTGTTATAATTTTAATATTTATTTTATTATTTTTGTAATGGGTTTTGTGATCATAAATAAGGGGGCGATTGTTGATCATGTGTTGATTCAAAAATTTCATTAATTTGTTTTTGATTTTAATTCTCACAAATTCCCAAATTTATGTTACTGATCATGTTTATTTTAAGAAAATTTTAAGAAAATGATATTTGTTAGAATATTTATTCTAGAAGCATACACAAGTCATTGATCCATGGGATAATATTTTTCTAAGTATTCTGGAAGTGTTTAAAAGTATTCAGAAAACACTATTCACACCCTATATTTGTAAGAATAACCTATAGTTGGGAAACCCTACATTTGGAATGAAACATATGGATCATGTACCCTATACTGTTGGAAATGTATGGATCAATAACCCTATGTTTAGAAGAAACCCTACATTTAAAGCAACAAATGTACGGTTTATCAACCATACTTTTATAATTAACCCTACTTTTATAATCAACCATATGTTGTCAAACCTATATTTGGAGTTTGTCATTACATGAAGGAACCCTATATTTGACTGTCCAATTATGAAGTTTTAAATTAAAGATATTATCCATTTTTTCTGCAATGGTCTCTTTAGAAATAAATATCTCTTCAAATCTATTTTATGACTGATTCAAACTCTCGTACTCAATGGATTAAATCATTCCTATTTCTAAGGGAAGTCGTGAATCTCTTGAATGATTTTGAATTCAAATATTCATGATTTATTATGTGGTATTTCTAGAATCATTTAACATGGATCCGTTTTACCTATAGTATAAATATTGAGATGTTCGTCTTCATAACACACACACACATACACATACAATATAGAGATATATGAAAAAAATATGTGTTCTTGTAAAAAACAATATATGATTACCTTCAGAGCTACACTTTGAAGACATACATGTTCTGATCTATCTGATCGAATTGCTGTCACTACTACTATATCTTATTATTACATCTTCTCCTACAATTTCGACAAAGCATTTTTCAGAGTTTCACTTTGGAGATATATGTGTTTATTCATATATCTAATGTTTTCTCTATTAATATTTGAAGAAATCCAGTGAAATGTTGAATATTATTTTGTTGTTTTTGTATATTATTGAAGATTAAATACATCTATCAGTTGCATGTTGCAACTGTGAGTGAAATCTACATTCTCAATAAAATCATTCTCTATTGATTTATTGGAGTATCAACTTCTCATACTCAGTCATGGTGGTGAAAGAGTATCAACTTATCAGACTAAGCTGTATATTTTTTTCCCTATAAAAGAACGAAAAATCCTTGTAAAATCCTTATTGTAAAGGTATCAACTACTTGTACTCCGTTTTGGAAGTACTCGATAAAAGGAATTTCTATTGAAAATCACCAAGCTCACTGAGAGAGCATTGGTGGAGTGGACTAAGATATCTTTGTGACCTTAACCACTATACATCAATGTGTTCTTATATTTATTTATTTATGCTTCTCACTCGACTTTAAGAGAAAAAAAAGAAATAATTGCTGCATGTCAATAGGGATGCTTTGAATTCCTAAAAGTTTTTAAAGAATAAACATTCACCCCTATTGTATCTTCATTATATTTATATCTAAAACAACAATGTGCATGATTATAGGACCATGACATGAATTTTAAATTTGATGATTGGTAGTAGAAAAACACTTTCTGGTGGTGTAATATTCACGATTGAAAGAGTTAATAGAAATCTAGGTGATATTTGAGCCAGAATCAATGAAAGTAGTGAAGAATATAAAACTAAAGTAATGTATGGATTATAAAACCTAACTACATGACATGTATTTTAGAAGAACACACACCATATAATTTGGATATGTGATGACTAGGGTTTTTGGAATGAGTCAAATATCACACGGTGTGGGATGTTATCCTACAGACTGTGTATACCCTAGTTGGCGGCTTTATGTGTATAATGGGTACATTACCAGGTAACTAAAGTGGTTTACATGCCATGTGCACCGAGGTCGTGCTCAGTGTACCCTCAGTAGAATAAAACATGGGAATCCAAGGTACATTCCAAGTACCCTTTTGGATCTTACACACTATGTGAAATTCTCCATATTCCATGTAGTTATACTTATACATTCCAAGTTGGGTTCCAGTACATGGGTAGGAGACTACTTGATGGATACACATTATGTACCCTAGGAACACATCACACACCTCTTATAGAATTGTCCAATATCCATAACTCTTTTCTTGGGCTTGGATCTAAATATGAGAGTAGTCATTTCTAAGTAGAAATCCATGTGGGATGTGATGATGACCTTTGTTTTGATATCTGAGATATAGTGTGAGATGGTGTAAGTGGTTTACTCCCTTTAATGATAGTAAGACTATGATAGGGTTCATGTGTGATCATCAAAGTTGTGATGGTCTTGGTACTTTCCTAGAAGTAGGACTGGTTAAGGTCTAATTCCCCTGAATCCTATATTATGGTATAGTCAATACTCCCCTATATCTATATGGGAAAATATTACTTTATCTAAAGAGTTGATACTCCCCCATACCCATCTGTGGTATGCATCCTCTATCTGTAGAGTCAGTACTTCCCTATCTAGAGCTCCGATGGGGTGCAGATCCTCTACCAGGTTCAATACTCCCTTTACTGAGGTTACATCATTGAGGCATGAGTCCCAAACTTTAGATCTCATGAGGTTACATGGTTTTATAGTTTGGGTGTTTCAAGAATCCTGGATGGCATGAAAAATTCTTTTAGTTGGATGTAAGGGATGAGACCTTACCATGTGACTTGGTTCCTTATATGAGCATATCTAGGTTCTACTTTATTTCCCCCCTTGATTTTTATTTTGAGCCGACTCTCCTTTTGATGCTTTATTTATTTTGTTATTTTGGGGTGTCCCATTAGGTATGTATATAATCACCCCTACATGGGATTTTCCTACACCTATCTTGTCTTATACAAATGATGGTGCATGCTAGGAAAATTATCTCATTGATTATTAGGTTGTACCTTCTTTCTTGTTTTTGGGATTTTTTCCCTATTTATTTTGGTTATGTATATCATACTCTATTATGGGTTGTTAGAGGTTATTCATATATTTATTTTTCTAGTTATTACTATTCTATATTACTATGGTATGTATGGATATTGGTGTGTGCGTGTGTGCATGAACATTAGGCTAAGTCCTCCCATATGATTGATGTGTCTACTTTGTACTAGTCACCAACCCCTAGCCTATTGTAGGTGGGATTGGGGTGGTACACTTGGATCATTGGTGGCTGAGGTGGTTCCATGGTGGGTTGGGTCATGTCATGGCTCATGACCTAGTAAATATTGTATACTTTGAAATTTCTAGTTTAAACCTTTTTTAAATATATCTACTAGATAAAGGACCCCCCAAATATTTTAAGGTTGGTGAATGTGGCATTAAGAAGTATTGTGAAAAAATTTCTTGATTCAAAAGACACGACACACCATAAGAATGACTGTAATTTATAAAATAATTTTTATAATATCATTCACTTCAACAAAGGAAGGAGAAATCATTTTGATCAAATTTTAAAAATTCTCAAATATTCATGATAAAAATTTAAGTTTGAGTAACAGAAATTATATCAATTTTTTTATAAATAATTTCACTCTCTCTAAGGAATGAAAAAAAATAAATTAAAATTACATTCATATTAGGTAATGAATCTATTCATTGGTTTCCTTGATTCATGATTTATGAATGATAATTAATTATTTATCAACAACAATTATCTTGTAAAAAAATAAAAAATTTATTTATCACAATGACCATTGTTTAACCACTTTAGGTGGAAAAATTATTTTCATGAAATACAATGGATTAAAAATTTTTATAATTCTATCATATATTTTATGAACTGTAAGAATAATAAAATCCACTTTAGGAGGTAATATCGAATGAATTTTAAGATATGATATTGGTAATCCAAAATCACATGATAAATAATATTTTTTTCCTTGATATTACTCTTACATGAGAAAAAATTGATAATTAAAAATATTCTTCAGTATAATGTTAAAAGAAACTATTTTCATATTATCCTCAAGGGGAAAAATATTTCAAGAATATTAATAAAATTCATTGTTCTCTTTAAATATCTGTTGTCATCAAACCTATTTTGGTGACTATATAATAATAATAATTATAACTATTATAATTATTATTTGTTTATTTTATTTATAAATAAAAAAGGCAAAATGATCATTCCAATATATCATACTCACTATGAAATTTATTTAAAAAAATCATGTATATTTACATTCACTTTAGTGAAAGAAATAAAATTATTTTAATAAACATTCTCATTCACTTTAGAGAATAGAATAAAATTATTTGATCAGGTTTTATGATATCTTTAAGATAATAAACTTATAATTAAATCTATAATTTTATCCACTCAGGGGGATGAATATAAATTAAACATATTTATGTTGTTTTTCATGGATGCATAAATTTCTTTATATATTATACATATTAGAAATAAAATATAAGATAAATGAAATAAAATGATATAATATTCATTAAAAATATACAAAAATAAATATCATCTCTTCCATGAGAATTTATACATCATAATAAATCTCACACCTTCATGGTGTACAAATAAATAAGAGATTCTAAATTTTATTATGGAATCATCATGGTTCATGGCATGATCAATGATGTTCACTTTATCATATGATAAGTATTCTATGTTCATCATTCGATCACTTCTGGTGGAATTGTTTTATCTTTTTAATTAATGAATTATGTATCTTTTTACATCAACTATGTTTATTATTAACCTAATTTTGATAATAACTAATCACATTCACCTTAAGGAATGGCGTGGAATTTGAAATTTATGAGTCAATATATCTCACCAGGAGCTCATTATTTTTCTCCCACAAATATAAAAATATATGACATATAGAATAAGACTTACTTATTGATACAACTCTTTGAATTAGTGTAGGTCAATGATAATGATTGAGGTAACATCATTACATTGAAAAATGAGGAGAATATGATCATGATGATATCATGTTATGAAATAGAATAATGACACAAATTGAAACTACTAAATATTTTGAAAATGATACCTTTTTATTGATTGTAAATGGATTATGATGTCGATCAAAAGTGAGAGTGACAATGGATTAACGTGTCTATACAATGAAGAATAAAAATAACGAGAAAGTAAATACAAATCAATAAACTAGTTAAAACCATGTATTATTTTGAAATTAAGACCTTATTTGCATTTTTAAATAGATTTCAATGTCAATAAAAAGTGAGAACGATGATGAATAAAAGTGAGTATATAATTATAAATCAAAATCATGAGAAAATGATGATAGATAATAGAGACAATAATAAATCCAAAAGTATTATTTCATTATAACATTATCACATATATATAAGCTAACTATATATCTCATCAATGGCCTCGATTAATCCCTATTTTCAAAGAAGATATAACAATTATACTTTTTGACATAAGATAAAGATTTGAAAAATTAATGGCCATGGTAATTAAATATCATGGAAAAAGAGCCCATGCTAATCACCCTCATGAAAATTATGATATCCTTATTAATTATTTCATAACGTGATTATAATTTTACTTGATTATTTTTTTAAAAAAATAATAGAAATTATTTGATTATATATAATAAAAATAAGGGTTATATTAGAAATTTAAAAAATAAATTAACATCCAATAATGTTTCCTTCCAAATCATGATTTAAAAATAGATAAATATATTTATCTTTTTTTCTATTCGTATGATTTATTTTCACATAATTTATGGTTTCTAAATGGATGAAACTATTTTTTTCTCCCCACTTATCATGTATTTTATCCAAAAATTATTCCTATAAAACAAATCATTTGGGTTTCTATTCCCACTTAGATTTTTCATCACTTGATTCAGATTTTATCTTCCAACATTTATTTCAATGTTTTATCTTTATTATTTTCTTATTTAAAGTCTCATTGGTTTTGATATTTTTCTTTCTTCATGGAAGGTTTTTACCAATATAAAATTTTATAGTAAGGATCTATAATCATAATTTTTTTATTTATTCTTTAAGTAGTGCAATTTAAGAATAGAAAAATCAATGGGTGTTAAGTTTTTTGAGTCAATTTTACTCGCTTTCTTGATGTTTTTTCTATTTATATTTCATTTTATCTATTCTTTAGTGTGTATTATTCTATTTTTAGGGGGGTTTTCATTTAGGATTGTTGTGATTTTTTCTTCAGGTGTGTTGTGGTTTGTATTAGTTGTTAGGAATTCTGTGATTATTATTATCATTGTATTGAATCATTTTGTGATTTTTTAATGGATTTACTATTTTGTAGGGATCTAATAGTGGTCTAACTATTAAATATTTTATTGGTTTTAGAATTTTAAAGGTGAATATTATTGATGTTACCTTGAGCCTTCTTATGGATCCTATGAGAGTTTTTCAATTGCCTAGGGGTTTTCTAATGGTTAAACTATTATAATTTTAATTGGTGTAGTTAAACTTACACTATGGGATTTAAAAGTAGTGAAGGGATCTGGAGGTGAGGAAATTTCTGATATAGTAGACTCTGGTCAAACATCATTTATTGTTGGTTTAGTTAAGATAGACTATTGTTTATGGGTTTAATTTCATCACTTAGTGGGGAGTTGTTTTTTTCTATTGGATATGGGCTTAGTGATTTAAAATAATTTCTATATAGGTTTTAATCTATAGGAATTACGGTTTTCATTGTAAATTATTTGTGGTGTTGCAGTTCTTTTGATGAATATGATTTTATTGAGATGTTTTTGTATCATCCTTTTTTTATTGGTTTTTATTATATAATTTTTTTAGGATGGGTATAAAAAAATATAGTCAAGATATAAGTGTGGAATGAGTGTATAACTCAAGATTTTTATTTTACATGTGTAATTAGAAACATTATTAATCTAACATTTTGAAAGGTTATGATGATAATGTGGAAAATAATAATAAATATAAAATAATGGGTGTAGGTATTTTCATATTTAAATTCTAGGATAAAGTAATTGAATTCATAAATGGTGTTATCAAGGTACCTAAATTAAAAAGGAAATTTAACATTTTGATGAATGATTGATCATGGAGGTTATTAATATAGGTTAAAGAATATATTTATTATTATCACCAAAGGTTCCATTTCCATAATGAAAGTTACTCTAATAAACATGTTTTACATTTTAATGGGAAATGATCGCATTAGTCACATGGAAGTCTCTTATAGTAAAGACAATGACCAAAACTTAGCATAGCATGGGAGATTATGACATATTAGTGAAAAAGGATTAAAGTAACTTTAAAAATATAGGTTTTTAAAAGGTTATAAAACCATGTTTGAAAATAAAAAAATAAAAAACCAAAGCCTATCGGTTTGGATAAGGGTTCAAAGTATTTATTCACTAACATTGCAAAATTTTACAAGGATACATATGATAGTCAAAGATACGTATTAACTAAATAGTAGGGGTTCTTAATATACCTTAGGCCCAAATGATCACATTTATGGGCTATATTGGATTGAAAAAATATAGATTTCATTTAAATGAACTTAAATAGACTAGGAAAAAAAGATCACGGGTTTAAGCGGACTAACCTTAAAAGATGCAGGTGAACCAATGAACCATATTTTTTTTATTTTTATTTTAGTAGTGTTTTAATTTAATATATTTTTTTTTATGAAAAACACACACATATTTTAAGTATGTGATGATTATAGATATATATTAAAAATTATGTGGTAACTATGATGTTTTTAATATTTAATATTCCTTTACATTAAGTATTTTTTATTTTTTTAACCATGATTAAAAATTTGGGCCAACTCATAGACTAATATGCTTAAAACGAGGACTATGTGGGTTTGGCCCACACTACCTTAGTCATTCCCATCAAGAACCCTTACTAAATGGTATATTTGAGAGGCTGAATAGGAAAAATCTTAGAAATACTAATAAGTATGTTTTACCACTCAAGAGTTTCCAAGTCATCCAAAGTAGAGGTTTCCACAAAGATAGTCCATTTGACCAACAAATGCCCTATATATGTTTTAGGTTTTATGATGTAATAACCAAGTTTTTTAATAATATGGTAGTTTTATATTTTATTAATATTCATGTTATGGATTTATTCAAAAAATATTTAATTTAATTTTTTATTCTATATTTATTTAAAGCCATAATATATGTTATATGATCAATTAGATATTCAATTATACATTAAAAATAATTATGTTTACTTCATGACATAAAAGATATTCTATTTAATGGATAAATAATGATTCTCATTTTGATTTATTTTTTGATATGTTTAAACTATTTATTTAATTAATAGATATTTATAAATATATATTAATATTCATTATTATGATAATCTTAGAAACAATTATGGAAATATATTGAATAAGAATGTGATTTTTCATTTAAAAATAAATATTTATTATTCTAAAAAAGTATATTGTTTTCAATATATTGAATGTTTTTATTTAAAAATTTAAAATTTAATAATAATATATTTATTTTAATAAAATGAATTTTAAATTTTGAATTATAATTTCAACATTTTATATAAATAATTTTATTAAAAATTTATAAAAAACAAGGTATAACAGTAAATAGTAAATGTGATGTATAACCACAATTTTTGAAAAAAAACATGGTAAAAGATTATAAATGATATTTTTATTTTAATTTATGTTTTCAAATACTTAAATAATTGGTTTTCAAATTAATAAATTTTAATTCAATTTTTTTTATAAGTTGAGAGATGCATTTGAATTCAAATTCCTTTTAACTAAATTCAAGTTGAATTTTACTACTTATTATTTTATAGGTATATAGAGTGTTTTGGAATAATTGAGAAATATATGGAATATGTTATAATATTTGAGTTATAAAACATTTTTTTTAAATTTTAATATTTAATTTCCATTTTATTAGAGGTTGAGTGATAGAGATGAGTTCCTTTAACAAAACAAGAGTTTCATATTAAACTTTACAACCCATTATTAAATGTATGTATATAAAGTTATGGATTACATAATAAAGGTATGGAATAAGTTAGAGAACTTAAAATACATAAAAAATTGATTTTCAAAGTCAATAAGTGAATTCAAATTGGTTAGAGGATGAATAAAACATCTGAACTCCTTTTTAAAATAATTATTTGAGTTCAAATAGAACTCCACTTCCTATTATTAAATATATATATAGAATGATATATAACATTTTATAAACACATAAAACATGTTTTATATGGTAAGATTCTAAAAATATCAACTAAATAATATCTAATTAATAAAAATTAATTCACATTTCAAGATAATTATCCAAATGATTTTACAATGTTGTCATAGTGCTTTCACAACACAGAAAAAGTAAAAATTGATTGCTTAAGTGATAATATTGTGAAGTGATATGGATATTTATGAATTTAATAGATAAATAATATAATTAATCAATAATTTTTATATAAATTATTTAGCTTTAAAAGTATATAACATGATTACTATCCATATTTTTATCCAATGCCTGTGTATACAACAATGATGGATTTTGAATGGTGTCATGATAAAAATGAGAATAAAAAATATTTTAATTTTTTTAAAAGGATAAAAATTATTAATAATGAATTATTTTCATGTTAAAATTTTAATTTTAAAATTAAACAATATGTTAATTATCTAAAATTCTTATGAAATGCCGATTTAGTGATTGTGCACTAGGAGAAAAGTAAAAAATAAAGGCTTTAAAATATATAAGGGGATAATATTTAGAGGAATTAGAGTGGTGAATGATTTTAAATGTGTTTATTTTATGTAATAAATTATTTAAATTTCAAATATTTAATTCCAAAACTATCTATATATTTCTAAACTAAAATTATAGGATTATCTTTGAAAATCTATATAAATGAGGTTTTATATTAAAAATGATTTATAAAATAATAAAAACAATAATAAAACATTATGTTGTGAAATAAATTTACAAGTTATTCCTAAATAAATATCATTTTATCCATTTATGAGTTACTTTTTATCAATATCATATTCCTTTACTAGTAAGGAATGAGTATTTTTAGAAACATGACCAAATCTTATCAATGAAAGGGGACTCATTCAACCCATTCCAAAACACGCCTCAAGTTATGTTTTATCTCCATAAAATGATCACATTATTTCTTATACAGTCCTTTCACATGTTTTCTATCCTCTAATTATAATAATAAGTCTCAAATACTTTATTACAAAATATGTTCTTAAGGGAAGATTTGACTCTTCAATGTAAGTACTATCTTATTCTTTATTTATTTTCTTTAGCTTATTCTTATACCACTTTTTAAATATAATTTATTATTTTAATAAAATGATATTTATATCAATATAATTTTTTAATAAGATTATAATAATTAAATATGGATGAGTTTATAATCATTCCTTCTTTGTAGTACGTTAGTGTTTGGGTCAGTTCAACCACCTATATGAATGACACTAATCTATTTTATTAATTATTATTTTAGAGGATTAAAAAAATATTAATAATAAGTATCTATGATATATAATATGAATTTATGTTATTTTTATGACTTTGGAATGGAAATTCTCAAATGAATGTTTGTTTAAAGTAACTCTTTATTATTGTTAAAGAAATCGAAACAAACAAGATATAGATTTATTATTTAAAAACTGTAATTAAAACTCCTATTAAATGACCATACAGATTTATAAATCATTATAACATTATGATTCCAATACCTTTTCCATTCTGTATATTATGAACTCATGAACATGAAATGACATCCAAGACTGTTATACCAAAACTAGCATGGAACTATGTGAATTATTAACATCCCATGACAAATATAAACCATATATAACTAATAAATAAGTAATGAATAGATTTAATTAAATAATAATAAATGAAATAAATATAAATAAGTTTTTAGAATTTATTATTAATAAGACTTAGTTTATTATACATGGATTTATAGTGTGTTCAAAGACGTCAGAAGTTACGGTAAGGGGATTCCTGACTCAATTTAATTTCATTGAGTTATGTTCTTTCTTATTTGACTGTATTATTCTAATATTGAGTTTATTCTATTGAGTTAATGACTCATGTGCTTCATTTTTTTAAAATAAAAATATAATTTATAAGAATTTTATTTAACTTGAGTTTTATTTTTAATTATCTTTATTATGCATAATGTAAATTCGTTAAATGAAAATCCAGAGAAATAATATTAAGATGATAAGCCTAAAATTATAGAGATTTTAAAAAAGATCGTGAAAATTTGTTGATCTAAACTTTCAAATTACATTCATTGGATGTACAAGATCTATAGTGGTTTAGTAATAACTTCATTTGAAGATGTATAGTTTAGTTTAGTTCATCGGTAGATGATGAATAAGCTTTTAATTCCATTACAACTGAACCCAAAGATTATATAATTTTACAGTTATATAATTGTCTATAAATATACCCTACTACTTTATGGAATAAAAGGAGAATAATATAAAAATAAAATAGATCATATATCACTACTATATATTTTGAATCTTGTAACATCTTATTGCTGAGTGCACTTCTGATTTTAGTTTACTTTTTGTATGTTTCTTCTTAAGGATTTCATTCGTAAGGATATTTATTGAAAATAATCTAATTTTTTATTATTATATCTTATGAATTGTTTTCCTATGATTCAAGGATAATAATAAATAAGATTTTTTTCCAATATGATTGAGGTTTTTTGGGGATAAGAAGATAGAGAATCTGATCATTTGGATTTAGGGCTTCTGAGGATAAGAGGATAGAGTGTTCAGGGATAGAACACCACACCTTCTGATAGGTTTAGTCAATGGATTCTGAGTCTAGGAATATATATATAAATACCTTATATCTGGTATAAAGATACAACTTACAATTTAGTTTAAAATAATGATTTTATAATATCCTTTTAGGAATGTTCAAATTTTTTATTTGACATTTTATGCATTGTTTTTATAATTTTCTTTCATTGTGTTTATTAACTCCATTAGAAGTTTTTAAATTTATAATAGGTTTATTTACACTATGATTTTTAGTTTAGTGATACTATGTAAAATTCTAATGAACTTATTCTTATTTTTTTACATATATACACTGATAATTTGTAAGTTTAATGAAATATCAAATTTTTGATCAACTCAAAAACCTGAGGGTGATGAAAAATTATAAGTTTTTTAAAACTAAAATTTAATCCCCTATTATAGTGTATCTAACATTTGATTTATAACAAAAAACATGAAATTAGATCAAACTCTACTTGGTTCTGAGTTTTATTTTTTAATCTAAATTAGTTTATCAGAATTTCATCTCAGTTTCCTCACACTAACTGTGTTGGTAGAGGAAAGTTTTTTGTGCGATGAAATGAATTATAATTGGAACTCTTAATAATTTAAATCTGAGTATAACACCTATATTTTGTGAAGAAAATAATTAATATTGGTGATATAATATAAATAATTTCATTATTAATACTTTATTTTATGATTTTCTCATGATGACTAGAATTTATAATGTTCAGGAGAAAGAGATTGTTAATTTTTCTCACGAGGAAAAGATAAAATATCAGGTAAATCATGAAGTTTATAATAATTTTTTATATTATATAACCAATAATAAATATATTTTGATATCATATTGTGATATGGTGAATAGAATTTGGAAGAATTTAGAGTTTTCTCATTTTGGAAATTATAAGGTGCTTGAAACTCATAGATTTTTGTTGAGAGTATACTACAAAGATTTTCATTTTTTTTCTTAGTGAAATAGTATCCTAGATGCATTAGAATTTTATGACTATAATAAATAGTTTACAATATTTGGGTGAGATATAATTAATGTAAGATCAAATTATTTAAAATATTATAGATATTATATCAAAGGAGTGAGAATCAAAGAGGACAACTATCAATGATACAAATCATTTGACTAAATAAGTCCAGTTTTCTGAATTGATACTCTAATGAAATATGAAATAATATTGATGAGATATTCTAAGAAAGAGAAAAGTAACAATGGAGTGTATTTTATGTCTAATTCTAGTAATCCTATTTTTAGTGGTTTTAGTTCCAATATTTCTAAATCTTAGGTTTCTAAGAATAACTATAAGAATTTTGATTAAACTAGTTCAAATGACAGTGAGAATAAACTTGCTCAACTAGATATAAGAATGAATAAGATTGTTGTAAATAATAATCCATGATACAATCATTATAAATACAGGAAATATAGGCATTATAAAAAGGATTATTCAGATATTATTTTCTATAAATATAACACGACATGTCATATTAGACTAGATTGTATAAAATTTAATAAAAAAGATATAAAATTGAATAAATATTATAATATTAAAGTAAATAAGAGTTTTAAAGCTGTAAAAACATGTAGTGTAAGTGAAGAAGAAACAACTTCCGATATTTTATCAGGATACAATGGAAGTGATAGTTGGAAGATCATTGGATTTTATATAAAAATTATGAATGATAAAAAAAACTTCATGGCTAAGGAAACTGTTGAATCTATAACTAAATTAACTATTTATTCTAAATTTAATTATACTTCTAAATATGATTATTCAACTTCATTCAATGATGAAAATGATTATTCATCAGATAATGAAAAAGATATGACTACATCTAAAGAAATAGCTAGATTTGTAAATATTACGGAGAAGGAAAATAAAAAGCTAAAGAATAAATATGATTGTGTTGAAGAAAATATAATCAAATATAATAAAATAATTTTGAAACTAAATTATAAAGTTTCAAAAATTTAATTATAATTAGATTCAAAATCTAGTTCTAGTTCAAATTCAGATGATCAGAATTTTTCTTTTCAACTTAAAATGAAGTTAGTTGTTTAAAGAGAAAATATTTTCTAACTTTTTATTTTGATAAAGAGAATTTTAAAAAAATTTATAAACAAATCAGTACTTATAGAAATTATAATGGAGTAGTATTTAATTTTTGTAGATTACATTTTCAATCAAATTACTTTGTACCTAAAAGTGAATCCTTTTTCCCTATATGATAAAGGGGAGGCCACTAGAAAAAATATTATTCCTTAAATTGAGTCAATATTTTTGTTTTTGTTGAGATTTTATTTCTAAATAACTATAATTTGTTCAACATAAAAGAGTTTGGAAGATGTGGGTTCCTAAAATTTTATTTTCTAACGCAACCAAACCCAATAATGTTTGTGTAACAAGAATATAGTTTTATTATTTTTAAGAAAATAGGCTAAGCACCAACAACAAAAACAAGTGGTATATATACATCGATTGTTCTTGACACATGACTAGATACAAGTATAACTTTTGAAATTTTAAAAAGATAAATGGAGGATGGTTACTTTTATAGTTAATGTACATGGTAAAATCATCAGAATTAATGATGTTTCTTTCCTTGAAAAAAAATTAATTTAATTTTTTTATATGTATTAGGACTTAAGAACAACCTTATTATAATTAATTAATTGTTAAATTAGGTCTATCTTATGATATTTAGGAATGATAAATTTACTTTTAAATTTTTTGAAGGTAATTTCATTTTATCTACTGATAGGTATGAGAATGTATAAATACTTGACTTAGAAGACTTAAGACACTAGAACTTACCCTATTTAAGTGAAACTTAAGACTTTTATTGGTTGTGGAATATGATTTTAGGAAACTTTAACCTTATAAATTTAGCTAAAATTTATAATAAATACCATGTTAGGGACATAGTGAAACTTAATTTCTTCTCAACCAAAGTTTTTGATCTTTGTCAATTTCATAAGTAATATAAGTCTATTTTTAAACCTAAAAGTAAAGTATAAACTTGCAAAGATTTATAATTTGTGTAGAAGGATTTATTTGGTCTAACTTAAATTGGAAGCATTAGGGGAAACAACCATGTTCATGTCTTGGTTGATGTTTAAACTATATTTACTTGGGTATATTTTCTCATATAGAAGTTCAAAGACTTTCTAATTTTAATATTTTTCATGATTCTATTAAAAATTAATAAGACCTACCTTGGATTAATATCTGGAGTGATCATGGTGGTGAGTTTATAAACACTAATTTTGAAACTTTTTTATAGTAATAAAGGTATTACTCATACAATTTCATCACCTATAACACACAAAAAATGGTGTAGTTGAAAGAATAAATAAAATTGTTTAGGAAATTACCTAAAATTATTTAAGTTAATATTCTATGTATAGAAATTTTTGGATTGAGGATTTGAGTACTGATTTATATTCTATAAATTTATTTTTACTCTATCCCTTTCTTAATAAAACTCTTTATTAGTTTAGGACCAAAATAAAACCAAAAATTTCATAGTTTAGAGATATTATATATAAAGTATTTATCCTTAATAGAAAAGATTGATTACATAAATTTTATTATAAGGCTGATGAAATAATTTTTCTTGGTTATTATATAACTAATAAGACTTATATAGTTTTTAATAAAAGAAAAAATATTGTCTAAGAAACCGTTCATATAAAATTTGATGAAAATAATCATTTTATTTTTGTAAAATCTCTGAAAGTTAATCCTCTGGATGATATTTTTGAAAAAAGTCTTGTATGTTTACCAGAAGCTGATTCACAACCACCGGTAGTAAACCCTATGGAAGTATGGTAAATGGATTTACAATATAGGAAAGTTAATTTAATGGAATAGGTATAACCAATAGTTGTGAATCAACTTACCACTTTACCTAGAAACCAGAAAATTTTAAGGATTTTCCCACTGTTAAAATCATTGGAGATGTAATCTAACTAGTCAAAACTAAAAGTTCTCTGAGAAATTGATGTGATAATCATGCATTCATATATCAATTTGAAACTAAAATAATAATTGATTACTTATGTGATGAAATTTGGATATAGAATATGTGGGAAGATCTAAATCAATTTGAATGAAATCAAGTTTGAAATTTATTTAATCATCCTAAAGAAATTCTATTTATTGGAGTAAAATGGGTTTTTAGAAGTTATCATAATGAAAATGGAACTATAGTAAGGAATAAGGGATGATATATTTTCATGTTTTTTAATAATAAGGAATATATTATGATAAGACTTTTTCATTGGTATCTAGATTAGAATCCATAAAGATTTTAATATCCTTTACAACATGTTTTAATTTCACTTTATTTAAAATGGATGCTAAAAGTGATTTTCATAATGGATATGTTCATGAGGAAGTTTATATTGAACAACACTTGGTTTTGAAGATGTTAAATTTTGAAACATGTATTTAAACTTACTAAATAACTTTATAGAATTAAATAAGTCCTAAGAGTTTGGTAAGATAGACTTACCTGATTTTTACTTCAAAATATTTGGAAATTATGACCCAAATATTTTCATAAAAAGGTTTTAAAAGCCACAATCATAGTTAAAATCTATGTTTATGGCATTATTTTTAGCTCAATTCAAAAATCTATTTCTGATTGGTTTTTAGAACTTATGAAATTTGAGTTTGAAATGAGCATGATGGGTGAAATTAACGTCTTACTTGGTTTTCAAATCACTGAAAAGATAGAAGAAAATATTTTAACTCAAGATAAATATATTAAAGACTTACTAATTTTTTTGGTTTCAATAATGATTTAGGTATAAGTAATATGATATAAACTTCTATCAAACTTTATCTTGGTGAATACATGAAACCAGTTGATCAAAAACTTCAAGTGGTATGATTGAAATATTATTATATCTGACAACAAGTTTACCTGGTATTATTTTTTTAGTATGTTTGTGCGTGAGATTTTAAGAAAATACAAAGGAATCACATCTAAAAGTGGTAAATTTATTTTTTCACTATCTTAAAGGTACCTCAAAAATTGTTTTGTTTTATTCTTCTAGAAATAAATTTTTATATAAAATTTACTAAGATGCTGACAGTAGAGGTTGTAGGCTATATAGAAAAATTACTCATGAAACATGTCATTTCTTAGGATAATATTTAGTTTTATGTTCTAAAAAGAACAAAACTCAATTTCACTCTCTACTACGAAATATTAATATATATAAAATTAATGTTGTTGTGCACAAGTGTTGTGGATTAAACACACACTCATGGATTTTGGTTTAAATTTCACTCAAACTCCAATCCTTTGTGATAATACTAGCGCAATTTATTTGTCTAGAAACCCATCAAATCACTCACATGCAAAGCACATATATAACACCATTTACTTATGGATCACATATAAAAAAGGAGATTTTGTTCTTGAATTTATAAAAATTGAAAATGATCTTAGTGATATTTTTACAAAACCTTTAAATTTTAATAGATTTGAATACATTAAAAAGAAGTTGGGAATGATTAAGTTAAAATAATATTTAATTCACTTATTATTTATCCTATCTGCTAACATTAAAAAACTCCACAAGAAATAGGGAGTACATTCATTTTGAGTTTTTTTTCTTTATAATGTTTTTAATAAAAGTGTATTTTTTACTGGGATTCATTTAAAGAAAATTATTTTATAAGTTCAAATTAATTTTTTGAAATTAAATTCAAAAAAAATTCATGTTATTCTTAAAATTAAAATCTTTTATGTATTAAACATTAAAAAGAAACATATATTTTCTTTAGTTTGTTAAAAATAATAAAAATTAAATACTATGAAAAATGATAAATCTCTGGTAGAAAATTTTCATGAAACCATTCTTAAAAGAGAAAGATCATTTATATGTATTAGGTGATAAATCTTACCGGTTTCTTAAAAAAAGTATTTTACATAGGTATTTATTTTATATTCAATGGGTATCTTGTCAAATGAATTAATATTATCAAAAGTTTTTACCTTTATTTTTTACTTCTTTTAGAAAATCACAAAGGGAGAGAAAGTTAAGAAAAAATTTCAATAAAGTTTTTAGTTTTTTCACAAAGGGGGAGATATGTTTTTAAAAAGTGGATAAATTTTCAATGTATGTTTTTAGATTTTGAAAAAAGTGGACAAGGTTTAAATTTTGATATGTTTTTTTGTTTTTTATATATTTTTTATGACTAATATGTTTGTTTTGAAATCCCTGAGTAAAAAAGAGAATAAATTCATTCCATTAGAACTTATAAGGAGAATATCTTTTAATTTCAGTAAAACTTATCAATTTTTTTCTTATATGTATTGTGTTTCAAAAATGGGATATTGTTTTGATAATGAATCTTGTGCTTCCTTTTTTTAAATCACAATACACTTTATAAGAATTTTATTTAACTTGAGTTTTGTTATTACCTATCTTTGTCATGCAGAATTTAAATTCGTTAAATGAAAATACATAGAAATAATATTGATCTAATAAGAAAAAAATTATAGTGATATTTATAAGTATTTTTAAAATCCAATTATATTAAATTTAATATTAAATTCACTGGATGTACAATCACTATGGTAGAGTAGGAATAAATTCATCAGAAGATAAAGATTTTAGACGAGTTAATCAATAGATGATAAAGAATATTCTGATTCCATTACAACTGAACCTGAAGTTTGTATAATTAAAATATTAGAGAATTTTCTATAAATATATCCTGCTATTTCATGGAACATAAATAGAATAATACACAAGTAAAATAGATCTCACAGTATTTCTAGTCATTTTTAATCTTGGAACATCTTATTGATGAGTGTACTTCCAATTGTAGTCTACAATCTGAGTGTTTCTAATTAGAGAATAAATTGGTAGTAATATTAATCATAAATTCCTATAATTTTTTATTTTTGTATCTATGACACCCTATGATTTGAAAATAACACCATGTTTGATAGTGTATACAATACACAACACCAATCTTAAATGAAACATGAAATATTATTATTTAAATATGGTTATTATTACCTATCCGTTGAATTAGAGGGTATGAATAGAATTAATATAATTATAAAATGTATATAAACTACCCAGTAAATATAAATTTATTGATTAATTATTATGAAATAATCACTCAATTTTTAGTAAAAACATTTTATTCTTCAAAATATATTTTCTTTAAAAATGGTTTTTATTACTTCTTATACGTGAATATTATAATAAATTTATTGAACTTTTAGTGATTTTATTTTATAAAAAGGATATAATCTTTTAAATAATCATTTCAAAATTATCTTAGAGTTAATTTTGGTATTTTTTTGAAAATATTGATATTTTAGTGAATAATGAAAAATAAGGATTTTCATTGAAAGTTGTGTTTTTGTTTTAAGAATTTACAAACTTATATTTTATTTTAAAATGGTTTAAAAGTAAAATTAGTTCTATTATATAATGAAAAATACAATTAAGTTAATTTAAATCAATTTTATGGTTGAATTTATTATAAAAACATTTTTATACTTAAAAAGGTTTTTTTCCTTCTGAAAAACAAATTTTCATTGTGTTTTGTGTTTTAATATTAAATTAGTTTATGCAACTTATAGAAATTTAATATTGAAAAAAGGATTAAATATTTGGATTAAAGAGGTAAAAAACTATTAAATAGTTCCTTTTTATTTTTGGTTATTATGAATAGTAACTATAGTAAATAATTATTATAATAGTAGGGTTAAATCAGGTAATTAAGGTTAAAATTAATATGATAAAGACTAAAAAAGGACCCTAAAACCTACCTTTATCCAAATTTATGAGTTTATTTTGGCCATATAAATCCATGTTTTGAAAATATGGAAACTTGGTTTTATATTTCTTTGATTTTCACCTTTATAATATTTAAGTAAAAGATAAAGTCAAAAATATTACTTTCTTTCTTGAAATATCTATAATATTTTTGATAGGAATAAAAAAACCTATTTTTGCTTATAAATATTTATTTTAAAGATATTTTTTTATAATGGTAATTTATTTCTAATTTTTAGTGGTGAAATAATTGCCTTAAATTATTACGCAATGTCGACACAATATTTATTCAATTAATATAAAAATAAAATAAAGGATTCTAAAAATATTAAAAGTAATAAAATTTGAATGAATTATTTTGTTCCATGAATTTTATAAATAAATATAAAATTTTATGGATGTGTGAATGGATTATATTCCAATTCCTTTAATATCATGTTATTTTCAAAGTCGAATTAAATGAATAGTTCTGAAAATGACATTAATTATATTTTATAATAAATAATATTTTATTAAATGATTTAGAATTCATAAAAATAATCTATTTGGAAAATTGATTGGTATATGGTTTAAAATATAAATCATGGTCTATTTATGGGTCAATTTTTCTTTTATATTAACTACCTTGACCCCTAAAGAGTAAAAAACTTTATTATCGTGGTAATCATCAAAAGGGTTAATAGACGGTTAAAAAAAAGATACGGGTGAAAAAATCACCCAAAATTGTCCAATTTTTATTTTATGAGATTATTTAGACTCATAATCATCTTATATTCTAATTATATCATTTTTTTTATCAATTTTAACATTAAAAAATTAATTTATATTAATTTAATACTTTAAGAAATTCTATAAATGTCCCTCCCCTCATTATAAAAGGACACCCGATATCCTCTTTTATTCACACTTAAAGAACCATTTGTTTTATAAACTTTCTACACAAATACATTCCTAAAATCCCTTAACACATTTTATAGGTCTTAGTTTTGGTATAATATCAACCTTAGAAGGCTTAAGGTGTAAAGAAAAAGATGTTGTTTGAAGAAGAGGTATAACTTTTAATCTAATGTTTTAATTTTATTTCTTCTTATACCTCATTAAAATATTCTTAAAACATTATAAAATAATAACAATGTTATCTTACATATACTGAGTTTTGGTTTTGTTAATGGAATACCCTATATCCATATCCTCTTCCATCAAATAGGAAACAAAATCGTCGTTCATGTGTATGGAGGACTACCGCCTCACGAACCGATGTAATTCATTTTCCATAATAGATAATTATAATGATGAATTTAATGATTATATATGATATTAATGAAATATTTATCATTATTAAAATATAATGTGTCATCTAATTTCTTACCTTTCTATCCATTAAAAAATGATAACATTGTTCGAACGTATGTGTGGACTACCACCTCCATGAAGCGATGTGATTTTTTTTCCATCACCACATAACATAGATGATATATATAAGTTTATATAAAGAAATAATATGTAATTTATGATATAATTATAATTTTATAAAGATAAAATAATACTTACCTTCTTTCCATCATGATCATTGAAAAATTGAAACGCTACTCGTGCATATATACAGCTTACCGTCTCCATGATTGTAGCATAGTTCATTTTTCATAACCATATTCCATGGTTCGTTTTAAAAGTATTCTTAATGTATAAAAATGATAATTATTTCATGATTATTATTCTTGAGATGATGGAATAATGACCTATTTTACCATATTCCAACTACTAAATCCATTTTGGACATAAGAACCGAATATCATCAAAACGTCCAACGTGAAATCAATTGACTAAGTAATTAAATATGACATAGAAATAAATAAAATAAAATTTATAATAACCTTGAAAATGGTTCTTAATCAGTTAAATAATTAACACAAGTTTATTATTTTGGATTATAAATAAAGCACGTGATGAGTTGGACCTATGGTACGAAGTTTCTTAACTAAATTTCCATTCATTGGGTTATACTTCTACTTTATTGACTATGTTATTCCATGATTATGTGTGAAATGACATATTATTGTATTATTTTATATTTACACTTTTTTTTTGGATTTAATTTTGTTATATATAATAACTTCATCTATTAAATCCTCACTCCAATGATACGATCTTTGTATGAGTTTCTCGTCTCATTTTTACTTCTATGGGACATATGTCATATTCAATACTTATTTATTTTGTGTGGAATATATATTGAACATTTGACATGTTATGTCATGGATATATTTATATTAATGGTATTTAAAGGTTTATTTTAATTTATATCTTTCATGTGGGTTATGATTCAAAAGGTACTAAAATGGTAAGTATTTATTTCACAGTCTCATTATTATTTGAGATTGTTTATGTTTAAGTATATACTGGGGGAATTATTTGATATTTATATATTAAAACCAATATATTTTCTTCTACTATGGTTATTTCTATAAATTAATTTTTTTCCTTTCATTTTCCTCTATTTAAGTACCCAAGATACCAAAATAATGTTTTTAAGGAAAACAAATTTTTTTTATTTAGTCGGGAATCTTTTTCTTCCATGTCCATATTTTTCTTAAAATGTTTTAAAAATGTTTTTAATAATATAAAATGATTTAATAAAGATATTACTATCCATTTTTTAATTTTTATAATTTTTTTAAATGGAATATTCTTTTCATTTTTCGAATAAGGTACTTTTTGACTTTTTACCAAAAATGTAAAATAATTATTTATTTTCATGCACTCGTACAAATGGAATTTCCTACCATCATGACCACAAAATTATTTTAATATTAAATTACATGTTTCCATGATTATTTTCAAAGAATTTTTTATTCATAATATTTTATAAATTTTTTAGTTTTTAAAAGTGAATTTCAAAGTAAAAAGGGTATTTTCCTCAAGAATACTTTAATGATATTTTATGGTATTTCTCTTTATCAATGACCACAAACCTTTATTTTGCTTATTATCCACTAGGGATATGTTTAAATTATCCCATCATTATTCTTTATTTGGATGGTTTATTATCAATTTTGTTGAGGGAAATATTAATATTTTGTATAAAAGTTTTTCAATGTGAATGTTTACATTGATTATGTATTGAATTTTTATTCACCCCATTCATATGATGAATACATTGTATATATTAAGTGACATGTGAGGATTGTTATATCCCCTCTATGCAACAATAGGTCTCATAAACAAACTAGTTTGGGTATTTGGCTGAGGCCTTACCCATTTATGTAAGATGACTTAACATGAGGCCTTGACGACAAGTTTATGATGTATTAAATGATGCATTACATCATTATAAAATTAGTTATTGATGTATGTGTGATTATTTTAATAGTTATGATATCCATGGATAAGTTTCAAGCTCATGTGATTATTTATATGGAATAATTTGATCATCATTTATTCCTACCATGCTATTATTCATGCTCAAGTTATTGATTAAATGGAACATGTTTTCAATTATTCACTTTTCCATATTGATTATTCTTTATTTAATCATGATATCTTCCATTGTATATAACCCTTAACAATCATATTATCTCACCTTTATTTAGTTTACTTTCCTTGGGATATGAAGAAGGAATATTTTAATGAGTTTAATAATATATAATATTTACTTTCACTATATTTTTTATTTTATGTTTTCAAATATAATGTGAGATTAAATTATTTATCTAGTTTACCAAGAATAATAAACTATTCATACATTCAGAATAAAATTCCTTGTATCTAGTGCCAATGTAATAGATTAACCACCAACTATGGTCTACTAGGATCGAGGTCTTTACAGTTGGTATCAAAGGAATTTTAGTATAAACCTTAGGAACTAGATTTAGGAAAATATAGATTAGGGAACATAAACCTATGAATGACTTTTAGAATAAGTATATGTATAAGATAAAATCCTAAAGTTTTGGTAAGGTAGAGATTATGTAGTTTTTATAGATTTATATTCCTATTTGGATACTATAAGTGGATGTGGATTTGGAAAAAATGCATCCAGGGGTAATAACCCACAAAATAGTTGGTTGAGTATATATTATCCATCATTATGGTGTACGGTGAATGTGACCTTACTATGCAACTGGTTTGGCACTCTTGGGGGATATTATTGGGTTAATTCACAGTTTACTTACAAATTATTATGAAGTATTTTAATAGATGATGAAAATGAATGACCTAGGTTAAACCTAAGGTATCTTTGATTGAAAATAAGGTGTCATGATTTAGACATTCTATACATGATTTTCTTGATTATATGGTTTCCCACTATGATTATTGTTTCTCATACTATGCTATTTTGTTTTATTCAATGGATGGATTTAGGTGTAATCATATTAATACTAAATGTGACAGACAATACAATTATTATGAGAAACCAAATATATGATTAAAAACCCACACCTTAACCAACTCTCAAACTCACCAAAGAAGAGAAGGATAGAATTTGTTGATAGACCGGGTGGTCGATACCATAAAGGAAAGAATGATCAATTTCTTTCATGTCAGAAACATGTAAAGAGACACCCTAGATAATTTCTCAAAGGAATAATAAAATGTTCTATGTGTGGAAAATAAGGGCATAAATCAACAAATTATCAATGAAAAATGAAGAGTTAGATGGAGAGATATGAAGTTCATCCCAAAGTACCACTTATAGTTCAATGTATTATGTGTGGGGAATATGGGAACTATCTAATCCAATGCCCTAATCAAAGGGTTAACTCCTAGAACAATAAAGGAAATATGTTATTCCAACCATTTAAGTGTAAGGATTTAAGTGTTTATGTATTGGGATTTGAGAATTATACTATTGAAGTTTTATATCAATAATATTTTGGATATAATAATCATAAGAAATCTATGTATTGTTCCAAAATTGATTTTATTTAAGGATTTGAAAACATATGTTGAAAGGTACCGATAATAAAGAAAAATTATTTAATAGTAATGTGATAATGTTTAGTTTGGATAAAGAGATCATTGAGATTTATGAAGTAAAAGGGATAGTATTGGTGACCTTGAAATTAGTTAGTGATTTGATGAAAAAGTAATTTAGGTTATCTTTTATGAAGTTTATTGATTTTTTATATTTAGAGAAAAAAAATGATTTTATTTGAGTAATAAGGATTGTGTTAGTTTTTGGAAGCATATATGTATACCATCATGGATTTATAAGTTTAAGGTTTTCATAAGTGCAAAGGAATAAATACACCTTTTTAAGTTTTAAGTGATGTAATTTTGTGGTGATTTGAAACTTTTACTAGGTTTTGGGAAGAATAATCTATTAAGGTTTGAATAGCCCTTTTGGGCTAGTATATGATTTGATGTTAAGTTAATTATGTTCTATTGGATATTTGGATATAAATAATCTTGATGGTTAAAAATTGATTAATTGATAATATTATATTTTCAAATATATTTATGGTTAAGCTAAGGATTACCTTTAAGGTTATTATCTAAATTTGATTCATGATATTCTAGTGTGAAGTTAACTACATTATAAGAATATATAGTGATTTATCAGGGTTATTAATGATATTTTTAGGGACAAAATTTTAAAGTTATGAGATAACCTTGGAGGTTAAAAAATTCTTTAATGTTGAGGCTGGTGAGGTTAATTTGGATGTGGGGTTATTTTTTTTGGAATAATCTAAGTTGAACCTTTGGTGTTATTGTGTAAATTTTGAAGTAAAATTTATTATTTCTTTATATGAAGGTTTATACATTTTGAATATTATCTTACCATGTGGTAACCATTTCAGTTTTTTTAATATTTAAATATAGGAGGAATAACTTATTATCATTTATTGTATTATATAATCTATTAGAATTTTATTTTAGTGCTTTTGGTAGGAAAAATTCATGTTTAATACACATCGTTTGGAGGTAAAGATGAGATTATGGTGGAATTTGTTTAATGGATGAAATTATACTTGTAAAGTAAGTATATTTCATTATGTTTTTAGTCTGAGTGGTAAAAAAATTCCTCAAATATAGAAAAATGATCTTGAATTTTTTTCCTATTACATTCATTCATGATAAATTTATGGTCTTTTTTACACCTTTTTGATTTGTGGTTTTGTTTTTGTTAACTTTCTCACAACCATTCACTTTCTTATGAACAATGTAATTTTTCACTCTCCATCATTATCAGGACATTTATTTTTCCTCAATGTCCTTATATTCAATTATCACTAATATTATCCTATTTTTAAACCTATTTATGTGTTATTCCAGATGAACTTTTTTATTTCCCTTTCCCTCTTTTAAGAGGAAGTTTTGTTAACCCTTATTATGATTTGAGTTTTCAATAAAGTTGTTTTAAAATGTGAAATAACTGATTAATGAGTACAAGTTAAAATTTATAGGGAATAATTTATTAAATGGGTAGAATGTGACACCCTGATATTTTAAAATAACACTATATTTTATATCTTATACAACACACAACATTGAGTTTAAACGAATCAAGAAATTTTATTATTTAAATATGACCGTTATAACCTATCCATTGAATTTGAGGGTATGAATAGGATTAAACGAATTATGAAACACATATAAAGTACCTAAGAAATAAAAATTTATTTATTAACCATTAGGAAAAAATCACTGAATTTTAGTGAAAATATTTTATTCTTCAAAATATGCTTTCTTCAAAAATGGTTTTTATTTATTATTATGAGAGAATATTATGCTTAATTTCCCAAAATTTTAGATATTTTATATTGATAAAAAAATATCATTTTTAAAATAATAATGTTAAAATTATATTAAATTAAATGTTTGGGATTTTTCTGAAAAGATTGATTTTCTAGTGAATAACGATTAATACTGTTTTTAATTAAAAACTTTATTTTTGTTTCAAGAATTTAAAAAGATCCATTTCATTTTAAAATGGTTTCAAAGTAAAATTAGTTCTCTTATATTATTAATAATCTAATTAAGTTCATTTGAATCAATTTTATTGTTGAATTTAGTATAAAAAATTTTTATACTTAAAAGACATTTTTCTAAAAAAACCGTTTTTCGTTGCATTTTGCATTTTAATCTTAAATTAATTTTTCCCACTTATAGAAATTAAATATTAAAAAATGGATTCTATATTTAGAATTAGGAGGTATAAATTTTTTAAATATCACCCTTTTATTTTTGGTCATTATGAATAGTAACCATAATAAATAATTGTCACCATGGTAAGGGTAAATCGGCTAATTAAGGTTAAAACTAATATGATAAAGAATAAGAAATAATACTAACACTTTAATTTATTTTATTATATTAGTGGTGTTCAAATATTTCCATACATGTTTCAAAAATATGGAAACTTGGTACCATATTTCTTTGATTTTAACCTTTATAATATTTAATTAAAAGATAAAGTAAACAATACCACTTTATTTATTTTAATATCTATAATGTTTTTTGACAGGGATAAAACCAAATTATATTTTGTTATAAATAGTTATTTGAAATATAATTTTTTTTGTTCATGGTAATTTGTTTCTAATTTTTAGTGATTAAATAATTACCTTAAATTCTTATCAATGCTGACATAATATTTATTTAATTAATAGAAAATAAAATAAATGATTCTAAAAATCTTAAAATTAATATAATTTGAATGAATTATTGTGTCCCATTTTTTTAAAAATAAATATAAAAATTTAATCATGTTTAAAATTATTATATTCAAATTTATTTACTATCATGTTGTTTTCAAAGTGAAATTAAATGAATAGTTTCAAAAAGACATTAATGATATTTTTTAATAAATAATATTTTATTAAATTATTTAAAATTATTAAAATAATATATTCAACTAAGTTATTGAGTTATAGTTTAACATATCTCCCATTAACCATTTATAGTCCAATTTTCCTTTTATAGCAACTACCTTGACTCTTAAATAGTAAAAAACTTTGTTATCAAGGTAATCATCAAAAGGGTTAACAGTGGGTTAAAACAAAAAGATAAGGGTGAAAAAATCACCCTAAATTGTCTAATTTTTATTGTATGAGATTATTTAGACTCATAACCATCTTATATTATAATTATATTAACTTAGATCCATTTTAATAAGAAAATTAATTTATATTAATTTAAAACTTTAAGAAATTCCCAGAATTCCCCTCCCCTCATTATAAAAGAACACCCTCTCCTCTTTTCTTAACACTTCAAGAACCATTTAGTTCAAACAAAACCTACCAAAATATATTAATAATACCCCTTAACACATTATATAGGCCATATTTTTTTTTTCATAATATCAACCTTATAAAGCTTAAGATGTAAAGAAAAGGTGGTTTTCCAAAGAAGTGGTATAACTTTTAACTGAATGTTTTAGTTTTATTTATTCTTATACCTATTTAAAATAATATTAAAACATTATGAAATAATAAAACCATTATATTACATATATTTATATTATTTTATATTAATTTCATACCCTATATCTATCTCTTCTTCCATCAAATGGGAAACAAAACCATCGTTCCTATGTATGGAGGATTACCCCCTCGCGAACCGATGTAATTCATTTTCTATCACCACCTCTCAAATATGGTTATAATGATGGATTTTATGTTTATATATGATATTAATTAAATAATTATAAATCTTAAAAGATAATATATCATCTACTTTCTTACTTTTTCTTTATATTGAAAAATGATAACGTCGTTCGTGCGTACGTGTAGACTACCCCCATGAAGCGATGTGATTAATTTTCCATCACCACATAAATTGGATGATATATATAAGTTTATTTAAATAATTAATATTTTATTTATGATATATTTATAATTCTATACATATAAAAAAAATACCTATGTTCTTTTTATCATTTTCGTTGAAAAATGGAAATGTTACTCATGTGTATGTACAACTTACTGTCTCCATGATTGTAACATAGATAATTTTTCATAACTGTATTTCATGATTGTTTTTAAAATTATAATTAATATATAAAAATTATAATTATGTTATTATTATTATTATTTTGGAGATTATGGAATAATTACCACTTTTACCATAGTTAACTTACCGAATTCATTTTGGACATATGAACTGAATATCATCAAAACATCCGACGTGAACTTAATTGATTTAGTAATTTAAAATAAAATGGTAATAAATAAAATAAAAGGTATAATAATATTTTAAAAGTTTATTAATAAATTAAATAATTAATATAATTTTATTATTCAAGAAGATAAATAATGTACGCGACGAGTCATACCTGAGGTATGTGGTTTCTTAACTCAATTTATATTCATTGGGTTATAATTCCACTTCATTGGCTATTTTATACCTATATTATGTGTGAAATTAACTCTGATTATATTATTATGTATTTAAACTTGTTTTTATGGATTTAAATTTATTATATATAATCACTTCATTGATTAAATTCTCACTCCAATGATATGATCTTTGTAAGGGTTTCTCATCTCACTTTTACTTCTGTGGGACATATGCCATATTCATCACTTATTTATTTTATGTGGGGTATATAATTAACCTTTTATATGTTATATCCTGAATATAATTATATTAATGTTATTTAAAATTTAATTTTAGTTACAAATTTCATGGGGGTCATGATTCAAAAGTTACCACAATGGTAAGGGTTTATTTCATATTCTTATCATTATTTGGGATTGTTTATATTTAAGTCTCTGCTATGGGAATTATTTAATATTTATATCTTAAAACCAATATATTTTCTTATAATATTTTTATTTTTGGAAAATAAAAGTTTTCATTTCATTTTAATCACTTTAAGTACTCAATATAACAAAATAATATATTTATGGAAAACTAAATTTGTTTTCTATTTGGTCGGGAAACATTTTATTCCACATCCATATTTTCCTTAAAATATTTTAAAAAAATGTTTCTAATAATATAGAGTGATTAATTAAATAAAATTTTACCCATGTTTTTATTTTTAAAAAATGATTTAAACAGAATCTTTTTATAATTTTCTGAATGAGGTAATTTTGGAATTTTTACTGAAAATGTGAAAGGGATATTTGTTTTAATGTACTCATCACAAATGGAATTTCCCACCACAAATAATACTCAATTATTTAAAGCTTACTTTACATTTTTCCATGATTCTTTTCAAAAAAACGTTTTTCCTAATGTTATGAAAATTTTTAGTTTTTAAAAGTGAATCTCATAGTGAAAATATAATTTTCCTCAAGAATGTTTTAATGAAATTTTTATGGTATTTATATCCATAAATGATAAGAACTCTTTATTTTACTTATTCTTAACTAGGGATATGTTGTAATGATACCATAATTATTATTTTTGGATGGTTTATTATCATTTTGATTTCGGGAAATATTAACATTTCATATGCTAGTTTTTCAATAAAAATATTTATGTTGATTATGTATTGAATTTTTATTCACCCCATTTATATGATGAATACATTAGACTTAGTGTGTGATGATCAAGGCACATTATAGCCCCTATATGCATTCGTAGGTCTCATGATACAAACTAGTTTGGGTATTTGGCTGAAGCCTTACCCTTTTATGTAAGATGTCTTGACACAAGACCTTGATGGTAAGTTTATGATGTCTGACATTATGCATTCCATCATTATGAAATCAGTTATTGATATCTATGTGATTATTTGAATAGTTATGATACCCATGGATAAGTTTCAATCTCATGTGATTGTTTATATAAAATCATTTGTTCATCATTTATTCCTACCATATTATTCATCAAGATCAAGTTATTAATTAAATGTCATGTATTTTTAGTTATTAACTTTTCCATATTGATTATTCCTTATTTACTCATGACATATTCCACTACACGTAACCTTTACTGAGTATCTGAGCTCACCCTTAATTTGTTTCCTTTCCCAAGGGTATAAAGAAGGAATTTTTGAATGAGTTCAAAGATGCATAATATTTACTTTCACTGTGTTTTTTATTTTTTATTTTAGAATATAATATGAGATTCAAATATTTATATAGTTTTCCAAGACTGCTAAACTATTAAGTCCTTCAAGATATAATTCCTTGTATCTAGTGACAATATAATAGAGTAACCACCGACTCTAAGCTACTAGGGTTTAGGTCTTTATATTATTCATTGAATTATCAAATTGCATGTTGAGGAATTTAAAGGGTAGGAATATAATTTTTTTTTTCATTCTACGTGATTATGGGATTTTGGGGATAAGAAGATAGAGAATATGACCATTTATATCAAGGTATTTTGAGGATCAGAGACATAGTTTTGGGAATAGAACACTATACCTTTAAATAGGTTAAGTCGAGCACTTCCAAGGCTAGGAATATAAATATATTCCTTGGATCTTGTATAAATATTCACCTTAAAATTTAGTTTAAAATTTGGTTTTATAATATCCTTTTAGGAGTGTCTGAATTATTATTTGAAATTTTGTGAATTTTTTATACTCTTCTTATGTTGTGTTAATTAAATTCATTTGAAGTTTTTTTATTTCTAATAGGTTTATTTCCACCTTTATTTTTAGTTTAGTGGGATTGTGTAACTATAACAAAATTATTCTTATTATTTTTACATATATACTCTAATAATTTGTAACTTGACCGGAAGATTAAATTCTTGATCAACTCAAAACCCAAGGGCATCATAAAATTTTAGGTTTTTTTAAAACTAAAATTCCCCCCACTTTTAGTGTATGGACCATCACATTTCTAGGAAAACATATTTTACTTATTTCTGTTTTATATCTTATTTACTCCAGTTTTTTGGGTTTTTTATTTTCTCTTTATAATATCTCTTTTGATTGATTCTTTCCTTATAAAATAAAACATTATAAAGTGTTTATTTTTATCTTTATCATTGTTTTAAATTATCTCCCTTCCTTTGACTAAAACATTATCTTTTTTATGTTCATGTTACTCATGATATATCATGGATATTTAAATTATCTTTTTCTCAATTGTGTCTTATTTATAAAGATGAGGAAATAATTATTATCTCTCCCTTCCTTATGTTTCTCATTTAGTATCTTTTTCTCATCACTTTCTTATATTTTCTTTATATGTATTCTTATGAAAGTTTTCTTTTGCCATGTTTTTATAATATGTTTATTATATTTATCCTACATTTTGATTCCATTTAATCATGCTTTGTTTGTTGTAAAAATATAAAAATTTAAAAGATACATTTTCTTAAATTTTTATAATTTCTGTTATCTTTATTAGAATTTTGTGCATTTATTTCAATACCCTTTTATCCAGGAATCTTATCAATCATATTATTATTGATACACAACCTTTATTCATCTATATTCTATGATTCTCCTATATTTTTCTCTAAATGTAAAATTGGTTAAATTATTCCATTTTATTCATCAGACTGTCTTTGATGCTTATTCTTATAGGTTAAAATGTAAGATTTTATGTGTTTTATTCTTTTTATGGTTCTTGGAAATTATAAATGACGATATATGGGATCAGGATATAGTCCCCCAGTGCATTAGGTAATAATTTATTCACTAGATAAAATATATTAGAGTTAACTGAAAGGGTAATTCCATTATGGGAGATCATAGGTTATTATGAGTGATATAAATATGATGTTCCAAGAAACCTTCATGATTATTCTATTTTCTTTATACTTGGTTATTATTTTTCCTTAAGATACTCCTTGGATTATATTTGTGATTAAAAGTTACCATTCACTTGATTTCATGATTGAATATATGTTTATCATCTAATATATGAAAACCCTTATATTTAATATATATTAATTCATGATTTATTACATAAGATTATATATAAAACAACCCAGGAGATTGAGAAGTATCGTGTATTTGGGAATTAGGTACATTAAATAACAACTTAAAATATTAAATACATCATCTTTATTGAAAAATTCCTGAACATTATCATAATATTCCTTTGTACATAAAACTGAATGGGATAAACTAGGGATATACATAATAAAGGGGAGATCTATAAAGCCTAGTAAGGGAATAATCATGGAATAACATGAAGAAATTAAAACATGTTAGACAATAGGTATATAAATGATTCATAAAATTAGCGAGAACCATAAACATGAATAATGAGGCATGATATAGAATGATAATCATAAAGGAAACATGGGAAATGTGGCAACAACTTAAAACACTGCATCATAAACATGGGTCAATGCTAACTGCCAAGGAATAATTATGGAAAAAATTCCATGGTGGATTAGGTTCACTCCCTAATCCCTTTCATGAAATATCATGAGACTAAAATATTACCCAATGCATTGGAGCGTCATTTAATTCTTGGTGCACCTATCACTTTCAATTCATTCTCATGTTTAAGTGGGACACATAGATCATAAAACATGAAATCATTTATCATCACATTTTACTCCATGATTAAGGAGTGTTTAATTCATACATTTAAGTCCCAAATAAAATAATTATAAGTGCATGAAGATGAAAACCCTTTATAGGAAAAGTGTACGAGTATTCACTACACAATTATTTGGTATGGAAAATCGTGGTGAAATTTTGGTAGCATAACGAGGGAATATAAATGTTCATGGAAGGTATTAATGAGAGTGAAACGAGTATCCCATAATTTATGCATAAAATTGATAGTAAGGTGGATATGGAAGAACATATCCCAATAATAGGAAATGGAGATAAAGTGTATAAGAAAATGGAGATGCCTGAATAAAGAGGAGAAGGAGAGGATTCCTTACTAAATTTTGGCATGGTAACAAGTGTACATAAAGGTTCATGATAGGGATTAATGATAGTTAAAGGGGTATATAATCATTTAGAAATCAAATTTATAGTAAGGGCGATATGAAAAAACATATCCCAATATGAACAAATGAAATTTAAGAGGCATAACATAAAAGAGGTGCTTGTATAAAAAAGTGAGTGGGAGATCACTTACCCTAAGAGGGTGATTCCAAATGATTGAGATAAGATTATTTAGAGCTTGGGGGATGCTTGGGAGGACTCTATAGAGGGTGGGGAATAATAAGTATGTGATCAAAAAAAATTTAGTTAAGATAAATGAGATATTGGGTGGGTTTATATAGGAAAAGAGACACTACTGGAAATGGGGTCTATCCCCACGTATCTATACCCATAGTTTTTCTAAAACGTGGGGATAAGTGTTTTCTTATTATCTATACCCATAGTTTTATTAAAACTATGGGTATTCAATCCCCAGTTTCACTGCACCATCAGGCTTCTCCTCCTCACTCTTCCATCGTGCTCCCCCACTTGAACCCTCGCTTCCCCAACCTATACCTCCCAACCATCTCCTCCCCTCCCAGACCACCACCTCCTGACCATCTGACCTATGCCTCCCGGCCCTCTCCTCCCGTCTCTGACCTCCGCCTCCTAGCCATCCGACCACCACTTTTCAGACATCTCCTCCCCACCCCGACCTCCACCTCTCGGCTCTACCTCTACTCCCGACCTCGACCAACCAGCCTTGGTCTCTGCCTCAACATCCTGGCCTTTACCTCTACCTTAATTTCCCGGACTCCACCTCCCTGCCCCTAGCTCCGGTGACGTCCCCACTCCCCCCTCTCAGCTCCATCTCCTCCAGAAATGTCCCCACCGATTCATTGCATCTAGGTTTGGAATTTCTTCTCCTTGCTTTTTTATTCTTTTTAAACTAATCAATTATTCTTATCAAAATCCTCAAAAATTTGACTACACAATTACTCATTTTCATTGTTTATTTAATCAATAAGCATTCATCTTATAGGTAAATTATACTTCCTCTCATTATTATTACAACATCCTTTTTTATTTACAATGTTTTATACCACTACATTTTGTTCTTTGGATACAACTAAAAACACTACTAATTTAGGATCATGTTAATATCCTCAACAAGTTGACTACACAATTGCTCTTTTGCATTGTTTATTTAATAAATAATAATTCATCTTAGAGGTAAATTCTACTTCCTCACATTTTTATCGCAATATCCTTTTTCATTTACAATGTTTTCTACCACTGCATTTTGTTCTTTGGATATAACAAAAAACATAACTAATTTAGGATCATGTTATTGAGGTCCTTTATAATATCCCCTTCCCAAATAAATGTTCCAAGAATTATCCCATATGTTCCTCCCTATTTTATGATCCATAAGTTATTTTATTGCAGCTGATTATTCATAGTAGTGGAAGTAAACATTTTCATGGATTTCATAGCTTCTTGAGCCCTATTATTGAATACAGGTAATTAAGAGACTAATTTTTATTTATCATTGGTATAAATATTCTCTATCTAGGTCACCTTCCATTCTTGATTTAAATTGGTTCTAACATAATTTCAACCATATTCATTACTAATTTTTAATTTAACTCTAGTGTCTTGTAATCATCAACTGCACCTGATCACTCATGAGATTGCTCTATAATCTAGTATGGACCTTTATTATAGAGTTTCAATTTATTCTCTATGAATCGAGAAACTCCAGTGAAATACCTATAAAATTAAACCATCTCTTTCACATATTTTTTCTAGTGCAAGTGTCTATGCATGATGTTCTCCACCACCGATGCCATATTCTTTGATGAGATACTCAATTCTTCTAGAATTGTGACAACATAGTCTAGGAACTACTCTAATCCCCTAAGATAGAAATCATAACTCATATATATATTTTATTGAGTCCCCCCCCTTAATTGATCACTAAAACTCCCTTGTGTTTATTTCATTTTCACTATATAAGATATATTATACTATAATCCACAACACCAATAAAACCCTTGAAATATTTAACTTTTAGGTTGATTCAAGATCATTCTAGCTCCATGTTCTAGTTTTCATGATGTAGTGTAAGCCTACTCCACAATTGAAACAATATATTGTATCTCCACACATGGGTGGATCCAATAATACATCGAAACTCAGCAGCTACGTGCTCATGCACAAACTTATCATAAAGACTATATCCAAGATCCAATGAACCACATTTAATCCATACTATCCCCACATGTCCCAGAAACTATACATTCCTATTCTATATTCCATTATCACCAAGCATAGAGCACCCTTATTGTTTCTTGTAACCATAGGCGTCTCACCATGTCAAACCATGTAAATAAAAACTCATAATTATATCATCATTTTATAATTCAACTAGAGTTCATTCATAGTCTCACCACTTTTCTAAAAGATTATCCTAAGTTTATAAGGCCATCCGCATAATCACTTTTCCATTAAAAATTGTAAATTCTATCAAAACACTAACTCATAGAGTGTATTCATCTCAAGATCACTAGGTATCTCTATATTCCTGAACCCAAACTCCTCCAAGGGTGTTATTACCCATGGGAACCAGACATTCTATCCACCATGAATACAATTGTTCAACCTAACATGTACCGATTTCACCTAGGATAGGAATCTGAATGAGACTTCCCTTACCAAAACCATCCATTAGGATGAAATAACTAGAACATAAGTACTTATCTCAGAGAACCCAAGTCACCTAACACACCTATCATAAATAAATTTTCAAATTTGTGTGAATTGATATCATAAACCAAAGTTTTTACTTATGCCTCACACACTTAAATGTTCCTAAAAAATGTCCTACCAGTTTGATGGGTTTCCCTAAAGGTTAGAATGTACTAAATTCCAAACCTGGAGTTATGCTAAATAAGGTAACTAGTCTCTCAAACCTACTCCACACATTATTCCTAACAGTGGTCATAACTATGGGTTTCACTTATCCCCATCTCAAGGTAATAGGGCATTTAACATTCCAAATACTTACTTTTATGTTTCAACCACCCATTGAAATTAATTTAAACCTACCCATTCACAGGTCAGTCATAAACCAATAGTTTCACAATTAATCACTACACATCTCAAAACAAGCTCACTCACACTGTGACCTACATAAAAATTCACTACAGTTTTAGAGCCTCCTCATCATAGGGATACAACATAACTCTGACACTCTCAATATCCCCAACCACCTAAACATAGGGTCCACATCTACTACCCACCATGTCACTTATATATATATTATTCACAATTATTTTCATTACAATTTAAAATTTTATATTAACCCAAAAATTCCATAATAAGGGCTTAGATAAATGAAATTTCAATGAAATATTATAGATAAAAACAATCGTTATGTTGTACTTTGAATTTTATTTTAGATGGTGCCTCATAACAATAATTTTAAAGAAAATAATAATATACTTTAACCATTTAATTTTACCCAAACTCCATAGCTATTCCTCAGTTAAATAATATTTCAATTACATGTTATTTAGGAAAACATTATTTATGTAATAATTGGCATTTTTTTAGTTATAAACTTTTGATAATCTCTCCAAGTAGTCATAGAACACATCTTTTATAATTTATGAGATTGGATATGTAAGATGAAACTATACACTTATATGAAAAAAACATATAAATTTTCTCAAAAACTTGAAATAACCGACTCAAATCATATTTCACATAAACAATAAAATTCCATCATGCACAATAATTCTACATGCTTGATAATATTCTTGAACACACCCCATCTTGTAATACTATTCCATGATATGAATCCTATCAATCCTTCACCTCATAATCAAGTGTATCACCTATGGTTAAATTAGATCAATTATATAATCAAATAGTATAAATAGAAATTTATTCCTAGATAACATAGACTTTCCTCATACATGGGTTGGCTAGTCCCAGGGAAAATCTTTATACCATTTCTCGACACATTATTATTCTATTTTGTACCTTTCCAAAATAGTAAGAATAAAAAAACCTATAATAACATTTTACTAGGTCCTACCACCACATACCACCAATTAGTGTTTGGACCATTGGTAGATATAATACCTTGGGAACGCCTCCCCATATGATGGAGGATGCTGACTAACGGTGAGGGTGTCAAGTATTATAGTGGGGAGAGAATACCCACATATTCGATTAAAAAAACAGTAGAAATAAACATACTAATATAAAAATATGTAAATAATACATTTAATGACACAATTAAATGTTTTAATAATTATCAAAATAATCTACACAATAAAAAATTAGTTTTATGCAATACATTCAGGTAGTCATAATATAACCGGAATATCAGAAGATAAAACTATGAAAACTATGACAGATGTTCTTGAGTATAAACTTAGACCCAAAACCCATGATTATTCCTAGAAACCATGCAATCAAAAAAATCAAGTGGTTTCCCAAATCTAAATATACAATATAATAATGATAACAACTCAGGTGACCAACTTCCATGGTAGAAAGTGTAGGGTTTTATTATAACTTAGTAATACTCAAAAAATAGCGTCCTTAAAATTAAAAATCAATTGTTTTTTTCATTGAGTTGTTATTTAATAATCAATTATTTATTATTGTATTAATATTTGACAAATTTATAATTTAAGTTAAAGTTTAATAAAAATACTACTAATGCTTGATCTCTATAATGACACTCAAAATCATTTTGTATCTACTTTTTCCATCACTAGAGAGTTTGTAGTCTTGGTACATGTCAAATCGTAAATGGTAACAATGTAAAAAACCAAGGAAACCAAGGGAATAATAATCCGAGAGAACCCAGATGGATGAATATAGCATTATATCTCAATAAAACTCATACAAAATACAAAGGGGTGAGCCTTTCCATTCTTCCAAATCCATTCTTCCACTCTAAACTCAAGGAACCATCCTTGACATTTAGAATAATGGTAGTATTATAACCCATAGATTACAATGGAGGAATTACAGCCAAATAGATCAAGTCTAATCTAGTTAACTCATCATTCAAAATTAAATGAGGGTACTCCATAAGAATCCAAAACAGTAATCGATGACATTTGATATATAAAACATTACCTAAATCCCAGGGGAGATTCCCCTAGTCATTTCACTTCAATTTCCTTTATTTTAATTTCTTATTATAATCTTAATCACGGTGTGTGTAAAATTTAGTGTTCAATATTAATCTAATAATGTGTATTTTATTTTTCAATTGATTTTAAATTAATTTATTTTACCAAAATGACCTTTTTCTTTTTAAGAGTCTTGTTGTGACTTGTTCCACTTTTTATGAAGTAGGTGTTTCTAGGTAATTATTTTATTAAAAAATTAATGAAGTGATTTAGTTTATAAAATTAATATTCTATAATATTTATACCAATATTTTATACCCATGATTTTTTCATATAAATTATCTAAATTATTTTCATTCTTGAAGGTGAAGTGGTTTTCTTTAAATTTATTTTCCCTCATTGAATTAAAATTTTACCCATGGAAAATATTAAATTAAATGAATATGGGGCTCATTTAAAATATTTTTGATGATGGTTGAATGTTTTTATCTCTCCCTTTCTTTTTAAATGAAATAACCCATGTTTAAGGGTGTGTTTTAATGTTAAAAGTTTATTTTTTTATGTTACACCTAAGGGAGGATTTTTTTATCTCTCCCTTAGTTCAACTATAATAACACATACCACTCTATCATAGACATGAAACCTTTCTTGGACCATTATGGTTTATCTTGTTGATCATCCCTTTATAGGATAGAGGTAAGAATTTTATCTCTGATACTGAAAGGGTTGAAACTGGTTATAAAAAACAAGGAACTTGCAATACAAATGTGAATTTACTATTAAGTTTTTATGTTCTAATAGTTTTATTTTCTATAGTACATATCCATTTTTTAATTATGGTTTACATTTTTGATTGGAAGATAACTTTTTTTTCTTGTTATAGAATGGATAAAAGCTAGATGTATCGTACCGATATGATTTCAACCGCGTTTCAAAATAATTTATAGAATTTTTTAGATTTTTCATTTGAAAATTCTTCAGATGGAGGTTGTATACAGTGTCCATGCTATAAATGTGTTGGAAGACCATGGTTAAGCCAAGAAGAAGTTAGCTACCATATAACGAAATTTGGTTTTCAAACAAACTATTATGTTTGGTATCACCATGGAGAGACTAGTCAATGTTCTACTTGTTATGAACAAAATGAAATAAGTGGAATGAAGAATTTAATATTTGATCGTTTTCCATTTTTCCATCAACCCGAGAGAGATAGTATGCCAGTGAAATAATACAATGATATCAATACACATGAGAAAAATACTAAAGATGATGATGATAGAGTGAAAAATTTATTGGATGATTCCAGAACTCCAGTATATCAAGAATGTAATAAAATAACCAAGTTGGAATTTTTAATGAGGTTATATCATGGGAAAACAATGTATGGAATTTATAATACCTCTATTGATTATATTATTATATTTGTGAAGTACTTTATTCATGATGGTGCATATATTACCTCAAATAATTACAAGGCATGGAAGTTAATTAAGAAGCTTGGATTTGATACTAATAAAGTCCTTGATTATCTAAAAGATTGTAGTTTATTTTGGGAGGAAACAACTAACCATAATGACTATGAAGAATGTGGTACATCTCGAAGGAAGACAAATATAGATGGAACACCATATCTTGTGGCACTGAAAGTTATGTGGAACTTTCCATTAATTCCCAGACTTTAAAATCTATTCATGTCTGTAGAAATCTCAGCCAATATGAGATAGAATGATGCTAAGAGAATTAAAGGTAATGATGATTTGGTTCCTCCTATAGATGTATTAGCATGGCAGAAATTTGATGCACAACATCCTGATTTTTCAACTGAGGTGCGTAATGTCACGTTTTGTCTATCCTGTTATGGTTTTAATCCATTTGGTCAGATGATTACTTCTCACAGAATGTGGCCAGTTTTTATTCATGTTTATAATCTTCCTCCATGGATGTGTATGAAAAAACCTTTCAATTTCTTAATTATACTGATATCTGGGCCTTCTGATCCTGTTAATGATATAGATGTCTACTTGTAGCCTTTAATAAGAGAGTTGAAACAACTTTGGTATTTGGGTGTACAGACATTCGATGCTTCTTCAAAGAATACGTTTCAGATGCGTGTTTCCCTTCTATGGACCATAAATTATTTCCCTGCTTATACAATGATGTTTGGGTGGAGCATGAAGGTAAAACTATCATGTCCTATTTTTATGATGAATACACAATTGAGAAGGCTTAAATATCGTCGTAGTTTCAGTTTCATGGGGCATCGACGGTTCTTTCCAATGGATCATCAATACAGGACAAATCATCAGAGTTTTGATAATACCATTGAGACTGAACAACCACCTCAATGTATTTCAGGAAGTAACGTGATTAATGAATTGAAAGATTTTTGTTTTTCATTAGGTAAAGGTTAGTTGAAATCTAAAAAGAGGAAGAATGTTGACACTGAAACCACTTACAATTGGAAAACGAGAAGTATTTTTTTTGAGTTTCCATTTTGGTTTATCAATTTGTTACGTCATTGTTTAGACGTAATGCATATTGAGAGAAATATATGTGAAATGTTTCTTGAAATTCTTCTAAATATCAAGAGGAATACCAAACATTACTTCTGATCTCGTCAGGACTTGTTGGATTGGGGTATTTGACCCGAACTACATCCTGTGTGTATCAATGAAAACAAATGTAAAGTTCCTTGTGCTTCTTATGTGACGACACTGTCAGAGAAAGATCAATTTCTGGTAGTATTGGAGAATATCAAGGTTCCTGATAGCTATTCTAGAAACATATCTAAACTAGTTAATAGAAGAGATGTGAAACTAAAATATATGAAAACTCGTGATTATCACATCCTTCTTCATGAATTTATTCCAATAGAAATTAGGTATTTTATATCCAATAATGTAAGGGTGGTAGTGATTCAATTGTGCCATTTTTTAGAGACATTTGTGCTAAAAGGTTATCAAAGTCATTCTTGATAAAAATACAGCAGGAGGCACCATTAATTTTATGTGAGTTGGAAAAGATTTTTCCTCCATCCTTTTTCACTTGAATGTTGCATTTAACAGTTCATATTCCAACTAAAAAACTTCTTAGGGGATCGGTTGATTTTTAGTGGATGCATCCTACTAAAATAAATATGGGCACAATGAAATCATATGTCCAAAACAAGAATTATCTTGAAGGTTTGATTGTGAGGGGTTATCTGGCTCAAGAATGTATGGATTTTTGTTCAATGTATTTGTCTAATGTCACCATAAGACACAACTGGACAATGAGAAATGAAGATGATTAATATGGGGAAATTGAACCCTCGTTTCCATCTCTTCCCCAAACAGGAGGAATTTTTGGGTCTTATACATTGGCTACATTGAGCCTTGAAGAGCGGGAGATGACATATCACACAATGTTTTTTAACTGTGGTTTGTTCGATGACTATATCAAGTAAGTAATTTAGATATTTATATGTTATCTTATATTATGAAATTTCACATATACCTTACACTTTTATTATCATTTTATGTAGGGAACATAAAAAAATTATAAGTAGAGTTCATCGATCTTTTCCTTTTATAAGGAGAGAGGATTTTCATAGCCTAAAGTCTCCTGCTTGGTTTAAATCAAAGGTATTACCATTACTTTAATTAGTTTAAAATATATATATATCCATTTAATTGTATTATTCATATATATTTTAGGTGTTGAGTTTACCTTTTGACCCCATTTATCAATAATTAAGGGATTTGGATTTTGGTCCTAATTCTTTGGTTCATGAATGCAAATCTTTAATAATCAATGGGTATAAATTTGTTACAATGGATTGAGCAGTGAAAATGAGAACACAACATGATGACATTATGTTAACCACTACAATGGTTTGTTATGCCAGTGTATCAGATTTTCGGCCTTGATATGAAGATGTGTATTATTATGGACTTGTTGATAAAATATTTTTATTGGATTACTACTCTCAAGGTAGATTCACTATGATGAAATGTAAATGGTTTGATTCAATGAGACGAAAAGGTACATTTATTTATGACTGTGGATTCAGAGTTGTTGATATGACTCAATTCCTGTGTACCGATGAACCATACATTTTGGAATCAATGAATAAACAAGTGTTTTATGTGAAAGATCATCTAAGACCTAATTATGGTTTCATTAACGATGTAATCCCCAGACATATTTTTCATGATACTAATGATGAAATTGTCACCATTTATGCCCCCATTGGTGTTGGAAAAAATATTTCATTTGATGAATCAAATTGTCCCATTGTGAGAGTTGATGTTGAACCTAAAGTAGTGGTCAGTAATATATAGAATAAACCATATATGTTTACTATTCATTCAGTTTACATTGACATAAGTTTCTTAGGTTATTATTATTGTAATTACTTTAATTATGTTTCAGTTTGGAATGATATGTTTGTTTTTTGTATTTCATGGTGTTGTTTCATTAAATCAGATTTATTTCAATGTACAAAACTTGGTTTAAATATTGTTTATAAAAAATTTATAACTTGGTAATGTAATTTTAAAAACTATGTTAGTAATTTCCTTGTAATCATTTGTACAATTAGTAATTAAAAGAATTAAAATTGGTTCCTCCCATAAATTGCTGATAGATGTAAGTTATATTCATGATTTTTAAAAACTATTTCTAAAAAATTTACATTTCATTCTTATATATATTATAAAAAATACTACAGAAGGTCAAAGGAAGTGACTATTTGATCCCGATCGACCGGGGAGTGAGCGTGTGTTTCCTTCGCTTCCATCAGTGAGTATTATAATTATAATGTTTTTATTCTACATTAAATATAATTTCTTATTAATATTCTTTATTAAATTTTTAGGAACATTTAGTTCCACCGGATTTGACTCCTAATCCTGTTAGCATGGGTATGAGTGGGGATGCTCCTAGACCAAGATGGAGCACCCACCATACCCATTTCCACACTGACCCACCATCAGATGCCCCTTCTACCACACCTTTCCATCATCCTCTTGAGTCTCTGGGGATGTTTTTATCCATGCCTCTATCATCATCTTAGCTACCCTCTTATTCACATTCCATGTCTTTTCCTCCTTCCTTGATGATCCCACTGATGCCTCCATCATCTCATTTTGCTTCTTCTTCCCATACTATGACTACACTACCTACACATATGTTTTCACCTTTACCATATCCATATCTAATTATGTATCCCCCATAATACTATCCATATGTTTCCATGTCTACATCAACTCTAATTCCTACCATCCATCCAACATCTGATGAGTCTATTCCATTAGCTTCCACTCCAGTGCATGAAGGCCACCTAGAGCATACATTGGAACAGACACTTCCTGCAGAGGCTACTGAGTTAGGGAAACCCAAAGATTCATCACAGTTTGTTGATCAGTCTCTATATGGTTTTTTGATTATAACTATTTCAAATTATGTCAATTTATTTTTGTTGTGTTGTACCATGAATTAATTCTTCTTTCCCCCTATTTTTCTTATTCAGTGAGATATTCTGCTAGGCTACATGGGCGCACTTAGATGAAGGAATTTTGGAATCTCCAGACATAACTAATGGTGGATTAAAATTGAAAAAATTAGATGGTAGGTCCAAATGCAATGTAGTTTAGAAGTTTCATGGACACTTTAGCCAAGTATCACGATATCATTCCGGTGGAACCAATTTCCTGGAGACATATCAGTAAAGAGATCAAGGACAAATCATGGGAGAAAATATGGGTAAGAAAATTTTATAAAGTCATATCTAGATTATTGGTGTATTTAAATGAAATAACATGTTCATTGTAGATTCAGTTTAACTTTATTGATGAAGAAGATGCTAAGAATTCAATATTGATGGATGTTGGAGAGTTCTGGAACTTATAAAAAAATTATTTGTATGTTGGTTGGAAGAGCAGGGTTGGTACTGACATAGAGGGGGTACCCATATTCCCCAACTGTCCAAAAGTTCAATATGAAAAAATGATTGCACATTGGAAGACTGCTAAGTTTAAGATAATCTCAATCTTTAATTGTTTTCAAATAAAATTTAATTCTTATTACTTTTATTGGAGTTTTTTAGTAATTTTTAGAGAAAAACATAAATAATCAGGATTCAATGATATATTTGCACACATTGGGGCACACTACAATGCCTGATTATAAAAAGCACCAGGTACTTTAACTGGGTATTGTGATGTTATACAGGATGTTCTAATGAAAATATTATTGAATAGACATTGGCTAGATTTGTGCATTTCTCATATATGGTTCTAATCTAGATTTATGAATTTCTCATTTTCAGCAAGATGCATTGGGAATTGAAGGTTCTGTACCTCGTGCCAAATTAATTTTCTCCATTATAAAGAAAAAGGATGGAAGTGCAGTAAATGCACAGACACAAGATAAAATGGTAAGGTTTTTTATTTATATTTTAAATATTTATAAGAAATTCATAATTTAATATGTTTATAATTTCAATAGCCTGCCTTGGAGGCCCTCTATGGTAAGTAAGATGACAACTTCGGGCCACATGATCATTTAAGTCAGGTATTAGGTGAGGAGCACCCAGGGAGAGTACGATTTTGACTAGGGAAAAACATCATACCCTCTAGTTATTGGTCTTTATTGGGCTCCTCTCAAGCCTCCTAGACCTCTAATATAGAAATCAATCATGTTGAAGTAGCTGAGGCAAAGAAACTATCTTTAGAGGAGTGTGAAAGAGGTAAGCTAATGATCGAGTATTTCATGAAAGCTATGGAAATTTTGAGTCAGTCACTTCCATCAGATGTTGTTTCTACTTTTGAATCATATATGGTGTAAATTCACTCTTTAAATGATGCATTGGGTGATGCCAATGAGGGTTTTAGTGGAGATGAAGGTGGTGACGATAAAGCTGTTGGTGGTGAGGATGTTGTTGATGCTGCTATTGGTGATGAGGTTGCTGACAATGATGATGATGATGATGATGGGCATGGACATGGAAATGGGGATGTTGGTGATGGGGGGATATTAATCCCCTCCATTTTTGAATTAGAAGGGATAATTATGTATGTACTTTAAGAACTTGAATTGAATTATTGTATGGATGAGAATGGTTAATTTATTTTCTTCTAAAAAGTTCTACATAAATTTTCACATGCATTTACATAAAGCTAACATTATAATCCTTAGTAATTCATATGGGTAAGTGATTACCTTATTATTATAGAATAATTAGATCTAAATGATATCCCATATAGTGACATTGGATTCCATTTATTATCTCTTTATTTTTCATAAATTATTGAATTGATAGGTCTAAATTAATAAAGGTAAAAAAGGAATATATTCCTTAGTTGTTTTTTTCTAAAATTTTCATTTTATGAAATATGAAGTTGTTCTATTGATTGAACTGGTTAGGTTTTTTGAGATCCCAAGTCCCTGAATGATATGGTACAGTCTAGAGTTTTTTTTGGGTTTATAGGTAGCTTTGTAAGATGGGTGTGGCATTTAAATAATTTGTTATCAAGGATTGACTTGATGACCCATTATTCCTTTATTATAAATTTTATTTTTTTATTTATCATTTCAAATCATTTTGTTATTTACTACACATTTTTAGGGCCTTCCTTGACTGTTTTTTTTATTTTTCATACATGTTTTCATTTGGATTCAAGTGTATTTCCAAATTCACTGATCTACTATACTTTTCTCCTTATATAAGAAGAGAAAAAAAGTATGAAGTGAGATAGTTTGAGATAGGATTGAGGGAATCATTATAGACCCAACTGGAGATAGTCAATATCTATTCCTTATATGATGTGGTGAAAAAGTCAGTGTTTGTTAAAACTGGTTCCCATAGTGGTATGTGGGTGAATTGTTATTATATTGGTCATAAGCGATGCTAGGATAATATAATTTGGGGAGGATCCTGACATATATGTTAGGGTGGGAGTTTCCTTCCTCTTAGGTGTAAAGGTTCTCAAGTTTAATGCTTCCAATGTGGTTGAGAAGGACACACTAAGAATACTTGTCATTCTAAGCTATTGTAGTTCCACCAATTTGGAAAATAAGGTAATATCTAGAGGATATTTACATCTAAATTATCTAAGTCTGTGAAAATGACCTCAGTTAAGTCATACATCATTGGTTCATGATAATGGGAAAGTTACTGAATGAACTTCTCCACCCCTTGATTTGTCTAAGTGGGGTAACATGTAATAAGGGAATATCCAATAGTCTGTCAAACCATCACCAAGGTAGGTATCTAAGGTATAAGGTCATCATGATATATCTAGCTTGTTTTTTATGCTTGAGTAGTTTATGTATGATGATAAATATGATCCTTAGATGGTGAGAGGTATTTTTCTAATATCTTATACCCTAATCTATTTTTTATTTGATATTATAGATTCCCATTATTTTATTCCTAAGAAAATAGTGTCTCACTTGTGACTAAAAGTGGAATTAACTCAGAGTATCATGAATATATATTCACCTTTTGGTAAGTGGTTATAAAGAAGTAAAAAAGTTTCACTCAATTACTATTTGCATAATATTTTTTTGATGGCTTTTAGACTTTTATACTTTAGATATGAGCATATTTGATCATATCATAGGCATGGATAAGATAACCAAATTCAAAGACTTTATTTATTAATGTTAAAAATTATCCTCATTATCTTTTCTTGATGGAACCTAATATAATCTTATGGGAGAATGAGATTATATTGAATGTGAAGTTAGGTGGGATCATTAGAAATATTGAACTCTTACATCTAAATCACTTTTTTAGTTAGTTTAGACAAAGTGAATTTAAGTATTACCTCCAGTGGTAGGCTTCTTCCCTGATGTGTTTCCCACAATTTTTTGGGGTTTCTTCGTAAGTGTGAGGTGGATTTATTGATCAAGTTGTCTCGTAGAACTAATCTAATTCAATTCCATTGTATTATATTCCATCAAAAAATTTAGTTAGTTCCCTTATCCAAGAAATCTTATGGAATTATACACTGTTTCATAGATTTTTAGAAGGGACTATAATGAAAAGATACATATTTCCTAAAATAAATGATTTTGTTTGATAGGTCATAGTGGAAGTAATGGGAAAATGCTTCAATGAAGAAAATTATAGTTCAATTCATTGATAACATTAATATATTTTTCATAAATACAAGACATAGTTATAAATATACTATAAAATGTATTGAAGATAGTGTATACCTATACATGGTAGAGGGATTAGAGAAGTTGAAGATGATATAATTCTCTAATAGTGAATTGTTCGTATAAAGTTTAGGAAAAAAATTATTTTTATTGAAGATAGTGTATACCTATACATTGTAGGGTTTTTTTGCAGCCAGGTGGTGACCCTGCATCATTCCCCAGAACCATTCCAAGCTGGATGCTTTTCATTAAAATATCCATGATTATCCCTTAATTATGTAATGACCACGAGGAATAACCACAAACTTTAGAAAATGAACTAAAAACTCCCATGTGTAAAGGTAGATACATGGATTACCCCAAGCATGATATCCACTGTGCACTAGTAAAAAATATTCCAAAGTCTCTAAAACTCAACCTAATGACACTGAGACACACCTAAGAAGTCAAGACACCTCTTAGAATCAAACCATATCAAAAAACATCAACTAAAAATTCCCAACTCTTGAATTCAATTCCAAATCTCAATTTTCAAAAAACATTCTTATTCCAGCATTCCATAATTTTAAATTCTTGTTTGAATTCTAAACTCACAAAGAAGTATGGTTCTAAAACCTCTCCACCATATCACTTCTCATCCCTAAGAATCCATAGTGGAATTTCATCTATTAAACCAGACCTATCCTAATCACTATTTCAATTTCAATTCATTGATTTATACTCTGGAATGTCGAATGATCTTCCACTATACAAATACAACCACTAGGTATAGTATTCATCAAAAATCAAGAAATTTATCATCATCATTGAAAGATATCTATGAAAATCCATACCTGTTATCATATATCTAGATATTCCTAAGTGACATCAAATGATTCATCTTTTAGATTATGGTGATCCCCACCATAAGGATCAGCTCATAAGGTTTGATTCTAGACCATGATGCTATTAAAACCTATTTATAAGAATAATCAATCTAATTATTAGCTCCTTGTGATTCTAAAAAATACGCCACCTTATGTTTGAAAATGTGATAAGGTCAACACAAAAATAAGTTCTATAGTGCTTGATTTTTGAAAGATTTCATTTGGATTTGTGAAAACCTTTCCTTTGCCGCAAAGTTTAGCACAATCTTCTCAAATGAACTTTTCTTTGCTTCCATCTTCTGTCTTTCTTTTCTCTCACACTTTGTTTGAACTTTGGATTTTGGAACTTAAGATTTGACCTTCTTAACATCCATTGATTTCAACCTCTATCTTTATCTTCTAGACACTAAAGACCGGTCTTATGAATATTTGATGCATGCTTCACCTCCTAAGTATCCACAGTGCATGATGCTCCAAGAGCACCCATAACTTATGGTGTTTCAAACTTTGAGAATTCAACTCAATCTCCAGTCAACTGAGATTCTTTAGCTTCTATTCAGCTTGGATTTTACCTCCACCTACTTAACTAGCTCGATATGATAATTTTTGAAACTTACAACTTTTGGTCTCAACATTAATCATAACATTAAAACTATCATAATATTGTTACTTTGAAATATCAACAAAACATCATTTTATTTAAACCTCCCGACTCTCCCTTTAGAAACCTAGAATTCCCAAATATTAGCCAACCACTCCTTACTCTTCTAAACTACAAAAACTAGATGAAATATTCAAATGCACATTCCCCTTTACCAATAACTCACTAAACACTTGGAACACGAGTACCTTCCAGATACTAAAACAAACCACCTTCTACGAGTGCAACATCCAATTATCAGTTGTTGTGACTTAACTTGTAACTTTAGTGATCATATATTCTAGCCACAGAACAACTATAACTTCCAATTATGAAACAACATGCCTTTGGAACATGCATTTTCCTCCTTATATATCTCATATGATTAAATTCCAGACAACATGCGACTTCAACATTAATATATTCTTAGGAACATTATTCCATACAAGGTGTGGAGTATACTCACATGTAAGGTTGACATCAAATATAACACTTTCAATGAATTCATGGATTCTTCAAACATCTTAAATTTCATGGGTTCTTTGATTTATGTTTTTAATATACAATGTTTTATATAAAAATTTCATTTACACGGCGTGACATTGATCCCCATGAAATTTAGAGTGTAATACTGTTTTTTAGAATCATTAAAAAGGAAAGGATGTTTTATAAAACTATAATTTTGAATTCAGTATTTTTGAGAGGTTTTCATTCTTTCAAAATTTTTAGTAACAATTATTTTTAGTTATATAGGAATAATAAGAAGTAAATATAAAGAAATGGTGTATTAAAATAAAATAGAACCAGGGAAGTCTCCTCTCTACCTATGACTATACAAATGCATTTCGTAGGGAGATTCAGTGTCTGTTTGCTGTGCTTTCTATCATCAAGCTTCAAGTTTATTCATACAAAACAGTAGGAAAATCCTTATTACTTCATCGACGATTGTTGAATTCTTCCCCCTTACAAGCATAGAATTGGAGACCTCCAACTTCATGAATCCGGTTTCCCTAGTCACCTAGTTTTTTTTGTTGGGATGGGAAGGAATGGATAAATTTTATCTATTTTTTCAGAACCCTGATTGTGTCATGTATATTTAGGTTATTTGTTGATGTTCTATTTGTTATTTTATCTAGTGTTTCAATATATGTTTCCTTATAGATATGCTTCTATGCTAATCGAATCATAATCTGTTTGATTAGATAATGAAGGGCTTCTGAGAGTGGTCTATTACTTTGAAACATTTGTCTACTAGTCCTTAAGATTCAGAATCCGGTGAAATCAAGTTATCTAGGACTTCATTTTGGCTGGGAATATTTTTATATGCCATCTATTTTTTTGAAACGCACAATTCTTCTTGTCGAAATAAGACAAATTATGGTAGGAACAATGGGTGGAAAGCTACTGTGAAAAGAGTTGTTTCTAGTAGCTCAATGAGGAGGATACATAACTAGGTGTTAGGTCCCTATAGGAATGGAATTTTCAATTCAAATAGTGACATATGGATTCTTGGTTTGTGCTATAAAGTGTCCCCAACAGATTCACTTTCATATGAAACTAATAGGAATGGATTACATGCATTTGAAATCGATTTATTGTCAAGAATATTGACTATATATCGCAAAGGTTTATTTTATTATAGCATTCCATAATTCAGAAAAACAATATTGGATGTATAATATTTACTATTTAATTTACTACAATATTCAATTCTATAGACGATTCAACATACACCAGTGATGTTGGCTGGGGTTGCATGCTCAGGATCAGCCAGATGCTTGTTGCTCAGGTGTGTGTCCTCTAGATAATTAAATAATTTCACGGCCTCATTGATTTGATTGCTCATGGTGTTATTTTCTTGATCATGTGGTCATTATAATTTTATTTGTAGGCATTTATTTTCCATCGATTAGTAATATCTTGGATAAAACCGGTGGATAGGGTAAATGAAATATTAGAAGAGAAAAATAAACTGCAATCATTTATTTTTCACTCTTTTAGACTACTTATGTTGCTTCCTTTGAATTATACAGCAACTGGATCCTTAATATGTTGAGATCTTGTACCATTTTGGTGATTCCAAGACATAATCTCTCTCAATCCACAATCTACTGCAGGTTGGGAAACCATATGGTCTTGCTCTAGGATCATGGGTAGGCTCTTAGGACATGTGTCTCTCATGGGAAATTTTTTCTTGATTTAGGAAAGTGGAAGATAATCTTGATGAAAAATTACTATCCATGGATATTTATATTGTTTTTGTAAATTAATATGGGGAACGTGGTGGAGCACCAGTTGTGTGTACTGAAGATGTCTCTCGATACTGTTTTGAGTTTTGAAAAGTCCAACTTATGTGGAAACCGATTCTATTATTGGTTCCTTTGGTTCTCAGACTTGAAAAATTCAGCCCCAAATTTTCTATTTGTGATTATTTTTATGTAAATTCATGATTTTCACTATAGGGTTACCTATTTTCTTTTACTTTTTATTGGAGTTCCTAAAACATCTTAAAAGTACTCCATTTAATTTTAGCTCATGGTGGATAACTTTGTTGCCTTGGTTAACCTGTTAAGTTGATTCTTCTCTAACTATTAATAATTTGTATAAACTAAAGTGGTTATATATAATGTTTACATTTGTCCACTATAACTAAATCCCATGATCACTCTGTGTGATGTGCGCATGTTATTATCTATTTCTGTGGATGTGAATTAAGAACCAGTTTAACTTCTCTGCTGGTTTTATCTTAACATCATCATATTTTGGTCACTGGTATTATTATAGATCACAATTACTCTTTATTACTCCTCTAATTTAATTTGTTTCATTGTTTAATCATAACTATTTAGTAAAGTAGCAGTTCAAGCGATTCACCTACTTTTATTTTTGTGGTCTGAAAGATGGATGGAAGCAGGAAGTGGGAAGGGGGGCAGTAGCTGGAAGTAGGATGAAGTAAACAGGCCGGTAGCTACTACTTCCTAGGGGAATCACCTATACCCACGATTCATTGAACCATGAGAATAGGTATATTTCAGTAAAAATATATACCCACAGTTCAAGATAATCATGGGTATTATGCCATTACCAAAATTACCTATACCTACGGTTTAGTAAACCATGGGTATGTTATGTCTTGTTAAAAATATTTTCCCACAGTTTTAAAAATCATGGGAATAGATATATACCCATAGTTTAAGTAAACCGTGGGTATAATGAAATTTCCAATAGTCTATCCCCACAGTTTCGAGAAAACCATGGGGATAGGGAAATCCCGTTGCCTCAGGAGCCCACGGTATAGGCTATACCCAAAGTTTCATGGGCTATACCCATGTTTTGAAATCGTGTTCATAGGGTAATTTTCCAGTAGCAAGAGGGTAGTTCTTTATTATTTCTCAAACTTAGGTTTTGAACTCTATATAATAAAGTAATAAAAACCACAAACCATTCAATGGTTTTTTCCCATGGTTTCTGCCAAAGAGAGTTGGTTTTAATTATTTTATTATTACAAGGGCCTAACTTATTAAAATATTACCCATTCTGATGTGGAAGTGAGTCATGTATTTAAATAAATTATTTTAAAACCATAAAATATATTATAGGTTTTGGAGGATTCATAATGGCTTTATAAAATTAATAAAATAAACTTAATATTAAATTATTTTAAATGGGAAACATATATTTGTTCTTAGATACCATTTATAGTATTTATTACATCATTTTGGGTTATTATGATTTCATAATACACACCGTATATTTATAGTGTATTTAATTTTTACCCGAAAATTTGAAAGTCTCAGAAAATTATGAAAAATTCATCGTTGGATAATTTCAATTATCTGATTCCAAAAATATTATTCATTTTATATAAATAATTTTCTAAATATGTTAATTTTCATTTTTAAACTAATAATCGATGTATATTGAGAAATGATGGGTTTTTTTGACAATAACAATTTTCAAACCCTTATAAAAATTACATTTGAATTTATAAAAAAATATATGATCATTTATAATAATATTTTCATAAAATATTATTAATTTCAAAAATACATTAATTTATAAAATAATTTCCTTAATTGAATTTGAATATTACCCAAAAATAAAATTTGTGATTTATTTTATAAAAATCAAAATCACTTATAAAGTAACAATAATAAGATGAAATTATATTCGTTATTATATAAAAAATAATGTACATACTCATATTTATAGGGTCTTGATACATATCCATTTAATACACTAGAAAAACACCCTAAGAGTAAGGTGTTTGATGATGAGACTTTTATGGGGTGGTTAGGCGTATATGGTTTGAGCCGTGATCTCAATGAGCTTGAACTTCTCCCATAAATGGTTTTTCTCATGCTTAAGTTGTTGGATATAAACTTTGGATTGGTCAATGGATAATCCCAATGATTCTATCTTCCTCGGAAGCACCGATAAATGGGCTTCATAGGGTACGATCCTACTGGTTGAGGCCATCACTTATTTTATCTATGTTAATTGGATTAGTCAAAACCCTATATTTATACTAATCATATGATCACTGTTCAAAGAGTATAATATCAAAATTAATGATACTTAATGGTATTTTAAATCTTATAGGATATAATAAAACCAAATAAGTGCATGTATTTTATCTCTATATATATATTAATGAATTTAATTAACCATAAAGTGAATTTTATTTATAAAAGTTCGGGTCATTACAATCTCCCCCACTTCAGAAATTTCACCCTTGAAATTTTCATTTCACACACTAAAAAATATGAGGGTAACTATTTTTCATCACCTCCTATAGTTTTCCTGGTGCTTTTTAAAACTTATGGTTTCTCTACAACACTTTGACCATGAACATTGTCTTATTATATAGAACTTTGTCTCTACGATCTAAGATCTTTATTGGATGCTACTCATAGGAAAGATCATTCTCTAATGGTACCACTTCTGGATTGAGTACATGTGAGGGGTAAGGTATGTACTTTATCAAGAGGGATACATGGAACACATCATATACTTGAGATAGGTCAGGTGTGAGTGCTAGTCGATTGGCCACCACTCCAATGTGATTCAGGATCTCAAATGGATTGATGTATCTTGGATCAAGCTTTCCATTCTTCCCAAATCTCATGAATTTATTCCATAGAGATATATAGAAGAATACCATGTCTCCAGCATCAAAATATAGGTCTCATCGATAATTTTCATCAAAGATATTTTGTTAAATCTGAGAAGCCTTGATGTTATATTGAATGGTCTTGACCTTCCCCACCATTTCCTCAACCATTTTAGGACCTAATAGTTTTTGTCCCCCAACTTCATCCCAAAATGTAGGTGTTCTGCACCTCTTCCCATAAAGGTCTTCTTAGGGATTCATTTGGATTCTATGGTGAAAAGTATTATTATATGAGAATTCGACCAGAGGAATATGTTGATACCATCCTCCTTTTAAGTGAATTGAGCATGCTCTCAACATGTCCTTGAGTGTCTAGATAGTCTGCTTAGATTGACCATTAGTTTTGGGGTGATAAGTCGTGCTAAATTTCAACTCAGTATTAGAGAATATTAGAGGCTCTTTCAGAACTTAGAGGTAAATCTTTGGTCTTAATTAGATACAATCAATAGTGCTGTTCCATGCAACCTCACCACTTCTATAATGTATATCCTTGAAAGTTGATCGAGTGAGAGATCCTATCGAATTGTAATGAAGTGATCAGTCTTTGTAAGACGATACACCACAACCTATATAGCATTATTTCCTCTTGATTTATTTTAAAGTCTAGTGATAAAGTCTATGGTGATGTTTTCCCATTTACATGTAGGTATGGGTAATGGTTTCATCATCCCCTTGGATTTTTTCCTTTCATCCTTCACTTGCTAACACACAAGACATCTTGATGGATTTTTTCCAATCTCCTTATTTATATTGTCCCACCAATAGTTCTCTTGGATATCTTGATACATATTTGTGATTCCTAGATGGATATATAAATTCTAACTATGTGCATCATCTAACAACTCCTTTAACTCAGGATTTGATGGTACACATAGTCGTGACCCAAATCTCACAACGCCTTCTTCATTAAAATTAAACTCTGAGGATTTCCCTTTTCTTACAGCTTACACTTTATTCTAAATTCCCACATCATCTCTTTGAGAATCCTTTATACTCTCTAGAAAGGATGGTTGAGAAATCATGTATGAAAGTATTGATGTCGTTCCCTCCTTTATGATTCCCATTTCCTTCCTTTTCAAATATAAGAAGATTAGATCCTTCTCAATTATAATCAATGATAAAATTGCTGGATCCTTTCTACTTAGAGCATCTGACACTTTATTTTCTTTCCCAGGATGGTAATGGATTGAGTAGTCACAATATTTGATCAGATCTAACTATCTTTATTAGTGCATATTCATCTCTTTCTGTGTGAATATATAATTGAGGTTTTTATGATCTGTATATATTTCAAACTTTTCCCCAAAGAGATAATGATACTAGACTTTCAATGCAAAGACCACTGAATCTAACTTTAGATCATGTTTTGGGTAGTTCTATTCATGAAATTTTAATTTCCTTGAGTTATATACTATCGATTTATTATTTTCATTAACACACAACCTAATATCTTCTTCGAAGTATCATTGAATACCATGAACAGTTCTCTTCTCATGGGTAGTGTGAGTACAAGGGAAGTGATAAGACTCTTATTCAACTCCTTGAACCTCTCTTCAAATTCATTATTCCAAACAAAATTGACTCCCTTCTAAGTTATCTTGGTTAGGGTGTTTGAAAATCATGGTAAATTTCTCACAAATCGATGATAATACCCAGCTAATCCATGTAAATTATAGATATATATCAATATGTTTTCATCATCCATCCTTCAATTACTTTAGTTTTTAAAGGGTCCAAAGATATACCATCTCTTGTGATAATATTCCCTAAGAACGAGACATCCTTCAACCAGAAATCACATTTTCTATACTTTTCATAAAGCTTCTCCTTTCATAAGGTCTTTAGAACAGTGCTTAGATACTTCTCATTATTCTCCTTTATTTTGGAGTATATTAGAATATCTTCTATAAATACTACCAATTTTTTTTTGAGTTAATCTATAAAGAATCTATTCATAAAGTCCATGAATATTTTTTGAGAATTAGTGAGTGAAAATGTAATTAATATGAACTCATAGTTCCTGTACCTTGTATGAAAATTAGTCTTGGGGATATCCTCCTTCTTCACACTTGATTATATCCCGAATGAAGATCCACCTTGGAGAAGTATTGTTCTCTACATAGCTGATCAAAAAAGTCATAAATCCATGGTAGAGGATACTTGTTCTTTATCACGATCTTTCTTATCTCATGATAATCAATGCAAATGCACTTTGACCCATCCTACTTGATGAAGAGGACTAGTGCAACCCAAGGTTAAGCACTTGGGCATATGAACCCTTTATCCATATTCTACTGTAGCTATTTCTTCATCTCCTAAAGTTCCACAACAAACATTCTATACAGAGTCTTGGATATTGTTAATTCCATAGGTATAAGCTCTATTGAAAATTCAACCTCTCAGCTAGGAGGAAAACCATGGAATTCTTTGGGAAACACATCAACATATTCCATCACAATGGGAATGTATTAGAGTATGATCCTTTTCTTAGACTCAATCATTTAAGATAGATATGCTTACTCATAGGGAAATAATATCCATTCTTGAGATGTTGGTTCTAAATAATAATCCTCCTCCTCCTTACACTTTTAAAAAATCAGGAGTTGATTCACGATATGGATAGTGATTTCCTTCTCATAACAATTTATGTTAGCTTTATATAGGGAAATCAAATCCATACCTATAATTGCATCAAATTCAACTAAAGGGTGTATCACAAGGTTTACTATGAAATTCATCCCAAAAATCCTGACAAGGGAGTATTTATATAATTGGGATGTAATAATTTCCCCATTTTCCATTTTCACTAATAGATTTACTTCCATGCTTTGTGGTGGTTTTTGAATTGTTCTACTAAAATTTCTTGATATGAAAGAATGTGTATAATTAAAATAAAAATGTACGTTATCAATTCTTGAATGAATAACTAGTGTACCTATCACCACTTCATTTTTGGGATCCACCTCAGTGGTTGTGATGGAAAAATCTCTCCCTTGATTCCTTAGAGGTTTTTGTTTGGATCTTGAAACCCTTAGCTTAGTGAATTGGTTTGAAAAGTGCCCTGGTTCCTTATAGTTGAAGCAATGAACAATGTGTTGAGGGTTTACTAGATAATTTCTTTCCTCCACCATATTAGTGGGGTTCTCCCATTGATAATCACTATATAGGATTCCTTCTTTCCCACACCTAAAGTATTTCCTTTCCCCCTTAGGCAATTTCTAGGGGTCTTCTTTCTGCACATTTGATAAGTGAGATGTTGAAATTTCTTAGTAACAATAGATTTATCCATCAGACTACCATAATTAAAATATACATTTGGATTATTATCCCCATGATACCCTTGAGATTCACCGATCTCCATTTCAACTTTGAGGGCACATCAGAAAATTTCCTCATAGCTATCAAAGTCTCATATCGCTAGGGCTGTTTGTAGACTAGGTTTTAGCCCACAAAAGAAGTGTTCAACCTTGTATCTAGGGGTAATAATAAAGTTGGAGGTGTATCATGCAAGTCTGATCAAGTTTTCCTTGTACACCTTGATATATTCATCATCTTTTTTCTTGAGTGCAAGTAAATACCTTTCCATTTTAAGTCAGAGAGTGCAAGGAATATATTTATCAAAAAACATTTTTCGAAATTACTTCCACCCCATTGCTTCAATATCTTCCTTTGGATTCATATTATTGATCAATATACACCACTATTCAGATTCTACCTCTATATGATAATCAAATATTATAACCTTCTCTTTCTTAGAACATTGAAGGATGTAGAAGATGTTCTCAATGGAGTTGATCCATTGTTCTATGATTAATGGATCAGATGATCCATTGAAAGTCAGAGGCCTTTATCACATAAAGGTCTCAATTACAGCTTGTTCATTCTTAAGGGGATTTGTGATCTTCTTCTAATCTAGGTTTCTATTCAAAACTCGAGTCATCTGAGAGATTATCATCATAAAGTTCACAATTCTTGCTCCCATCGAGTTGGTCATATCATTGAGACAGTCATCACATTTACCTTAAAATTGGTTTTTAACTTGATTTCACCTATTTTAAACCACTGTCTAGAATAAAGGGAAATTATAGATAATTATTTTTAAACTATTAAACACATAAATAGGAATTTAATGACTTTAAATGGATAACTAATAAATGAAATTTATTTCTCAACTAAGTAATTTCTAGGATTCATTCTATTTTATCCATGATCTATTTCCTAGAATATATTATTATGGGAATATTTATTCTATTAATAATGTTTCTTAACGAGCTTTTGAATTTACCAAATCATATCCCCTGATAATGTCAAACCAGGTGTGCAGCAAGGCCTATTATCATGCACCCATTCCCGGTCGAGTCTAGCTCAATGCTGTGTTTTTGGGTTTTACCCCTATGTAAATCTATGCCAGATCCACATCCAATTGTAGTATCTAGATGAGATGTATTTTATTGATAAAAAACTTACTCTATACTTACCAAAAATTTAGGGTTGTTTTATTACACTTAGTTTTACCCCTAAGGCTTTCACTAAAGTTTTCTAATCCTAAACCAAAAAATAACTAAAATTTTCCCTTGATACCGACTATGAAAACCCTTCTCTTTATTATATATTAATTCATGATTTATTACATAATATTACACATAAAACAATCTAGAAGATCAAGAAGTCTAGTTTCTTTGGGAATTAGGTACATTACATAGTATCTTAAAACATTAAATACATCATCTTTATTGAAAACTTCATTAACATGATCATAATATTCCTTTGTACTTAAAACCTCATGGGATAACCTGGGGATATACATAATAAAGGGGTGACATATAAATCCTATTAACAGAATAATAATGGAATAACATAAATAAATTAATACATGAAAGGAAATAGGTATATAAATAGGGCATAAAAGGATTGAGAATCATAAACATGAACAATGAGGCATGATATAGCATGATAATCATAAAGGCAACATGGGAAATGTGGAAACAACTTAAAAAACTTTATCATAAACATAGGTTAAGGATAAATGAAAAGACATCATGATGAAAAACTTCTCATGGTGGATTATGTTCACTACCTAATCCCTTGTATGACATCTCATCTCATGAGACTAAAATATTACCCAATGCACTAGAGTGCTATATAATTCCGGGCACACCTGTCACTTTCAATTCATTCTCATGCTTAAGTGTGCCACATAGATCATAAAACATGGAATAATTTATCATCAAATTTCAATTCATGATCAAGGAGTGTGTAATGAATACATGTAAGTCCCAAATCAAAGAATTATAAGTGAATGAAGGTGAACACCCTTGATTGTAAAAGGGTATGAGTATTCACTACACAATTGTTTCACATAAAAAATCGTAATGAAATTTTGGTAGCATAACGAGGGAATATAAATGTTCATGGAAGAGATTAATTAGAGTGAAAGGATTCTATCATCATTTATAAATAAAATGGATAGTAAGGTTTATATTTAAGAACATATCCCAATAATAGGAAATGGAAATAAAAGGCATAAGAAAATGCAGATGCTTGAATAAAGAGGAGGAGATGACCCCTTACTAAATTTCTACATCATAACATGTGTACGTAAAGGTTAATGAAAGAGATTAATGAGAGTGGAATGGGTATATTTTCATTTATAAATCAAATTTAAATTAATGGGGATATGTAAAAACATATCTTAACATGAACAAATGGAATTTAATAGGCATACCATAAAAAAGGTTCTTATATAAAAAGGAGAGTGAGAGATCCCTTACTTTGAGAGGGTGATTCCAAATACTTGGGAGGAGTTTCTTGAGATCTTAGGGGCACCTTGGGAGGACTCTAGAGAGGGGATGGAAGAGTAAGGACGTGTTCTAAGTTATTTTATTGAATATAAATAGGAGCTTGGGTGGGTTTATATAGGAAAAGAGAGGGGGTTCTTTATTATTTATCAAACTTAGGTTTTGGAATCTATATAATAAGTAATCAAAACCAAAAACCTTACAATGATTTTTACCATGGTTTATACTAAATATTGGTGGTTTTAATTATTTTATTAGTACAAGGGATAAAATTATTAAAATATTATGCTTTCTGATGTGGAAGTGAGTCATGTGCTTAAAGAAATGATTTTAAAACCTTAAAATATATTATAGGTTTTTGAGGATTCATAATGGATTTATAAAATTAATATAATAAAATTAATATTAAATTATTTGGTATTGGAAACATATATTTGGTTTTGGATACCATTTATAGTATTTATTACATCATTTTGGGTCATTATGATATCATAATACACACCATATATTTATACCGTGTTTAATTTTTTCCCGAAAAATCAACTGTCTCAAAAATTTATGGAATATTCACTGTTATATAATTTTGATGTTATGATTCCAAAAAATAATATTCATTTTATATAAATAATTTTCTAAATATGTGATTTTTTACTTTTAAAATAAAAATTGACATTTATTGAGAAATGCTGAGTTTTTTTTGACAATAACAGTTTTCAAACCCTTATAAAAATTACATTTGAATTTATAAAAAAATATAAGATCATTTATAATAATATTTTAATAAAATATTATTTATTTCAAAAATATATTAATTCAGAAAAATAAATTCCTTAATTGAATTTGAATATTACCCAAAAATACAATTTATGTTTTATTGTATAAAAGTAAAAATCACATATAAAGTAACAATAATAAGATGAAAATATATTCATTATTTTTTAAAAAATAATGTATATACTCATATTTATAGGGTCTTGATACATATACCTTTAATACACTAGAAAATTCCATAAGAGTAAGGTGTGATATGGTGAGACTTTCATGGGGTGGTTCGACGTACATGGTTTGAGCCGTGATCTTAATGAGCTTGAACTTCTCCTATAAACAGTTTCAATAATGCTTAAGTTATTAGATCTTATCTTGGTCTTGGTCAAGGGAAATTCCTAGTGATGATATCTCTCTTGGAAGCTCTGATAAATGGGTTTCGTAGGGTATGATCCTATTGGTTGAGGCTATCACTTTGTTTATGTAAATTAGATTTTTCAAAACCCTATATTTATACTAATCATATGATCACTGTTTAATTACTATATTATCAATAGTAATGATACTTAATGGTATTTTAAATATTATAGGATATAATAAAACCAAATAAGTTCATGTATTTTCTATATATATAATAATAAATTTAATTAAACCACAAAGGGAATTTTATTCATAAAATTTCAGCTTGTTACAAATATAAGTTCAATGTATCTTTATATTGAATATATACATCTTCAGAGTTTTCATGTATGTCTTAGCTTATTGTTTTACCTCTAATTTTTTACAGTTTACCAATATTTACTCATTCCACATTTTTTTATTGATTTTTACAAGGATTATGGATGAGTGATATATTGAATCCAAAATTCAATTTTTAGTTGTTGGTTTTGAAATAAGTAGGTAAAGTGTTTATAAAACCTGTTTGAAAAAATAAATTAATTTTTATAGTGTAAAAGAGAGTGGTATTTGGGTATGTATTATTAAGGGTTATGTTTCCTAATCCTTTAAAAGTATAAACTTAAAGGTCCAGATAATTTTAGTGTTAAAATATTTATAGAAAAAATATAAATACAGGATGGTTATGTTAGGACTGTTTCATAAGACACCTAAAGAATCATGGGTAAATAAACCTAAATCCTATGATTACTTGAGGGTGTTCAGGTAAACACCATACATGCATTCCATAATTTTTAAATAAAAACGTAGGTCCTTAAGAGAGTATTTATAGGTTACCAAAAAGGTATAAAAGGTTACAAACTATGTATTGATAAACCCAATTATAAAAACATATCCTCATATAAGATGTTACATTTCATGAGTACAATCAAAGTTAAAGTGTCTTATCATAGTGAGCCTAAACCTACCCTACTAGAGGGTGTAAAAGTTGATGTAGAATTAAAAAATAAATACCAAACTATATCTATAAATTATTATTTTTGAGGAAGAATCATAATAATAATCAAATAGTGGAAATCTAATTAGAGTTCCTAATCATAAACTCATTAGTGATAGGGATTAAAGAGTGATAAGGCCTATATTAAGGTTTGAATATGTGGATATAGTGACATTTCCATTTATTGTAGCTAAAAATATCATGGAAAATGATCACCAAACTTATAAGAAAATAGTTAAGTTGAAGATGTAATGGCTTGGGTATTTAAGAGTAGTAATTCTATCAAATATTGGATAAACCATGTATATAGACCTTATAAAGGTGTACAAGGATTTTATGTAGGTTAAAAATAAAGTCTTGAGAGTTATCTAGGATCATGGATAATATTCTATAGCAAGAATATCACCGTGTCATGATGCAGGAGATCATGGTATGGTGAAAGGAAGCACGAGGAATGAAATGTTGGGTTGGTTGCAGGGAATATCATAGCCGAGGGGTGTCAGAGAATGATGGTTGTGTAGAGATTTTTCTTATGTTCTTGATGGAGGTTTTTTTAAAGTCAACAATAAAATAAATTATTTTTTCTAAGTTCAATATCTTATGTATAAAGTGTATATTGGAAGAATATATTACATGTCAGTTTTCTGGCTAAGGAAAGAATCTTAAATTTTAAGGAAAATATATTACATATCAAGAAAATATATTACATATGAAGAATATTACATACATAGTAGGATTTTGAAAAAGTTAATTATCCTATTTATCATAATAATATCTTACATATTTTAATTTTATCAAATGGAATTATCTTATATATGAATAATATCTTATGTATTGTAATAATATCTTATATATTGAAATATTTTTTAGGAAAATATCTTACATATGTAGAAAATATAGTATGTGTTTTGATACATAAGGATTTTTCTTATGATACATAAGGGTTACCATGATACATAAGGAATTTCCATTTTTCACGAGGGTTAAAAAATGGAAAAGTATGGTAAATACAAGGGTTGACTATGGATGATATGTAAGGATTTTTTGGGTGATATGTAAGGGTTACATACATTTCAGAATATTGATCTAGATGATACATAATGGTTGATACAGATGTCATGTTAGGGTTGATTCCTTTTCTAAAAAATGAGTGTGATGATCTAGAGGTGGCACATGATGTGAGTCAGGGGTTCATGATGGGATGTAGGTTATATCTGATTTTTTAATAAATAAATAAATAAATGGTTATATTAAGTATTTAAGAGAGAGTTTAAATATTTTGGACAACAATATAGTGGGTACACCTTAATTATTATCTCTCTTGTTCTTTCTTCCCTCTTGAGAGATCTTCATCGATTCATGCTGGATCTTCATGCCATTTGTCATAGGGAGTAGCCATGAGCAAGGCTAGCAGTCCATGTTCATTTTTTTTCTAGATTTCTTACAATTTATTCACCTCTTATTGTAAATTTCTAATTCTAGTTATTTTTTAGATTTTGGTAAGTCTTCTATTTGGAGTTAAATTAGATGTGTTCTTTGACGAGTGGAGTCATATAACTCCTAGTAGGTGGTGACTAGCCATTTCTTATGCTATACATGTGTTATTCATTGTGTGGTAATTGGGAAAGGGTTGGTTCATATGAGTGAATGGTAATGGAACTACTTGTGATTTCCATTGTTCACAATAGATACCTAGGGGTAGTCTCATGTGAAAAAATGACGAGTGTTATCTGGTAGGTATTGGATGGATTGGATGTGTAGTTTGAGGGTTTTATGAGAATGATATGCGTGTTTTGGATAAAGTTTCTTAGAATAAAATGATTGATGTGGTTCCCTATAATTTTTATGTGTATAACCCATGTGACTTTGGGTGATACTAATCACTAATAATGGGGTGACATGGTTCACCAGTGTTATGAAGATGGTATTGACCATTACTATAGATAATGATGAAGGTTTGATGAGTTATGGTCGTAGGTTGATGGTGATTTCTACTCATCATGGGGGTTAAGTACGTTGAGGTTGTGTTCACATAGGATAGTTATAATGAAGTGGTTTTAACCAATGTTTTTAAAGGTATCCTCTGTATATTAAAAGGATTATCGGTGATGGTGTTGGCCATCATTATGGGGGAGTATACACCATATGTGGCTATGATTGGTGGTGATTGTGACTACTATATGGGAGAATGATGCTCATTATATAAGAGAGATATGTTGGGGATGATGACCTAGTCTTGGTAAATGGTGGGAGTCATCATGCCTTAGGTTTCATCAGGCTATTGATCCAATAGATGGTAAAGGGATTAGATGGCCATGGGACTTATGATATGGTTTATGGATGTGTTATCAGGGTTTCATGGTTGACTTAGGATGGTTACTTTTTTTATAGTTGGAATGTAATGTCATGTGATATAGAATTCATTGGAAGGCTAAGGGAACTTTTAGTATGTTATATTTTGGATGAATCATTCCAATATATCATTATCCAAAGTAAGTAAAGGCTCATCATGGATTGATGAGCATGGGTGAGGAAGGTTGTGTTAGTTATTTTTGGTTGTTATTTATTGTTTTTTTTCATAAACTTGTATATATATGGATATTAGTTAGGGACATTGTTTGTAGAGGCCTACTAAGTTCATACTGTTGGGAACACTTTGTGTATAAGGTTGTATTTGTTGTCAGTAGTTGTTAATGAAGATCAAAATGAAGGAGATGAAGAAGTACTCCAATGAAATGGAGGAATGGAAATTCAGATGATTGTTGTACTGATCATAAATTAAAAGAACTTGTGTTAGTCAAAGGTGACACATTGTTTACAAAAATGAAGAATGGTGAGGTATAATCCATCTGAGGTTGATTGAAGAAGAATGGGGATTTGATGAATACCATGAAATTCTTCATGATTGCATGAGAACCATGTAAGAGCCTACTTGAAGAATATAATCATATGATTTGCATGAAGTAGAGAATGATGGTTCAAGAATAAGAGTTGTTGAAGAAGGAAAATCACAAAAAAGAATCATGAAAGTTACGGAAAAAGCATATATTGAAGGTAGAGCTGTTCTCCAGTGTTTGCCAAATTTTTGGGCCTGGAAATCGGAAACTGAAGGCATGGGTTGTTTTCAAAAGGAGTTGCGTGCAAAGAGAAAGTAGTGCACAAAATAGGTGAGATGTTTGCGAAAAATAGAGGAGTGCATGAAAAACAGCGGCGTACATGAAAAACTTTAGCATGTGTGAAAAACAGTAGTGTGCATTAAATAGTGGAGCGTGGTTTTTCGCGCAAGAGGTGTTTCGGAATTAGAACGTTGAAAAATGGAAAAGGCATGGGATGCGTGAAAAACATGGAAATGTGCGTGAAAAAATGTTGTTCCCAAAATATATGGGTGAGTTTTCTTTTCACGCAAATAGTGTCTCAGATCAGAAACACTGAAAATCAGCAAAGGCAAGAGGCGCGTGAAAAATCGAAGATGTTTGCGCCATGTGTGTGGAAAATCAAACTTGTGCGTGAAAAGATGGCTGTGAACAAAATGTGGGTTTGATGTTTTACACTCAAGAGAGGCTTCATGTTCATAATGATGAAAAATGACAGTCATGTGGTGCGTGAAAAATCCAGGTGGTGCGCAAAAATAAAAGGAAGGCACGCGTAGTCTAAAGAACTGAGAGACAGTTTTACACACCGAAAAGGGGTTTTACACGCAGAGTAAAAAACGCCTATAAATACGAAGTGAACCCCTCTCATTCAGAGAGGCTCGACACTTAGACAAATCCTGAACTCTGACGTGTGGAAAAATTGAAGTATAAAGTGTTGCATTAAAAGAAGAAGAGTTGCACGAAAAAGAAGAAGTGTTGCATGAAAAAGAGAAGTTCTGCGCGAAAAAATGAAGAGTTCCGTGAAAAGGATTTTTCGTGACAAAAGGTATTTTTGCGTGAAAGGATTTAATTTTACACGCAAGACACTGAGAAGGGTGTGTGAAAAATTTGGGGGTCCCTCAAGTCTTTGACAGGTGCTTAGCACTCTCAATATGGCTTCGCAAAGAAGGAATTGCAGTGAACCGTTCGGTCTTACTTAGAGAAGTTGTACCACACACACACGACTGGTGTTTAACACCCTCGTTGTGATTTGTGAAGAGAAGAAGAACGATCCGTGTAACTAAACTTAGATCTTCAAAGAAAGAGGGAAGTATGACGGTACACTCAGGTGTCAGTATTGGTAATTAAAGGAAGAGAAGAAGGAGATTTAGTGCATTCAGTTATTGTGCTAAAGCAGAATATTGAATACAAAAGGGCATCAATTCAGGACTCCGATGCAAGCATTGTCTCATGCTGATCAGGAGAAAAACACTTCAATTCTTATCTATTGAAGATACCTTCACGTCTATAAATTGAGTGGGACCTCACCAAAGGTAAGTGAGCTAGGGGGAGTCAATGGGAGTGACCCAAGGGACGCAGTGAGCTATCCCTGAACTTTTGTAAAGGCAGTGAGCCTAGGATAGTGTGACTATGCCCGAACCATTGTAATCTATAACTAGTGAAGAATAGTGGAATTAGGTATGACCGACAACCTATCGGCTTATGCTCCTTGGACGTAGCCCTTAGTGATGAACCAAGTAAAAGTGTTGTGTCAACTCATTATGTGTGAATGTTTGATTGCTGATCATATCTATCATACAGGTTTTACAAGTTCCTACCAACGTGGGGACAAGATCCATCACATTAAGAGAAAAAGTTGACACCCTGATTCACCCCTCCCCTCTCAGGGTGTCCCAGGGTCCTACACATACTAATACCTTTCATGAGCCTTATAAGACACATACTGACTTTTTGGTTCATGGAACAAGTAAGGGTAAATTCTTGTCATCAGGATCCTAATAGAGATGGAGGTATAAATGGTGCATGGGTGAGATATTATTGTTTTGTAAATGGATTAGGTGGTTCATTGGTGTTAGGATGGTAGTTTATTTTGGTTTCTTTTGTGTATGTATATATGTTATTAGCCTATGGGTTATTATATCTATTTTTATATGAATTGTATGATGTAGATATTATTTTTCATCATGTGGTATGTTATGTATGGTTATGTCATCTACTTTCTACTATAATTATTCTATTATTTTACATTATTGTAAAAGTGTTATTATTTATATTTATAAGTCATGGTATCCACACTATCAACCCTTATAACCTTGCTACTATTTGTAAGCTTTTAACATATAGTGATACATTCATGAAGTCCAGTGTCTCTTTTATCTGGTTACTGTAGAGTGAGTTGGGTTAGGATGTTATAAAAGAATATAAAAAATGGAAACTATCATGGGAGAGTAAATAAAATATATTCTTAAAAATAACACTTAAAAATTTATTAATTAATATGATTATTCTATAATAATAGGGTACAAATAGATCTTTAAGAAAAAATAAATTCAATTTGGAAAACATTAAACTTAGATAAAAAGTTGTGTTCGTTGCTAAGAGTTTCTTGCAATGTGAATGTATCAACTATAATAATTATCTCTCTTATTGTTAGTCATAGGATAAATATATTATAAGACTTAAATAACATATTATACAATATGATGTTATCATATAATATGATACTTTGAAAATTATATCATATGATACAATATACTAGTTATGCTATATGATATTGGGATATTGTACTACCTTAACTCATCTAAATAAGTCAATATAATTTATAATTGATTTAACATCCTCATCATATGATTATGTGGCTAAATAGGTTTAAATATGTTTTAATAATTAATGAATTGTTTAAATATTAATTAGACTTAGTACAATAATGGAAATAAGTTGTGAATATTAGAATGTAAATTAATTACACAGTGAGCATTTTTGAAATGACCTATATTATTGGTTCCTCCTATATTCATAGAAGGAATATTATGGAGGAAGGTATTGAATTCATATAATAGCAACTCGATCAAGAAAAACTCCCATGGATGAACCTCTCATTTCTCTCTCTCGTTCCTTTTCTTAACGAGGTACTAAGAAATCATGGTTTTATAGGATGTCCTAAAAATATGATTTTTGATTTTGTTAGTATACAAATTATCTATGGAAGTGTAAGTATTTTAGATGGAATTAAATGTTTTTTATCAAATACATTATTAAAGGAATCTCAAATCATCAGAGTGCACTATAAGTTACATATTTTTTTTATTTACCATTAATTTCTTTCAAGCCTCTCTTGACATATCTTTGCTAAATTTTTGTTATTTATCACCATGTTTATAGAATATTAAATGTATATAAATATCATACATGGTATTAGAGACACTCTATTGAATTTTTTATATATTTTTTTAGAAAATTATTAAAAAATAATAAATTACATGATATTTTTGTATATCATGTGCTTATATCATATAATATATAATAGTTCAAACAGTTTTATAACTTTTGGATTCTCAATTATAAGATATGGAATTATATATCATATGGTACCACTTATACCATATGTTATGACATGGAAACTCATAAGACATGGTATACAAAACTATGTTGGATTTAACCATATCACATGGTATGTAAGGTATAATATATATAAACCAAATATGCATGAAAAAGCATCATACTGCTATTGATTGGGGTTGTGGGAGGCATGGCTCTTGACTACTTAAAAAAATTTTGTTGGTTGATCCTAATCCATGCATGCATGAGAGATACCTATCAGGGCAAACAGATTTGTTTAATTTTATACCAAGGGTGGTGTCCAATGAGGTTAGTCTTTCTCTTGAAAAAATACCATATGAAGATGAGGTTTGGGAGGTGGTCAAGGATGTCAATTCTGAGAGTGATCTGGGGATGGATGGTTTTCCCTAGTCATTTTACATCATCTTTTGGGATTTGGTTAAATGGGATTTGGTTGAGGCCATTCAGGATTTCTTTAGAGGGGGTCATTTTCCTCGAGTTTCTTATGCATCAAATCTGATTCTCATTCCTAAAGTGAAAGAACCCTTTACACTAGATCAATACCAGCCGATTTGTATGTGTAATTTTCCCTTTAAGGCTCTTGCAAATATTATCAACAGAATACTTGCGAATCATCTTCCCCAATGGGTCTTGGAAAATCAGCAGGGTTTTATCAAAGGAATGTCCACTCAATCCGCCATTTCCATGGTTCATGAGTTGGCAGGGGATATTAATCTTACGACGTCTGGGTCCAATGTGGTGATTAAAGTGGACATGCACAAATCTTATGATAAAATGGAATGGAATTTTATCATTAAAGTTTTGTCTCACAAGGGTTTTTTCTAGAGGGGTTGTGGATCTAATGTTTAGAATTTTCAGTTCGCCTTGGATTGTTGTCTCTTTCATGGTGAAGCGATGTGGTTTATTCAAACCCAACTGAGGCTTGTGGAAGGGAGACCCTCTTTTTAACAGTCTCTTTATCTTGGTTTAGGAATCTCTTAGCAGATATTTTGAGGGGAAAATTCTTAATGGGAGGCTTTGGGCATACCTTGGTAGAGGGAATTCTAGTTATGTTTCACATATATTCTTTGAAGATGACATGTTATTATTCTTGAATTGTAACATGAAAAACATTAGGGAATTTAATAGGGTAATGGAAACCTATTGCAAGTGGAGTGGTCATTCCATCAATAGGGAGAAAAGCAATGTGTTTCTCTTGAAATGGTGTTTGGAAAGAAGGGGTAAAAAGATTGAGGAGGCATTGGGCATACATAAAAATCTTTTCTGATGGAATATCTCGAAGCTCCTATTACGCCAGGAAGGGTACAAATTCAGCACTTTGATGGGCTCGTTGGGAAAATTAAAAATGGCATTACAAATTGGAAGAACCAGTTTCTCTAGTTTGGGGGGCATATCACACTGGTCAATTGTGTCCTCTCCTCAATTCCCATGCATGTGCTCTCGACGCTCAAGGTTCCAAAGGTGGTTCTAATTAATGTTGAAAAAGTGTTGAAAAAATTCATATGGGATTCTCATCATGAGGGAAGAAATCACTGGACTTCATGGGACTTGATGCCTAGAAAGGTTTCTGAAGGTGGTATTAGTGTCCACAGTGTAAGAGGGGAAATGCATGGTATGAAAGCTAAGATTTCTTGTGACTTTCTGGAGAAAAAATTATTGTGGGAAAGTTTTATTAATAACATATATGAAACTCACTTAACCAGTGTCAGAAGAATTGTTTCCCATCTTTGGCTCACAATCTCTAGTTACTTACCAGTTCTTCGCTCTCACTCCAAATGGCTGGTTGGTTGTGGGAAAATTAATTTTTGGAATGATAATTGCGTAGGTTCAATGCTTGGCTTCCCTGGTTGCCTGACTCCATAGATTTCCTTTACTGATGCTAGCAGTTTCATACCCTTTATCCAGGAAATTCTCATGCATAGCCAACTGTTGGTCTTTGATGGAATCACCTTGAATGATGAGCCTGATAAACTCATTTTCACAGGGTTATCCTCGGGGCTATTCTCGGCCAAGGGGTATCGTTTGGTGACTCAGGTGCATGGATTTTCAGATATCTGGAATGAAGCGATGTGGTGTAATGATCTATCGGTGAAGTATAATTTCCTTATCTGGCGTCTTCAGAATTAGGTTGTCCCTACATATGATCAGGTGAAGCACATGGGGATTCCTCTTGCATCAAAATGTTTATGCTGCTCGGTTCCCACCGAAGAGTTGACTGACCACCTCTTCTTCACCAGTGACTGGGTGACCACGGTTTGGGGTTTCCTTGGTGATGTCTTCAGACGAGGAGGTCAAGCGGCTTCATCTACATCTTTCCTGCATTCGTGGTTCTCGGGAACTGCTGACAACATCTCTGAGAAGAAGGCGAGGGAGGTGATTTTTAGTGTGGGATGTTGGACTCTTTGGAGCGCTCGCAACCAGATACGACATGGGGGAATGGGCTGTTCGAGGATGGATTTGGTATTTCGTGCCCACTGTACTAGGACCAATTTGATCCCACTTATTAAGGGTGGGGAGGCCATTCCACTACTAATAATTTTCATGGAAGGTAATTCTTTTAGTCCATTTTTACAAGGTGTGAATAAGTAGGGATGTTGGGTGCAGTGGAAACCTCCAAGCAGTGGTCTGAAGCTCAATGTGGATGGGTCTTGTGTGTCTGGTTTTATGAGAGGAGGGGGAGTGGTCTATGACTCCCAAGGGTTGGTGTTACTGGCTTTCAGTGATGATTTTGGAATGGGAGACTCTCTTAGAGCAGAGGCGTATGCAATGTTGAAAGGCATTGAGCTTTGTAATTCTCATAATCTTGTGCTTGAGTCGGTGGAGACTGATTGGGCTATCCTTCATGGGTCACTGTGAGGGACGCTCCTCATTCCATGAGACATTGCCTACATTGTTCGCAGATGCAAGCGTATTCTGGACTCTCAGGTGATCCTTAGTCAAACTTGGCATGAGGGGAATAAGGTGGAAGATTTTATGGCCTCCAGGATTACCACTAGCGATCAAAGTCTATTGTTTTCTACCATGGGATCTCTTCCACATGCATGTGGTAATTGTGTTAGGGTAGATGCTTTGGGACTTCATTATTTTAGGCCTCCTTAAACTTGTTTTTTTATGGGGAACTGCCCAGTTTGAAAGTTTAATAAAAAGTTAATGTTGGATGGATGGATAAGCTATATTATAAAGATATCGTAGGAATTAATTTTATACCATATTAATTAGTATTCATGCCAGAGTATTATGATATATGATATCATTACAATAATTTTATTTATGATATGGATTTGAAAACAGATGAGTTATAACATATCACACAATATAAGAATATCATATAGTATAATATTAATAAAAAATATTCATTTTAGAAATAAAATATTGTTGTGACCAAGAAGATGTTTGAAAATATTTTTATGTCCCATGAGATGTTTCATGTACATGGGGAGATTATTTTTTGAAGAATATAAAGTGGATGTGACTAGATATACTGGTGTTGTATTTTATTGTCAATGCATAAATCACATTCAAACATAATTTATGTGTTTCAGAAGAGGTGAAGTGTGTTTAAAGGATTATCAAGAAGTTGAAGGAAATCAGAGTGGATTTTGAAGCTGGAATCTATATGAGGTGAAATTAAACCATGAAATTCCCAAAGGATCATGTGTAGTCACCTAATAGGGGTGAATCATGTGTGACTTATTTTTCCAAAATTAAAAATATTATTATAATCACTTAAACCCCCTTGTTATTTAAACCTATGTTACCTATTAGGTTATAAATGAATTTGTTTATTTTAACCCAATACACAACAACCACATGAAATGTATAATGTAAAGTACTAGGAAGTGTGAACTATTTTTACAAGGTTTAACCCAATCATAAGAATCCTATTCCTTGCTATGTCCAGTTATCATCCCGATCCATAGATTCTATAATATATAACATAAGTGGTATAAAAATTCAAGGATTACCATGAACCCATGGTGCATCCCACATATAAACAACATACCATTTTACTTCCTAGAATCTCATTTAGTTAATACTATCTCACTTCCAGTTATAGAAATTACTTCTAAAATAATAAAAAAGATATAATTCAAGATCCAAGATATCACTGTATCTACTGATCAAACCCTCTTCCTCAATATATTCTTTGACTTCCAGTAGATCTTCAAGAATAACAGTATGTAACTCAGTCTATGTAAATATACAAGCTTCCAGATCTTTCAAAAAACCAGATCATTTTCTTCTCTCAACTCGGTCTTCAAGGATTTCGACTGCCAATTAGTAACCATAATAACTTCATGCACATTGTAATTCTTAAACTCTTTTTATTATTATTTCTTTCTCATCATTTATAAATTCTAAAATATAGTATCACATGTCTTATTATTCTTTTTTTTATTTTACTAAATGGATCTTATCAACAAAATTAGGTTAGATTCTTCTCCTTTCTCAATACTCAATAGGTTCTTCTTCAGCTATATATCGGGTTATCTTTTCTTCTCACTAAAAGTTTTTTCCTCTTCCTTCTTCTCAGATTTTATATCCTTGGATCAATAGAATATATTTTCAAAATTAATAATATAGAAAATATTTTACAATAATGGTTCAATGATCCCATCACATTTTCCTCAATGCCTTCATGTGGGTATGTCCCTACGATCACAAATATTCCATTATAATCAACTATTCATCTTAACTATATTTCCAAGAATACCCTTTTCCCATTATAATCAACTATTCAATGATCCCATCACATTTTATTTTAAGACAAAACCAACCAAACCATCCATTATCCACCACTATATAATTCATGTCAAAAAAACATTCCAACATGAATTCTCAAAAGACAACCAAATTGTTCCACCATACAACCCAAATCCAAAACAAACAACACAATATCAGAGTACTACGCGGAAGACCAAACAAAAAAGAACCACATGACATGATACCACCATAGCTCTACACCAAGCTCCAAGCTCCAAGCTCCACCAAGACACCATAATGCACCCCTAGAGGAGGATGATGCCTTACCATTTCCCATGTCACGGTACACAACATCTGCAAAGACACCAAAGTTCCAAAGCAGGGGGTGAGTACTAAAACTTAGTAGGTTTTCCCCAAATGAATTCCCTACACATGACACTAGGATAAATCCATTAGCACATTTATATAAAGAAGTTTATATAAAATAATCACAAGTGCATCAATTACCATCATCCAAACACACCCTTACCAAGCCATCTTGCCCAAACCAAGTAAACCCAGGGAAATCCAAACAATCATGCCGTAAGCCAAACATGCCACACAAGGAAGCCAAATCAACTATGCCACAAGCCGAATACCTTTTTCATATTTCACTCAAAAGACCCATCTAAAAACATCACTAACCAAGCACACAACATATCATGGTGGCACTTCTTGTCCAACCCATTCATTACCAATCCACTCAAGTGGTACTTCCCGCCCACTTGCTATTGATGGTGGCCCTTCCGTTTACTATCCATCCCCTTTTTATAGTGGTACTTCCCTACCACTTTCACAACATTCAAACAAGCCAACATAACCGAGCATATAACCCATCAAGGCCACAAAAACATGCAATCAACCATTTCCATTACATGCCAATACACTTCAATAAATCAAAAATTTATTAAAAATACCCTTTAACCATTTTCCATGCCAAACCCCATTTCAATAAAACAACCCTTTTATTGAAAACAATTTTCTCAATTCATCTTAATCAAACCAATAAAACCACTCATTTTAAAATCCCATTTTAAAATCACATCAAGAGAATTTTACCACAAGCCCATTTTCCAAAAAATTCTCAAACCATTACCAAAGGGATTTCCATCTGATTTCGCACATCAACAACACAATTAATTTTAAGCAACACAAATTAATTGTAACCAAACCACTAGTTTTAACCAAGTGGAGCCGAGAGAGAAGCCACCTACCTTTAGGGTTCTGGTGAAATCGACCCACAAGCAATCACTCTTCAAATCTGGAGAACGCACCACCGAAACCTCTCTAGATCACCTTACCTAACATCCATAAGCCTTAAAATAAAAATCCAAGGAAACTGCAACCCTAGATCTACAAAAAACAAGTGTAGATCTAGAAAACTAAAGAAGGGAGAAGAGTGGATCTAGATAAAACCAAAAGAAAACCAAGAGGAGAGACTTACCTGGAATAAACCACCTTCAAACCACCTTGAAACATCTTCAAAATGCTTCCAAAACGAGTGGGTGATCACCCTCAACCCATAAGAACCCGAAATACCGAGTGAGGATTGAGTGGGAGAAAGTTTGGAGCGTTTTAGGTCAATTCTGATGAAGCCCGGATTTAAAAACCCCAACTTTAAGTGGCCGCACGGTTTAGAAAACCGTGCGCTAACCATGTGCACGCTACTGTCTTGAGATGAGGGGTCCACACGGTTGCCTCGCACAGTTTGGAAAACCATGCACAGGCCATGTGAAGCCTACTGTCTCCCCTTACACGGTTTCTTAGAGAACCCGCACAGTTTCCCCTAACCTTGATCAAACCGTTCTCCCTTAGAAAAGCCTCCAAACTTATTCAAAACCATTCCAAACTCTCCCAACCTCTTCTCGACTCATCCCATTCACTTTAAACACATAAAAAAATGCATAAACAAAGGCCACACACCTCAAACTGGGGGTACTACATTCTCCCCACCATTGGTCTTTCTGTCCTTAGAAAGTAGTGAACCCATCCTTTGCCGAAAGAGCTCGGGCCATTGCTCGACCATCTCTTTCTCCTGCTCCCAAGTCTCCTATTTAATCTGGCCATGCTTCCACAAAACCCAAACTAAATTGATGATTTTACCACGCAAGACTTTATCTTGACTATCCACAACCCGCATTGGCACGTGCACCAACGAAGCATCCGTTTGTAGCTCAACATGATCCCATCTAATCACATGGTCATGATCCGGCAGATACTTTTTCAAGTGCGACACATGAAACACATTGTGCACCGCACTGAACCTCGGTGGTAAATCCAAACAATAAGACACCTCACTAACCCGCTCAAGAATCTCAAAAGGTCCAATATTCCTCGGAGATAACTTTCCCTGCTTCCCAAATCGACGATGTCCCAACCTAGGAGAGATCCTCAAGAAAACATGATCACTCACCTTGAAGGACAAAGGCCATCGAAGATGATCTGCATACGATTTCTGACGACTCTAAGATGTCTCCATTCTCTTCCTGATCAACTTGGTCTTCTCCGTACTAGACAAGGCTCGGTCCAACCATCGAGGACTCACCCGTTTCCACCCAGTATAGTGGAGAACGACACGACCACCCATACAATGCTTCAAATAGAGCCATATGTATGGATTCTTGATAACTATTATTGTACGAGAACTCAACTAACGACAAGTGATCATCCCACGAGCCGCCAAAATCCATGACACAAGCCTACAACATATCCTCCAAAGTTTGTATCGTCCTCTCGGATTGACCATCCATATGAGGGTGATACGCCATGCTCATATTCAACTGTGTCCTAAGGGATTGCTGCAAGGATTTCCAAAAACGATATGTAAACCTCAGATCTCTATCTGATACAATCAAAACTGGAATACCATGACTCTTTACTACCTCCTGGATATAGATTTTGGACAGATCTTCCACCATATTAGATTCATGAATTGGGATGAAATGGGCCGAATTCTTTAGCCGATCCACTATCACCCAAATGGCATCATGGTTTCTGACCTTTCTTGGGAGACCTGTAAAAAAATCCATCGCTATTTTCTCCCACTTCCAAACAGGGATTTGTAAAGACTGCAACATTCCTGATGGCCTCTGATGCTCTTCCTTGACCTGTTGACAACCCAAGAATCTCGAAACAAACTCAGCCACTCTTCATTTCATACCAGCCCACCAGAACTGTGATTTCAACGCTTTATACATTTTCTGAATTCTAGTATGAACAACCCACCTGGAATGATGATACGACCTGATAAGATCCTCCTAAAAAGCAACTAGTACCACCATCTGATTCCAAAAACACAAAACTAAATCTCCATTCAGTTGCCAAACCTCAATGGAATCCCCACCATTGAGTCTCAACCCCATGGTCACACACTCAGAATCAGATATTTGTGCCTATTTAACCAGGACAACCAAGTCATGAATCAAAAAACTAGAAATAAGACCGCTCTATCACCCTGGTCTTCACATTCTAACCACATGTTGGCTATAACTGACATCAACTTCCACTGGTCCGATTCCTGTTTTACCACCTGAGCATATGATTTTCTACTTAATGAATCTTCCACCGAATTTACCTTACCTGGTGTGTACATAAAGTCAAAATCGATCATCTAGAGATATTCCAACCATATCCTTTGCCTCAAATTCAAATACCTTTGTGAGAAAATGTGCTTCAAGCTCTTATGACTCCCTTGCACGAGAACACACCCCAACCTTGATTCCGATGCATTGAAATACACCACGTACCCTTCTCCTAGTTTTGGAAAAACAAAAATTGGTGATGATGTAAAGCAACCCTTTAGATCTTCGAAACACTGCTAAAACTGTTCATTCCACTGGAATGGAACATTCTTTCTTGTCAAAGCTGTCATCAGTGAATCCAAACATGAAAAATTACGAACAGAACGCTGATAATACCCAGCTAGACCGAGGAAAATCCATACCTCAAACACATTCTTTGGTGGTTTCCACAAGATAACAGCCTCTATATTTTCTAGATCTACCGAAACACCTCTTTCAGAAATCACATGGCCAAGAAAACAAACTTCCTATATCCAAAAGTCACACTTTGACAATTTGGCATACAACCATTTATCCCTAAAGATCCCCAACACTATCGCCTAGTGCTGCTCATGCTCCACCCTTGTCTTTGAATACACCAAAATATCATCTACAAACACCACCACAAATAAATCCAGATATATCTGAAATATCTGATTCATCAATGCCATGAACACCACTGGTGCATTCATTAGACCAAAGAGAATAACCACATATTCATAATGGCCATATCTACTTCTGAAAGATGTTTTAGGAATATCATCCTTCCTCACCCACAATTGATGATATCCTGATCTCAAGTCAATCTTGGAGAACCACTGGGATCCCCTCAACTAGTCGAACAAATCATCAATTTGTGGAAGTGGATATCTGTTCTTTATCGTAACTTGGTTAAGTATACGATAATTAACACAGAGCCTCAAAGTTCCATTCACCTTTTTTCACAAACAACACCAAAACTGCCCACGGAGACTTGCTAGGCTGGATAAAACCTTTGTTTTCTAACTCTTCCAACTGGACTTTCAATTCCCGCAATTCATTAGGCTCTATATGGTAATATGGAAGTGATATAGGACTGGTCCCTGAAAGGAGATCAATCGTAAACTCCACTTCTCTTATGGGAGGTAACCCAGAGAATTCTTTAGGAAAAACATCCATGAACTGATCCACCACTGCTAGAAGAACACTCTTCTCAACACCCTCTACTGATTCTGACAACAACACTGCCAACTGATACAATAATGTTCCCACTGTTGGTGCTAACAAACCCGTTGCACCCTACCTTTCATGCCTCTCTCCTCTAAAGAGATGTCTAACACCATTGTGTGTCGTAAAAGCCACTGTTCTCTCATTACAGTCGATGTGGGTCTTAAACACCACCAGCCAATCTATTCCCAGGATTACATCATACCCATCCATCTCAAGTACTAAAAAATTCCACATTATCTCAACCTCGGCCACAATGATACAACATTCTCTACACAAGAAGGCTTGACACTCTCTTAGACCCAGAGGAATTTGAAGTTTCAAAATCAAAGGCATAATTTCTACCCTTAAACCCAGAAACTCAACCAAACATGTAACAATAAAAGAGTGTGAATCACCCGTATCAGACAATACTTGCATCAAGGTAGAATTTAAAAGAATAGTTCCTCACACCGTGGATGGTCCTGACTGATCATCCACCACAACCTGCTCGGCTCTGAACGACGCCTTTGTTTCCACACTCTTCTATTTATTGCTTTGCTGAGGCATCTTGGTATTCTAAGAATCACCATGACCCACTTTACTCTGCTGACGAGGGGTGTGCTGCTGTCCCCGCCCCGTTGAATCATACGACGTCCACGATCCCTGAGGAGTGTCACACACACCCAACCTTAGAGCATTCTGTCAATAATGTTGTAGATGTTCCATCTGCTTACAATTATGACATGCTCGAGGTTGTGCCATACAATCCCGCTTTATGTGGCTCGTAGAACCACACTGAAAACATCCCATATTTCTCTGGGGATTCAGAGGAAGATTTACTGATCCTTCCATCAGATTATATGCCATATTCCCACCCTGGGAATAATTGTCCCTCCTTCTCTTGAACCTAGCGTTAAAGTTCCCACTATTCCCCATGAGTGCCACCATGCTTCCTTCGCCCAGAGATCCCAACAAATTCCGCTCAGCCACTGAGACTCTATTCAACATTTCTGTGTAATCATCTATACACAACACCACTATCTTGGAACGAATGTCCTACCTCAAACCATCTTCAAAGATAAAAGCTTTAAACAATGTGCTACCCGCTACCTCAGGTGAAAATCTCACTAAGTTTATAAACTTAGCTATATATTCCGTCATAGACATATGCTCTTGCTTCAGACTGAAGAAATCAGTTGTGCGCTGAATTCTGAACGTATGTGGGTAGAATTTTTTATTCAACAATTCCTCAAAGCCTTCCCACGTCATACCCTAGTCCATCCCCGCATGGACTACCAACTCCCACCATTGAAGAACAATATCCTCCAGCTTATAAGTTGCTATCTTTACTTTTAACTCTGTCAGTATCCCAAAGAATTTGTAAATTCTATTCATTCTGGACTGTCACGCCTCTGCCCTTTCTGGGTCTGAATCACCCCTAAAGATGGGTGGATCCTACCTTTGCAAATGAGCCACATAATCAACATGCTTTGGATCTTCCAGTCTATTCATACTTCCCACATCTTATAAATCTTACAATATTCTCTGGACTAACCGCTGGTTCACCTAGGGCTCAGGTGCAGCCACGTTTTCATCGGCCACTTCCAGTTGGTCTCTACGACGCCTACTCGGTGCCATTTCTATAAACAGAAAACAAACAACCATGAGTCTCACTTCTGTAGACATCAATAATTCTCATTTCAAATCACATTACACAACACTATCACAATGAGGCTTTCCACCTTTTCCACATTTTCCATGTTTCACCATTTTTGAAAACAAAACCATTTTCAAAATACCACCAGTTTCCATATTTCAAATCCTTATGTTTTGAAACCCAATTCAGATTTTTCAAAATCCACACATTCATATCACACCATAAATCATTATACCCCAATGAAATATGCATCCTATAGGGAAGTCATTTCTACCATGCTCATCTCATTGGCTACACCCATGACAATGAGATATCCAATTCCTATAAGTGTTTCCAAAACACTTATGTACCCAACTACTTGGTAACTTGAAGTTCAGCATAAGAGGGTTAGATAATTCATTTTATGCTATACATTCCATGTTCTGACATTCCTACGGCTTGATACCATCCCGAAACAAGGAATACACCACAAAGAATGTCAACTCCAAATCTGAGAATCAACTCCAAAGGACCGAACAAGCTGATACCACTTTTAACAACCTTCCCCTACCTCATTGGCTTGAGGAGGCAATGAGGGTTACTTGGCCTTAAGTGAAATTACCAAGATGCCAAAGGCTGGAAATAAATGCCGAGGGCTTCAAGATAAAATTGGGGAATGATTTTACCTTAAGAAAAAACCAACAAAACCATCCATTATCCACCACTATATGATGCATGTCAATAAAAAATTCCAACATGAATTACTAAAAGACAACCAAATTGTTCCACCATACAACCCAAATACAAAACAAACAACAAAATATCAGAGTACTATGTGGAAGACCAAACAAAAAAGCACCACATTCCATGATACCACCACATCTCTACACCAAGATCCAAGCTCCAAGCTCCACCAAGACATCACAATGAACCCCTAGAGGAGGATGATGCCTTAACTTTGCCCACGTCATGGTACACAACATCTGCAAAGACACTAAAGTTCCAAAGAAGGGGGTGAGTACTAAAACTCAGTAGGTTTTCCCAAAATGGCTTCCCTACACACACCACTAGGATAAAACCATTAGCACATTTATATTAAGCAGTTTATATAAAATAATCACAAGTGTATCAATTACCATCAGCCAAACACACCCTTACCAAGACATCTTTCCCAAACCAAGTAAACCCAGGGAAAGCCAAACAATCATGCCGTAAGCCAAACATGCCACACACGGAAGCCAAATCAACCATGCCACGATCCAATTAACTTTTTCATATTTCACTCACAAGCCCCATCTACAAACATCACCAACCAAGAACACAACATATCATGGTGTCACTTACAATCCAACCCATTCATTACCAATCCACTCAAGTGGTACTTCTCACCCACTTTCTATTGATGGTGGCCCTTCCGTCCACTATCCATCCCCTTTTTATAGTGTTACTTCCTTCCCACTTTCAGAACATTCAAACAAGCCAACATAACCGAGCATATAACCCATCAAGGCCACAACAACATGAAATCAACCATTTCCATTACATGCCAATACAATTCAATAAATCAAACATTTATTGAAAACACCCTTTAACTATTTTCCATGCCAAACCCCATTTCAATAAAAAAACCTTTTATTGAAAACCATTTTCTCAATTCATCTTAATCAAACCAAAAAAACCACTCATTTTAAAATCCCATTTTAAAATCACATCAAGAGAATTTCTCCACAAGACCTTTTCCGAAAAATTCACAAACCTTTACCAAAGGGATTTCCATACGATTTCACACATCAACAACAAAATTAATTTTAAGAAGCACAAATTAATTGTAACCAAACTACTAGTTCTAACTAAGTGGGGTCGAGAGAGAATCCACCTACCTTTAGGGTTCCGGTGAAATCGACCCACAAGAAACCACTCTTAAAATCCGGTGAACGCACCACTAAAACCTCTCTAGATTCCCTTCCATAACATCCATAAGCCTTAAAATCAACATCCAAGGTGACCACAACCATATATCTACACACAAAAAGTATAGATATAGAAAACTAAATAAGGGAGAAGAGTGGATCTAGAGAAAACCAAAAGGAAACCAAGAGGAGAGACTTACCTGGAAGAAACCACCTTCAAACCACTTGAAACCTCTTCAAAATGCTTCCAAAATGAGTGGGAGATCACCCTCAACCCCTGAGAACCCTAAATACCAAGTGAGGCTCAAGTGGGAGAAAGTTTGGAGTGTTTTAGGTCAAGTGTGAGAGAGCCTGGATTTAAAAACCCCAACTTTAAGTGGTCACACGGTTAGCCCACATGGTTTGGAAAACCGTGCGCTAACCATGCACATGCTACTGTCTCGAGAGGAGGGGTCTACACGGTTTCCTCGCACAGTTTGGAAAACCGTGCATAGGCCGTACGAAGCCTACTGTATCCCCCTACATAGTTTCCTAGAGAACCTGCATAGTTTCCCCAAACCGTGCTCAAACCGTGCTCCCTTAGAAAAGCCTCCAAACTTATTCAAAACCATTCCAAACTCTCCCAACCTCTTCTCAACTCATCCCATGCACATTAAACACATAAAAAAATGCATAAAAAAAGGCCACATACCTCAAATTGGGGGTACTACAAATTTCATGTTGTGGTGTGGCTTATCTCTTCACTGTACAAGTGTTTTTGAAAAGTATAGGCTTTAAATTTAGACTTTAATTATCAGATAACATCTCATCTTGATCGTATTCTCCTCAATTCTAAATGTCATTTTTCTATACAGAAATACTCACCAACCAACCAGTGATCCTATACCGGATGGCCGATGGGGTAGGAAGAACTCCTGCTACCTAGAAGGCCTCACCGACTAGCCGGTGGGGCATGTTAGACAACCTTTAGTGAGGACCCCTTTTGATATTTTGACCACCAAGACTCACTAGGGATTATATGCCTTGGATATAATTTTTGAGGGTTATTAAGCTATGTAATCCTCTTATCCTACCTCCATGATATTCCCTTGATATGGGGTGGATCTAAATGAAAACTGATGGAAAATTCGGGCGATATAAATCATTATTTATCAATATTTGCCTCCTTCATCCTCATGTAGTGGTATATCATTATGGTGTTCATCATGGATAATCCTCTTTGTATGTTTTATCCTTTTCAATACTTTTATGTCTCAATTCTCATTGAATCCTCTTCTCCTTGGTTATCTTGATCATCGATTGATCATTGGATAGATCTCAATTAAAGAATTAGAGGACAATTTCATTGGATCTTGATGTAATTTTATGAGAATGAAGATTTGGATCAACATGTATAGAGGATTTCCCATGAAGATGAATATGTTCCATTATCGAGTGTTTCATTAAAGTTATGTCCCTTAGTGATTCCTTCCTTGTTTTTTGGTCAAATTGAGTTAAATTGGCCATCATATTGTGGAATTGATTTGACGATTTTTCTAATATTAGAATTATGAGTGTATTGGGAGTGAAAAAACTACATTAGATGATGTTATAAATAAGACATGTCACTTGTTTGAATTTTTATAAAGGTTACAATTTAATTATATTAAATTGACCTTTGTATTATTTCCATATGATTGAGATTTTTCCCAAAATACTGTTTGAAGTTTGAGATGTACCCTCTATGTGGGGTTGGTTATGGTTACAGCTAGGAGGTGATACCATATGAGTCTTTCAGAAAGTATTCCTTTCACCTTTTTTATGAAGTTAATTATAAAATTTTAATTAATTATAGTTTTTTTATAATTAATTATTTGGAATTCTTGGGAATAATTTAGAACCACATGGAAATCTATGGAGGGAGAATAGAATTTAAAAATTCAGACAAAGTTGATGGGATTTTCTTTGTTTGGAGTTGACTCTATTTGAGGTAGGTGGTCTTGTTTACTCTACCCTATGGTATTATACATGGTTTATTGGCATGTGGTATGAGGTTTTCTACCTTGGTAAAATGAACCTTAAATTCATAATGTGTTATGAATAACATGTAGTACTTAATTAATTAATGGTCCTTAGGTATTAATTAATTAAAGGAACCATTCCTAATATAATTGGTCAAAGTTCCAAGGGCCCTGATAGACCCTTATGCACTGGCTTGTTACCGACCTCCAATGGTTGAGGTTTGAACACTAATGTGTGCCTTAGATTACAAGGACCCTCTTTGATGTGTGGTTGTTCTATATGAGACCTATATCCATGAGACCATGTTTTATTCCTTGATCACATGGGGGGTGTATCTCATGACACCAATATATAATTATTGATTCCATGAGTATGATTATGTATCTTTTTATACCATGTTTGATGATGATCACATGTTATGTTTGTTCCTATATATTTCTCATAATTACATGATTTGTATTGACTTTATATGATCTCTCTTGTTGTATGTATTATCATTCCTTTGGAGGAATTTCTTGGGAACTCTAAACATGTGTACCGTCATGATATGGTTATCCATTGGGGGGGCACACAACTTGTGATGATAACAACGATGGAACTGAGCATAGGGTGGTAGAATTAAAACCTTATGAAAAGACATATGACTATCAAATTAGGGGTAAGGAGACCTTATGGATGTCAAGTGACATGTTGTATCAATGACATATGAATTCCAAGTGATGTGTTGTCTCAATGCCATGTGAATATTTAGTGATATGTTGTCTCAATCCCTTATAAATGTTGAGTCACATGATCACTTGATACCTTGTGGATATCGAGAGACATGTTGAATCGATGCCACATGAATTCTGAGTGATGTGTTTTCTTGTTTCCTTGTAGATGTTGGGTGACATTTTTAATCTATTACTTATGGATACAGAGTGACATGTTATCATGATGCCTTTTGGACTATCCTTGTGGCTAGTTATCGATCACTCTTTACATATATTATGATTATTTTTTGACAGGAAGTTGAAACAGGTATAACCAGGGGTTCATAGAGTCTTGGTAAGCAATGACTGCTTGGTATATGGTTATTGTTTACTTGATTGTTCTTGAGTGATTATATGTCATGCTTGCATAGTTTATATGTTACCTGTTTACCTTTGCTGAGATTATCATATGCACATGCATTTAATTTAATAGTTAGGTACTATATTGTGTTGGTGGTTCCCTACTAAGTTATAATCACACCCTGCTCGGCTGTCCAAGACACTTGGGTACCCAATAAACCCTCACTTATTGCATGTATAGGTTGGAATGAGGCCCAAGTTTGATCATCTAGAGGGATAAATCTCTATGATTCTAGAGATCGATAGGAAGTGTGTCTTGGAGTTGGGAAATGAACCTCTTTATACTTTTTTTTATTTTCTTTATTTGTATATGTGATCAGTTTGATGAGGGATCAATGACCGGTATTCAGGAATGACCACTCGAGTCTGTTGTTTCTGCATTCATTCATTAAATATGGTATGCTATTGGTTTCCACTTACTCTGATTCTATATAGTTTACATGTTTGGTTATTTATTTTTTATTTTTACTCTAGTTGAGGTTATAGTCTCCCCACAACTTGAATTAGACCCTCGCTACTAATCGGTAACCTCTATCATATGAGGAGGAATGCTTGAGGTCATGTGGTACTCTGGATTGAATATAATGATTCAAGTTAGGATGTTAAACTTATAAAGTTTAACTTTATCCTTATAAATTTATACATGGTTTTTATGAACTCATGAATTTTCCAATTTTCAATATCTTTAGTGCTGAAATGACTCTTATGAAGCCAAATGGCTATTATGAAAAATTACTTAGCCAAATTTTCATATTCAACTTCAGAGTTCTAGAATACTTCAAATAAGATCATTGTCACTTTAATTCATCTTAGGGATTTAAAAATTAGCTCAAGAAAACTAAAATATATTTTTAAATCTATTAAATATATTCAAACTTATTTAACATCATTCCTTGAGTATCTAATAGCATATAAACACTTATTTTAGTGTATCGTCAAAACTTCATTGCCTCTTAAATTCCAAACTCAAATATCCCTTCTAAAATCCTTATCCAAGATATTTTAATCATTTCATGTAGTATCCTTCATACTAAATACTCCATGGATGGTTTCTCAAAACTTTACCCAACTTTTACTCCTCAATCACAACACATTCACAGTTAATTAGACTTCTTTATTCAAAGTATCCACTAAAATAGCCAACCTAAACCAACTCTAATAAACCTTTATAAAAATATTATAGTTAGTGTATCCTCCATACTTGTATAAATTTTCATAATTATATACAAACCAACTCTAAAAATCATTAAATATAAATAATTAATACTTAGAATCTATCCAGCCTATTATTCTACGACAATAACTTCACTTTTCTTTACCCAAATGTATGAGAATCATTTTCATCTTATTCATTGGGGGTTTCTTTCATCACCCAATTATATCACTCATTAAATTTTCTTTACAATTATATATTGACAAAAAAAAAAGACAATAAATACAAAATTAGTTCCATTAATCCATATCTACCACTTTGGATTTATTTTTAATACCCAATTCACTCCAAAAATCGCTACCATAATTCACCCCATTATTGATAATAAATGAAAAGGTAAATGTAATGGAAACATTCTTATCCTTCTTATATCAATGTAACATCTTATACCCTTTATTCGTCACTTTATTGGTTCTCTCATTTATTGAGAGAAACTATCAATTCTTCATGAGAGAATGGCATGACATCATTTTTATTAGAAATGTTCTATCACTAGATAAAATCCAAGTTTACATGATCCATGCTCAATTTAGAAAACAAGAGTGATCAATTTTTGACAAAATATCTATCCATATATAAATCAAAATGTGATACTAAATAAAACTCACATTCCATGGGGGTGTTTAGATAGATTTTTTAAAATATTCATAACCTACACTCATCTTTAAAAAACACATTAAAAATACTCAAGTGAAATAATTTCTTACCCCTATTCAGTTTAATAGTCAATACACCTTATTAAACCAATTTAATATCAGCAAAAATAGAATGGTAAAAGTGATAATCAAACCTCTATTTCTATTTTCTTCAAGTGCTGTCTAAAATTCCAGTTTTTTTATAAAATAAATAACCTTCAGAAGAATTTTTATTTTCTTAGGCCCCCTTAAGGTATGCTCTTCAATGATATTCACATTTTATATTCTTCTTCAAAATAAGATACAAGAATTTATGATACCATTTGAATTCTAATACCAATTTTGATGTTGAAAATGATGTTTTTTAAGGATACAACATGATACCAATTAAAGTATTCCATGGCATAAAAATATCTTTATTGAATAATGATCAAAACTTTCAATAAGATCTCCTTTTTCTTTATTTAAATTTAATTTCCCTATAAAAAATATCACAAATAGAAAAGTATGGGTATAAGTTAAGTTTATATTATCTCCTTAATGTGAGAAACATGGTCATGACTTGGATATCAATATGAAAACTCCTTTATTTGTAGCTCTAAAATTTCAAGAACTCTTCATGATTTCTTACAAATTTATTTTCCAAAATTATATATATTTAGAAGCATGTATTTCTTTTCCTATTTAGTTTTATTCTAAAGTGGAACAAGACTATTTACTTTTTCAAGAAAATTACATTCATTAATTTTGGATTTCCCCATATTCTTATCCAATTACAACCGGTCTGGATAAATTGTTAAACATTCTTTTGGAACATGCTCAGTCTTCATATTATGTGTACACTCCTTCTTTGCATTATAATTTTTAGTAATTGGAGTCTCTAATGATTTTACCTTAGTATTCAACACTTTCTTTGATCCAAGAAAAACAGTTATCCATTTGATGGAAATATGTTCTTAAATATTTCACTTTCTCACACAACTTCTTAGTATATTTAAGTCAATACTTAAAAAAATACCTCTCATGAAATTCATGTTATTAATATTGTATGTATTATATCAAACCAATCATACCATTTTTTTTAGGGATTGATTCTTTCTTTGATGATTCCAGTTTTCTTCCTTTTATGTCAATGTTCATGGACAATTTAAAATGGTCTGTAATGTGGACTTTCGTACCACAATAGAAGAATATTATCTTGGGTTTGAAATTATTTTCAACTTTTTTATCTGAATTCTTGGGATTAGTCTTCTTATCCCTCTTCTTCTATTTACTTCTCCAGGTAAGACTTTATTCTTTTATCAATTGTTTTATTTTATATTGTGGTCTTATATTCACATAAACATATTCATTACACATCTTTAGTACATACCATCAATCTTCATAACTATATACACCTTTGTTGTATTACTCATATAAGTTTTCAAGGTAATAAAATCTATTATTGATAGATATATCTCTTTTTTTGAAGTTTTCTTCCATCCAACATGTTTTATTTCATCTTTAGATCTGTTCCCTTTGAATATAGGACTTATGTTATTTAAAAATTTGGAATTTTATGAATATAATCAATGGAATTGTGCCCAAATCTCTAATAACACAAAAAGTGTCCAATAATATCTTTCTTTTTCTTATAAATGTAATCAATACATATTAAGAAACTTGTTTTTAGACTGTTTCACCATTATTTAGGGCTTGATTTGGGAATTTGATCTATATAATGTTTATGACATCCAAATTTGATGATGTGGTGTATTTCTTAGAATTTTTATCCACCTATATTTTCCTAGATTTTAAATGCAATCCTACAACAACAGATGAAACTGTATTAGGACAAACCAAAATATTAGAGTTTGTGGGTTTCCTTTCTCTAAGAGACTATAGTGTATGTTTATTAAGATGATCCTAATATATTTTTTTACACTAGAGAGGGTATTTTTATATAAAATAATCTTATAATAACCACAGGTGGTATTATGTATTCTTTCAACTGTTTGGTAAGATTCAGTCAGATTTGATTTCATATTTCACAACTTCATTTCCAGTTCAAGGCACCTTAAAGTGAGAATATTATTCTCAACTTCAATTGATCTTAATCTATATTCTGATTTATTCTTTATAATCTAGATTTGTTCATAATGTAGTTTTCTACTTACATGTATAGGATTATCAAGGTCTTTGATTCTCTTAGATTTGAACTCCAACTAGACATTATTGACACCAACAGTAGCTTTATGGGATTAATATAAAGCACATATCTTATCTTCATAGGATTTTTTTGTATCATATTTCTATTTAATATATTTTTTTAATTATTCTTTAGCTATAGAATATTTTTCTTGAAAAAATAATATAATTTATTCTTTAGTTTTCACTATTTTTGTGAGAGTGTTTCACTCTTTAAACTTCTTAGCTAAAGTTTTTTACATAACTTGTACATATGTTATTAGTGGTATGTTATCATCATATAGTTCTTGAATAAACTCAAATATATGAGTGAAAAATTTAACAACAATTTTCTTCAAGTAATCATTAACTTCATAATATAGGTATTTTACTGATTCAGTAGATCCATCCTCTCCACTACCAGAACCTAATTCTCCACGAGGATGATTTTTAATAGATTTACTAGACGAAATTCCATTTTTACTACCTTTAAATAGAAATTTTTCCTAATTTTTCATTAAGTTCTTCTTCAATTTATTTTCCTCTTCCTTTTATCTATTTTTCAGGTTCTCGGTCAAAACCTCCATATTTGTAGAAATCAGAATAAAAATATAATATTACATTTGAGGCTCTTCTAAACTCTATTAAAATACAAAATTCATATTCTTTAAATAAAAATAAATGTGTAATAAAATTTATATATCATTAGAGGGAACCTTGAACTTTGATACTAATATAAATTCCTAAAGGATCATGTTCAGTCACCTTGAGAGGGGGGGGGGGGGTGAATTAGGTGTGACTTATTTTTTCCAAATTAAAAATATTCTTATAAGATCTTAACACTTTTAGTATTTGAAACTATATAAAATTTTAGGATACAAATGAATCTATTTATCTCTAACCCAACACACAAAAAACACCATGTAATGAAGAATGTAAAGTAAAGGGCAGTATATAGTGTTTTTACAAGATTCAGTCCCATCACAATAAACCTAATCCTTATTGTGTCTAGTTATCATCCCAATACATAAATTCTTTACTATATAATAAAATTAATACAATAGGGAAGGGATTAACCCGAAACCATGGTGTATATTTCACATGCACAACATCCCACTGTGCTTCCTAAAACCTCACTAGATCAGTACCGTCTCACTGCCAATTATATAAATTCCTTCCAAAATAATGAAAAATATCTACGTCATGATCCAGGATGTCACTAAATCCACTAATAATATATTCATCCTCAAGTATTATTAAACTTTCTGTAGATCTTCAATAATAATATTTTTCAACTCAGTCTCTGTAAACAACCAAGCTTTCATATCTTTCATAGAATTGGAACACTAGATTATATCAACTCAGTATTTAAGAATCTAAACTACCAATAGGTAATCAGAATAACTTTATGCATTTTTATAGCAACTTGAGTCTCATAAATGTGATATTACATGATTTATAACATAAAAATCCTTAAAATATAAACCATAATTCTTAAGGTCTAGTGTATTTGGGAGATTGGATATATAAAACATCGAGTTAAAAATAAAATAAAACATTTTTATTCCAAAATCCATAATGTTAACTTAAATCCCTTTGAACTCTTACTACGATATAAGATACAATAAGGAAATAAATAAATGAAAATGGTATTCTATAAATCCCACTAAGGGAATAAATATTATAATGAAGTATAAATTATAAGATAATAGAAAAAATATGATATCATAAAATAAGAATATCATATATAATAATAAGGAATCATGGAATAAATAAAATGATATCATGGGACATAGAGTCATAAGAATTTGGAAAAAACATAATACTTGACATCATAAACACAAGTCAAGGATTTTTACCAAGAAAAAATAACATAATGTTCTAGGCTAACTGCCCGTGCACCATACTTGGTATCTCATGAGATGAAAACATCACCCAATTCATTATAGGGATATATAATTTTAGTACCACCCTTAATATCATAATATGTAAATGTATAAGATTTATATATAAGGAAATCATACATAATTCATAATCATAAGAAAAACCCATGAGAAAGATATGGGTTACATAATCTTACCTTAAAAAATAATCAAAGGATATTTTAAAAAGATTCCAAAGAGAATAAATAATTAAATAGTTTTTATATTAATATTTAAAATAATAAGTATAGTTATTAAATATGTATTATAATTAAATAATAATTCATAATAAAGGGTAGATAAGTATGTATATAAACACACCTCTTAAATGATGTTTTAAGAAATGGATAAAGAACCCTTAGAGCAGGTGACCATGTTGTCATTTACTTAAAACCAAAAGTAAATCATAAAGGTTTACCATAAAATATTCTTTATTTTATAAAATAATGTAATGAAATAATCTTTAAAACATTGGCACATGAAAATAAATAATTAATAGGAAAGTTCCCTTTAAACAGGCTTGTTTTAAAGAAAGATTAGAAAGGGAACTTGAAAAACATGTATAAACCCATCAAATAAAGGAAAAATAAACTAGGTATATACATGAAATAAATATATATAGGACATATAATATATAAAATAGAATAATAGAGATAGAAATTGATGTTTATATAGAGAAAACATAACCCAAAACAAAGAGGGTGGTTTAGAAGTTCCCTCACCTCAAGTCTTGAATCGCTAGGGATGTGCGTCTAACCTAATGAATAAAAAATTAAGTATATTTGATACTTTATTTATAATATTTTTCATATACATATAATTTTTTAAGGTTCATTTATTATCATAAGTCATCCATTTATTATATAGTTTTCACTCTCATTGGCCACTTGAGGTTGTTCTTTCAATTCCTTCCAAATTGCTTCATTATGTTGACTATAGTCAATAGAGTTATAAAATAGTTTCATAGTATCTAAAATTTTATAGATATATATTGTTTTTAATTTAATTAGCACAAAATTTATACAATTAAATAGGTTTTGAAAAATATATTCAATAAGAAAAGTCTCTCGACGTGCTCATTTTTTGCGGTTAAATTTACATTGACAATTTATTATCAATATTATTTGTAGAATGCCTAATTTATCTTTAAAAATAATTAATAATGTCATAAATATTAAATTTATTCATTAAATATACTAATAAAAATCCATGTAAGGTAGTGATGAAAAATTAAATTCATCATTTATGGAGGCGGTAGTCTGACCATAACACGAGTGACGTTTTCATTTTCCAAATAATGTGAGGAAGGTGGATAATGGTTATTATATTAACATAATAAAATTTTAGTGTAATATTGATACTAATGTTATTATATCATGGTGGTTTTAATATATTTATATAAGGTATAAGAAGAAATAAATTTGAAATAACTCGGTTACAATAATTACCTCTTCCTTGGATATCCTCATTTAAACTACACATTAAGCCTAATTAGATTGATTTTTGATGAGAAAAGAAACTATTAGACATGGGAAAGAGGGTTGGGGAGATATTTTGATAGATTTTTGTTAATATATGAATCTTTACGTGTGAGTATAAGTGGTTTTGTGAAGGGGTCTTTTTATAGGGGAAATATGTGACATTTTTGTAAATATAATTTCTTAATATGAAAAGGGATGTCATAATTGAGGAAAATGGCTCCAACATTGATAATTAATGAGGAAAATACTATTCAAGTTTGCTAATTATCTCTTCCACACATTTATTGATGATTTTTTTGTGATATTTTGTGACTTTACCTCTTGATTTAATATTTTTACCTCATTTTAACCTTTACCACAGGGACTAATTTTTACCTTGGTAACTTATTTTTATGCCCTAAAATTAAATTGAAATTATTAAATAATTTTTATTATAATAATTCCACACGTTAAATCTATTGTATTAAATTCAATTTCTAAATGTTCTAAAAATTAACTTCAATATAAGTAATAAAAACTTTTTTTTACTATTCACTAAAAATCAACCTTTAAAACCCCCCCTAAAATTCACCCTAAAATAATTTCAATGAGATGATTTAAAAAATAATATTCATTTTACCAAAATAATTTTCTAAATATGAGAAATTTAATTTTTAAATAAATTCATTACATATTGAAAAATATTGATTTTTATGGAATGATCAATCCCAGAACCTTAAAACAATTACTTATGATTTAATAAAATCATATTATCATTCATATAAAAATATCTAGTTTTTCTTAAAAAACATTTTATAAAAATAACTTTTCTTTCAAATTTATAAATTTATCATAAAAATACGTTTTAGTAAATATATAATATATATGTTTTATAAAAAAAATACAAGTATGATTTCTTTTATTTTATCATATTTAAAATTTGTATTGTGCTTTAGATTTCTTATATTTTATTATTATCTAAACTTAATTTTCTAAATTAATTTATTAAAATTGATTTTATATTATACTATATTACGAAATATGACACATGTTAATTTATGAAGAAAATTCCTTCCAAAAAATTATAGGTTGTTAAATTCTACCCCCTTAAAAAAGAATTTTTCCCTCAAAATTACACTAAATATATAAAAAAATGTGAGGGTAAATTTTTATTATTACATATTAAGGTTCCCATATAGCCTCTTCATACCTATAGTTATACCAATATACTTTGACAAAGTGAGTTGTCATGTTGCGTGGAGATTTATCTATATGGTCCAAGATCTACACTAACTACTCCTCATAAGAAATATAATGTTCCAACTATACCACATATGGATTTAGTACATGTGATGGATCAGGTATTTACTTCCTTATAATATATATATGAAACACTTCATGCACTTGAGATAGGTTTGGTGGGAGTGCTAGTTGATAGGACACAAATCTGACATGATTAAGAGTCTCAAAGGGTCAAAGTATCTAGGACATTGCTTTACCTTCTTCCAAAACCTCATGGATATATTCCATATAGAAATAGAAAGGAAAAATTTATTTCCAAATTCAAACTCTAGGTCTCATCAATATTTTTTAATGTATCTTTTTTGTAGACTCTGTGTTTCCTTGATGTATTGTTGAGTGGATTTGAACTTCTATTCCATTTCTTAAACCAGTTCATGTCCCAATAGCTTACGTTATCTAACTTCATCGCAACATGTGAAGTTTTACATTTATTTCCATAGAGGTATTCATAAGGTTCCATTTGAATTCTTGAGTAGAACCTATTTTTGTGTGATAACTCTAACAATGAAAGGTGTTGATCCTAGACTCCATTAAAATCCATATAGAAAGTTCTCAGCATATCCTCAAGTTTATGGATAGTCTAATCAGATTGAACATCATTCTAATGGTGATAAGATGCACTGAAGTTCAAGTCTATACTCAATTAATGTTGAATAATTTTCTATAACTTTGTGATAAACCTCAGATCTGGACCAGATATAATTGATAGTGGTGTTCTATATAGCCACACCACTTCTCTGATGTATATATTTATTAGTTGATCAAGTGAGAAGTTGTCTTGAATAACAATGAAGTGAGTAGTCTTTGTGAGATGGTCCAATAAAACCCATATGGAATTATTTTCCTTGGACATATTTATAAATCTTTTCATAAAATCCATAACGAGGTTATCCCATTTCTATATAGGCATGGGTAATGGTTCCATCATCCCCTTGGAATTTTTCATTTCTATCTTCACTTGTTGTCATACCAAGAAATTAGATGTATATTCAATAGCCTTATTTTTCATATTTTCCTACTAATATTACTCTTGGTGATCTCTAGACATATTTTTTCTTCTTGGGTGGATATATAATGTTGAGATATGGGGGTCATTAAATATATCCAACTTTATCTCAAGCTCAAATGATATGCATATTTGTGTCCCAAATCTTATGAACCCTTTTCCATCAATGATAAATTTCAATTATTTATATTTTTATAGCATCTACCTTATTTTTTATCTCCATGTCCTCCCACTTAGATTTATTTATCCTCTCTAGAATGGATGATCGAAAAATCACTTGAGAAAGGTAGGATATTTTTCCTTTCTTTATGATTCCCATATCCATCATTTACATGTCTATGAATATTTTATCCTTCTAGATTCTCATTATGGATAATATTTCATGCTATTTTATACCTAGATCATATTTTAATTTATTATCCTTTTCAAGATGGTAGTGAATTGAGCAATCATAGTCCTTGATTAACTCTAACCATATTCATTGTAACATGTTCAAATATTTCTATGTGTATATATATACTTCAAAATATTATGATCCATATATATGACACACTTCTCTCTATAAAGTTATTTTATATAAATATTCAATGTGAATATTATTTTAGTCAACTCTAGATCATGTGTAAGATAGTTCTGCTCATGGATATTCAATTTTAATGACGTATAGTCTATCAATTCATCATTTTTCATGATCACACAACCCAAGCACTTCTTTGAAGAATCACTATTTATGAAAAACCCTTATTCACTTGAGGGGAGTGTGATTATAGATGTTGAAATTATCCTCTTCTTTAGTTCCTTAAATCTTTCCTTACATTATTCCATCTAGTATTACTTTACTACTTTCCATGTTTACTTAGTTAGTGGGATAGAAAATCATGGTGAATTTCTCACAATGCATTAATAATAACTATCTAATCCAATAAAAATATAGATTTAATTGAAAATTATGGGTTGATTCCATTACTCAATAGCCTTAGCCTTTGAGGGGTCCACATATAGCCCCTTTCTTGTGATAACATTCATCATGAAAGTGAATTTCTATATCCAAAAGTCACATTTTCTAAACTTGGAATATAAATTTTCCCTCAATGTTATTGGAATGATATATATATATATATATGTATGTGTGTGTGTGTGTTCCTCATATTCTTCCTTAATCTTGGATTATATGAGAATATTATCAATAAAGACCATCCAAAAATTATCAAGGTAGTCCTTATAGACTTTATTCATCAAGTCTATAAATATTGTCAGGGCATTTTTTATTTTGAATGGAATCACCATGAAATTACATTGTTCATATCTAGTATGAAAGGATACTTCTGGATATATTCTCTCTTCATATTTAGATTATTATATCAATAGTAAATATGTACCATTTAGAAGTACTAATATCCTTGAAGTTGATTGTACAAGTCATCAATCCTGGTAACAAAAACTTGTTCTTTATGGTGATCTTATTTAGCTATCAATAGTCTATGAAAAACCACATTGATTTATCCTTATTTTTTAAAAAGAGAAATGGTGCACCCCATAATGATGCACCAGGGAGTATAAACCATTAATCCAAATGATCTTGCAATTTTTTTTAAAGCGGTCATGTCTTCAGGGTTGATTCTTTCAATTGACTATACCATTTGAGAAAGATATGATTATTAATTTCTTATCAACACTCACACTATTTAGGGATTTGATAAATATTATTTATAATCATTATTTCATATTTACATAGGCATATTTTGATTCTGAATATTGAATAATATTTCCTTTTTCTGATAATTGATATGATATCTATATAATGATAGCCAATCCATGACCATTATAATATCAAATTACACCATAGGAAAGATATCTTTTTTGGAATAATATATCCAAAGATTATAAATGGGTAAGATTCCAACACTTGGGTTGTAATGATTACACCACTAGGGATTTTCATATATATATCTACTTCATGGTTTCAGGAAAGTGATTCAACAATTATAGAAAACTTGTAGGATATAAAGAAAATTGTAAAACCAAAATCAAATATTTTTTTCCATTCTTGAGTGAATAGTATGTGTACCTCATATGAATTAATTCTCATTCTCCACCTTATTAGTGGTGATAATATAAGTTTTATATTGTTCCCTTGGTTTATGTGGTTTTTGACATTGATTCCCCTCTAAGACCCTTGTATTGGTGCACTATGTCTCATAGTTACCAAATTACTTATAGTTCACACTGTTTGGTTTCTACATGTATTTTCAATATTAATGGGATTTGTTTCATTCTTTACCACACTTGAATAATTTTCTTGATCCCTTGAGGCAATTAGTACTTCTTTCGAAATTTTTGATATGTGGGAGGTTGGATATTCTTGACTCCTTTATCATTTTATCCTCCATCTTGAAAATCTATCCTTCACTTATTATCTACATATCCATGAAACCATTCTCCAAATTCCATCCCAACTTTGATAGCAGAACAAACCACTTATTCATAACTCCAAATATCCTGAATATTTAGAGCTTTTTAGAGATGTGGTTTTAAACCACCAAATAATATATCTATTTTTCATCACTATTGATTAAAAAATCCAAGGTATACCTTATATGACTCATGATATTATCCCTTTAAGTATCAACATATTCACTCTCCTTTTGATTAAGCTCTATAAATTCTCTCTCTATATAGTGTGAAGAGTTCATGGGAAATACTTGTTAGGAAATATCTTCCTAAAGTCTTCCCACTCAATTGATTACACATTATCTTTATACTTCATATTATTGATCAATTACCACCATTAATCAGGTTCTCCATTTAAATAGTATAAAGCCAAAGTAATTTTTACCTTCTCAAAATAATAAATCATGAACAAGATATTTTTTATGGACTTGACCCATTTTCCCAAAAAAGTGGATCAAAAGATCCACTAAATATCGGCTGTCATTGGCATATAAGGGAATTAATAGCTAAATTCTCCTTCTTGGGTGAATCAAGATGTTCCACATGATTAAGGTTATTATTTATAACCTCGTACAAGTGGTTAAGTATTTATATGAGATTATTGACTCCTAATATGATAATATTAGGTTTTTTATTTGGAAAATCATCACATTTCACACAACATTAGCTGTTTAAATAATTCCTCATTTTCCATACATTTACTAAAATAAAATAAATTTAATGATAATAATACTTAAATTAATAAGTATATAAAAATAAAATCTATGATTTTAGAAGGAATAACTAATAAATGACCTGTATACTCTAACTTATGAATTTATAGGTTTCAATCTAGGTTATCCATGGTCATTTTATTATTAGGTCCTTTAACCTAACTCGCTATATATTACATCATCAAAAAATACCCTAATAATATATATTCAAATCCTTAATAACGGTTCATAAAAAATATGTGAATAAAACAAAGTATATCCCCTATATAATGTCTTGGAATCTCCTGACCTATTACTTTGTGAGTTTTGGATATTGGAGGTGTTCCAGAGGCGAGAGTTGAGTTTTTACCATCTAGGGGGTCCCCATGCTGTGGAGTTAGGTATAGTGGTAGCTATGGTGATTCTTGTTTGGGTGTTTTATCTATAGAGTGGGATGTTTTGGAACCTTAATCTTGGAGAGTCAACTGTGGTGGTGTTATTTCACCATAGGGTCAAAAAAATCTATGGTGGAGGGAATTTTCCTTAGACGTTTTCCTTGTGTCAAACATAGAGGATGAGATAATCTAGTGTTGGGAATGTTTCTTGGAAAGTATACCTATGGGAAATGGGGATACCACCATTCCATGATAGTGGGAATAATGGTTCTTAGTTGAGGTCACACTGTGTTCATAGAGTAAGGGAAAAGATAAGCCAGGCTTTACCACACCATGGTCCTGGTCATGGTGAGTTGAAATAACCAAGGATTATCCTCTATGTCATAGAGTGTATACATGGTGTTCATATAGGGATAAAAATAGAATCCTCCATACTATTGTACAATTAATTGTGCTGGTAAAAAAATTAATACAGTTCTTAAAATGCATGTGAGGTTTAGAGGGGTATTCTATTTCAAATAGAATGAAACTCAGATCTCCCTTTTGATTGGGAGCACTGTGGGAATATTGGGAGTGACCACATAGTGGTGAAATTAATTCATAATTCCTATATAAATAGGGGTCTAGAATTTTTTGTTTTACTTTTTACTCTCTTCCTTTAAACCTTAGTCGACACTATACCCACTTCTTACTCTCCAACCACTTATCTTAAGGGTATAAACCTATGGTTCATAGAGATCAACCTCTCTTGTATTAAGGTACCCTCTTTTCATATTCTCTTCTTCTCCTTGTAATTTTATCTTTAAAGAGTTTCTTTTTGGTGATCTTTTTAGTTTTGTGTTTAGTATTTAGCATGGATTTATAGTGGTTTGTTTTGGTTATATTCTAGAGTGGTTTCCTTTGAGTTTGATGGTTCAATTCTACCATTCTTGTGTAATTATTCTTTGAATATTCTAATAAAGGTAAGGGATTATAGAACAATCCATTTTTTGTAAATTATGGGATTAACATGATTTTTTATTCCTTTTTTTAGTCGTATATATTGAACTAAAAAAATAATGAACCCAACTAAGGATATTTGAAGGGGATGGCTTGATTTACACACAGTTTCCAATTTTCATGACATTTCTATCATAATTAATTCTTTTGTTCTATTATTACTAGAAATTATTGAGGTTTTTGAGACTTGTGTATAGGTTTAAAATCATTCGATTCATTTATTTTTCATTTTATTCTTTTGAAAATTGAAATAAACAACTTACATATCCAGAATAACTGAACTGAAATGACCTAAATGAAAAACCGAAAACTGAAATAACCTAACATTCATAAAATAAATTGGTTAAACTAAATTAATTTTTTTATAAATTAAAAATCTGATAAATAAAAAAAATTAGTGTTGATTTTTTTAAAACACAAGTTTATCAAACTATTGAATTTAACATTTGAAATGATCATTTAAAGTCTAAAATTATTATTTTTTCTTTAATTAATTCAAAATTTTCAAAAAAATATGTTATTTTAGAAATAATCAGTTAAGATGGATAAATTGGTTTTCTAGATTTAAATAAAAAAATTATACGCCTTAAATGATTTAACCAATACGAAAACCCAAATAACCGAATTGTAAAAAAAACATACCAAATTATCCAATTTGATTTTAGTTCAGTCAGTTAATTTGGTTAACCGACTAAATAATCAACCCTAGACATGTGTGTTGATATCATGTTTATTCTATTATAATCATTTTTAATTAATGGTTAGTCACTTAAATATGGAAATGAATCAAATTTATGGAATAGAGGAGTTGTATGTTTTGAATATTGAAGAATATGGAAGTGCTTAATACTGAAATTATCATTATGTATTATAGTAATTCTTACTGTCATGGATACATTTGTATAATTATTATGGGTTTGTTCATTAGGTTTGTATATCGGGTGTTGTGGTAGATTCTATGGGTGGAATAGTTGGATATAGTTGAGGTTGTGGATTATGCAACATGGATGTGGGTACCTTGCTATGGTTTGTATGGGATGAGTGGGTTATTGTGGATAGTGACTTGGTTGGTTAATGTGGGATCATTTTTTAGTTACCTGATGGTATAAAATATAGTTGGTAATGAATAAATTGAAATATGGTTGGTTGAAATTGAATAACCTCATAGCTTAAAATGAAATGATAATAAGTAAGGGTATAGAAATGAAATAATTATGCATGAATAAACATGGGTGTTGGATGAAATGGATAATCACTAAAGATGAAATATCCTGGAATAATGAACCTAAATTGGTTGGTAAATGGTAATATGGAAATAGTGTATTGGCAAGGAAAATATGGATTTATGAGTGTTTTTAGTATCTCTTTGTGTGGGAAGTGGGATGGTTTGTAGTAATATAGATGGCGATAATGGTAGAGTGTGGTGATGACAATGTGGTGATAGTTGTGGGATGTAGTAGCGCTATTTAGGTGTCATCCTATTAGGTTAGTCTTATGTGTGCCTATAAATATATTTTTATTTTCTTATGATTTCTATATGTACCCTACCTGATTTGGATACTCGTACTAACACCCAACATGCATTGGGTTCCAGGTGCTTTCACTTAACATCCAAGTCAGCAAGGGAATGGATGGCTAACTACTCCCTCTTCCCCACTCTTGGTGTAGTACAATATATAATGGCTCAAGGTTTGTATAATCATACTATCATAGTATGTGGTGTATTGGTAGACCCTACAAGGTAATAGTGTGACAATAGGCACATGATGTACTTTCAGACCCTATGGGATATTGATGATAATGATATTATAGGTGCACTAATAGACCCTATAGGGTATTGAGATGTGGTTATAATATAGGTTTCATGTCATATCCTATTACACTGGATGTAGATTGTGATATGAGATATTGTGTGCTATAGAATGGATAAAGAAGGGATTGATAACATAGGATGTTTGGCATTGAGGTGTGAGAGAAAAAAATCAATGGGGAAGTGGTTGAGGGTCACATCCATATTATATTCTTTGATACTATTTTATTATGATCATATGAAATATTTGGTGAGTGAGCCACGGTGGGGATGGGTGGTAGTTAACTTAATATGTTTTTATTGGTTCTACTATTTATTCACCGATTCATTGGTGTTACCCTTTCATATTTTCACAAGAGGTCATGAGTATGATCCTATAGAGTATACATGTTATTCTCACCCCTATATATATTTATTATTTTTCAAGTTTCCTGGGTGAGTTTACTGACTAAGCTGGACATTACTAGCTTGAATATAGAGATTAGTTATGGAGTCGATACCTAGGAATTTTATTTTGTATTTTCATTAGAAATGGTTATTTATTTGGTATATTCATACATCATGGGATTATTATAGATCTTTTTTTATTTTTATCATGTAATTTATTAGTGGTTTAATGCCTCCCATTTTTAAGTTTTATACCATCGATGCTAGTTTTCAACTCAAATACTATTGGAGGTGGGCTTTGGGGGACACTCTCATCTTAACTATAGGGATAAGAGGGGTTACAAGTGGGGGAAGGTCATGATAGAGTGTTATCAAAGCTTTTGGTTATGATTTAGTGTGGAGATTAAAGCTAGGAATTTTTTGAGTATTTCATGGGTTGGTAGGGAAACAATACTAGTTTATCCAGGTGAGTAACCAAAGCTAGGGATACTGTCTAGGTCATAGGATTTTAGTGCCCTCATGATCTAAGGAAAGAACCCTGTTTTTACCAAATGACCATGTAAAATGGCACCTCTTTCAAGGTAGAGACAAAGGGATGGTGCGTGTATCATGATTTCTTATGCTTGTATTCAAATTGGGGAGATTATGGGGAAGTTAAATGAATTTAATAAATGAATTTTGTAGAAATAATTTTCTTCCAGGAATAGGGATTTGGTTCCTTGTTTGTAGATATACTTTTTGGTTATCATCTTCACTTGGATCAGGCTGGTGAGGTTCATCTGACTGACTTGGTTAAATGTAGTAGGGTTAACCCAGTTGAGGAGGATTAGCTATGAAGGAAGTTGTTGTGCGAGTTTCAGTACCAGGGATTAGCGAAGTATGAGGGGATCATCTCTGATCCAGATACAAAGAAGTAAAAAGGGAATAATGAGACCACTTTCAATTTGACACGATCTAGGTATGAGTATAGGGTTTTATTAGTAGTTAGTTAGATGTGTGTGTGTGTGTGGGGGGGGGGTGGAGTGATAGCGGTGGATCTTGCATATTAGGGATAAATAAAAGCTAAATGTTTCTTGGTATGATTCCAATGTAAGTTTCATGTTTAGTTTTTTATCATTGATGATGAGGGTGATGGAGAGGTATGATATTCTCTCCATTCAGTAGGGGATAATGGGTGCATGAGAGCTCAATATTGGGTATAAGGATCTCCTTCACTTATCCCTTGAACCTTTCTTTGACGAGGAGTCTAGAGAATAGTGTTTGGAGGAGGCACTACACTCTGTGAATTGATATATAGTCTCTCTATTTACATTGCCTACGTACTTGATAGTGAATAAGAAGGCTGGAGTCATTGAGAGGATGCATGCCTATTCATAGTCATCTCGATAGGGGATCCATTATGGTTCCTCAAGGAGTAGAGTTGTTAGTGGAGGATCTCTAATATCTGTACCTTGATGGTTTCTTCTAGAAGGGTATCAGCCTCAGTGGTTCCCTTCTCATTTATTTGGGGTCAGTAGTTCCCATGAACCTATTGAGAGCTTTGGATTGCTTCTCTTTGATTTTTTTTGGGGGGGGGGGGTATGGTCATTAGTGATTTTAGTACCTATCCATTCTTGGGTATTAGAATGGGTTGGGAGGTTAGGTTCACTATCATCCCTAGAATTAGTAGTTGGCTCATAGGTTGTATCAACAACATGTGTAGTAGACTTATGTTCCACTAATAGGAGATGAAGCTGGCAGAGGACATCCTCATAATGTACCCCACCTTTAGGGATATAGGGTTGAGTGTGTCCATATAGGTGTTATTTATAAATGAGGTATGGGATCCAAATGTGGAAAACCTTATGTTATGGATACACCAGTGAAAATGGGATCAAAGATCATACAAGGTGCCGTTTTCGTATCTTATACCATGTTTTATGCCATGTTTGATTCCATAGTGTCTCACTCCTTCATTTAACTCACATTATTATGAGTCTTGGGGATCAAGGTGGAGAGGTTTCTAGTGCTCTTATTGTTGACTATTATAGTTAGAGGTCAAATGATTTTGTTTTATATGTTCCATAGTTTTGAGATAATGATGGAGCAATATCAGTTATCTTAGGACTTCATTTTGTTTCATATACAACCATACAATACCATTATCATCATTGACTAGTTGTATTC